>CM042759.1:6099002-6101502 GCA_022496165.2 Catalaphyllia jardinei
AGTTTGTGTTTTAAAACTATGGCTTCGGCTTCCCGTTTTAGTTCACTTTCGGAAACAGCAGCGGAATATATCCAACATCTTGATCGTTAGCACTTCAGCTTCAGCCAACAGTCACCTCAGCAAGTTTTATCTCTGTTTCAAGGGCGAACATTCAAGGAGGAACATTCAACATTTGTATAAACAGCGTAAGTCAACCGAGTCCGAATTTGTCTTTGCACAGCGCGAAGCGCCGTCATGGACAAGCGAAAAGATTTCACACTTTTAAATACGAATTCCCCGTATTGTATTTTAGCTTGTGTCCACATGTTGCTGGACGGGAAAGCGTTACGTTCAGTCATTTACATCAGTCTTGAATTTTTTGCTGTTCGTTCTGCATGTAAGCTTATGTTCGGGGAAGGATAAAACAGATATGTTTAATTCTCGCTATGTATACAATAAACAAATTACAGCATAGAAAGTGCTTTGTACGGATTTTTATTCACTCGAAACCGTACGTCGCACTTTCTATGAAGTAATCTATATTTATCGAATAACTCGAGTTCAGAATATCACACATCCCCGAAACTTTGGCGCGTTGTTTATTTATAACACTTCTGCGATATTTCAATTTCTTGACTCAATTTATTGAATGGTAGGCGATTTTATTTTTCACTTGCGTGATAATCAAGCTTACTGCGTGACGTGAAAACCACCAATTTGTGGACACTCAAATAATAAAAATAAAAATAATTAGCAAAATGAATGGATGAATGAATAAAGATAATTGGCAAATAATAGAGCTGCTCGCCACTGACAAATAACGATATTTGACTCAACCTCGTCCAATAGTTCTTAATTGACTGAGATCTATCGGTCTCATCACTTACCCAAGGGTTGTCATAGTAACAAATGCCCACCACATTCCTTCAATTGGTCCCCGTATGGGAGAGAAAGGGAACTCACTGGTATTGAAAAAGAAGTCCTGTTGAAATGACAAATAGATAGTTTATAAAATTCCTATAGTTATTTGACTATTTCACGATTGCAAGACTAAATCGTTCGTGTTGATCAGTTTAAGGGTAAGTCTGCTTGCGAGCCAAGTGGCCCATCAGGCCTGAGCTTATCCCGGTTTCCTTAGCATTAAGCGGCTAGGAGTATTTCTACTCCCCCCTGGATGGGATGCTAGTCCATCGCAGGGTTACCCCCCAGCAGGGTTACCCCTGGCCCCCAGCATTAAATTCGCCGGTACCCATTTATACACCTGGGTAGAGAGAGGCAATGATAGAGTAAAGTGCCTTGCCCAAGAACACAACACAATGTCCCCGGCCAGGGCTCGAACCCGGACCACTCGATCCGGAGACGAGCGCACTAACCATGAGGCCACCGCGCCTCCCTGATCAGTTTAAGCTTTCTTCTTTTTCATTCAAATCAAATTATTTACTTTTGAATTCCCGTTAAGCTGGTTACCAAAGGGACACAAAACTCTGGCTGTATTAATGTGGTTGCCATGTCATGAGGTTCTTTAAATTAGAAAAAAATTGACTGAGCTTTTGTTTGAGTCCGAATAAAGTGGCCGCATTGACAGGGTGGCCTCATCAAGGCGGGTTTCCATTCAAATATATCCATGAATGAGTGTGAAAGGGTATTAGTTATTGAATGCTCATTTTCTCACTTCAATATCTTTTTTCGATTAATTTCAACCTAACATTTCTTCAGTAATTCAAAAACAATATTGAGGAAAGCCCTTTAATGAATGGGTCATGTATCCTTCTGGGGCCATACAATCGTGCATCGCTTACTAAGTTCTTTAAAATTGGCCAAACGAAAAAAAAAACGGGTAAACAACACACTCATCGGTCCTTGGCCCTAAGAGCAAAAGAGGTGCACCTTAACAAGAACGAATCAAAATAGAGGTTGAAAGAGATGCAGGTCAACTGATTCCTCTCTCATCATCATCATCGTCATCATCATCATCATCATCGTCGTCATCATCAACTGTATCTACCCTTGAATTTACTGAGTAGCATTGCTGCTAATTTCTTCGAACTACCTAATGTTAGAAATTAGAAACAGGCGAATCAAAAAGCAACAGCAAATAAACTCAACAAACTTACCAAACACCACATAATAATTCCAGAGAAGAAAGCCGAGATAAAAACAGCCACGATTAGAGGCCACAAGTCGAACACAGCCTTCACCACCATTTTAGCAGCAGCTCCTGGTTCATCACCAGCCACGATGAACGCTACTCCCGCCGATTGCACTAAAGGCGCGAAACCATACTCATTTGAATAATCGGTTTGTTCCATGCGCCCGTAAACGGGAAAGCTCAACTCAGTCATATCATCAATCGCTTCCCTGACTTGCTTTTCCGTGTTTTTTATATCCGACGCATTCAGGCCCGTTGAGAGGTAATCAATGCTCGTGTACCCGTGTTGTCGACACTCGCCACAGCAGCCGCGGACGATAAGTTGCAGAATTGGCGGGAAAATGCCCGTGACGTTGTCATCACTATCTCTTG
>CM042759.1:6106502-6109095 GCA_022496165.2 Catalaphyllia jardinei
CCCTCCTAAGAAAGAGTAAAGGCTGCACACTCGATTCTGGACTGACTCCCGCTCGAGGCGAAAAAAAAAAACACTAAAAACATGCCAGCCGCCCCAATTCCTCCGCAGAATTATAGTACAGGGCCGGGTTGTTCGAAGCCCGATTAAGCTAACCCAGGGTTAGCGAGAATTTTGATTTCAGTTTTGTAACTTTTTGGTTAGGTAATCTGTTTATTTTGTTTGCCATTCAGTTTTGAGCTGTAGTAATCTCAAACTACACCAAACGTTAGAGGTGAAAAGCATTTTTAAACAAGACAAAAGTAATGCCTCAGTTCACGTTTAATCCTGGGTTAACGTTAACCGGCTTTCGAACAACCCGGCCCAGGGTTAAGCGCTCCCTTTCAGTTAAATTCCAAGCCAAGTTCATCTCCACAGCGCACGCTACAAAGCTCTGAATCGAAGAAAGCTAACCATCAGGGCAGAGAGATCATGCTGTCGGGGTCAACCATAGACATTTTCGAAGTCCGAGCGGGATGCCGGGCTAACAAATTGACCCTTACTAGGGGATGGGAGCGCATAGTTCAAGGCAGGCCATGTACTTTGCTCCAAGGTCCCATAGGGAGATTTTTGTACAGGCCGCCGACGGCACATTGTTATGACAAGCCAATCAAAGCAGCGACTAGACGTCTTTACAAATTTTCGAAAAAAGTGAATTCGTTCGCAACTGAAATTTTGATCTAATCATTACATTGTCCGCGAAAGTTCTTTAAAGTTTAACGTTTAATAATGCGCCGTCGGCGCTCCCATCCCCTGGTCAGCCCGCTCGGGCTTCGAAAGTGTCCATGGTTGACCCCTACAGCATGGTCTCTCTGCCCTGATGGCTAGCTTTCTTCGATTCAGAGCTTTGTAGTGTGCGCTGTGGAGATGAACTTGGCTTGGAATTTAACTGAAAGGGAGCGCTTAACCCTGTACTGTAATTCTGCGGAGGAATTGGGGCGGCTGGCATGCTTTTAGTGTTTTTTCTTTCGCCTCGAGCGGGAGCCAGTGCAGAATCGAGTGTGCAGCCTTAACTCTTTCTTAGGAGGGGAAACTCGAAAAGCTATAACTCGCTTAAATGGCTTCGGATCATGCTGAAAAGCAAGAGGACAATAGAAAAGACAGGAAGGCATTGAGGTAAGCCATTTTTATTGCAAAAATATCAAAATTTCGGCTAAATGTCTATTAACGTTTTTTTCCATACAAACCTTTGTAAGTTCAAACCGTTGTAACACAACACCTCCAAATGCTGAAAGGCCAGAGTCGCGTTTCGCGGAATGAAACTCACGCGTTATGTAATAGTATGCGACGGAGGTAACTAAGTCACGGAACGTTCGGATAAAGATTAAAATAATAATAAAACTCCTCAGAACGAGAGCTTGGGCCGCCTGTGACCTGAGTGATAATCAGGCTAACCTGAGTGATATTCAGCCTAACCTGAGTGATATTGAGGGTAAAACTAAGTGATAATCAGACTAACCTGAGTGATATTAAGGGTACACTAAGTGATCATGATAATCAGCCTAACCTGAGTGATATTAAAGGTAAATGATGTAACAGAGAATTAACTCTGAAATGTAATTTTTTTTAGTGCTAATTTAACCCATGAATAACCCACTGGGCGTTAGCCCTAGTAAAGGGAATCAGGGAACCACACGAGGTAAAGAAAAAATCTTTTGACCTCGGTGGAAATCGAACCCACGACCTCCGGAGTAGATCTACCGTTACTCTGCCGACTGAGCTACGAGGTCGGACAGAGAAAGTCGGGGTCGATTTAGATGGTGAATCGCGACGAAGAGAATGTAAGGGTACATATGAATGTTGTGCCGCGTAGCACTATAAACACAAATGATGTAACAGAGAATTAACTCTGAAGTGTAAATTTTTTTAGTGCTAATTTAACCCATGAATAACCCACTGGGCGTTAGCCCTAGTAAAGGGAATCAGGGAACCACACGAGGTAAAGAAAAAATCTTTAAAATCTGAAAAAATCTTAAAATCTTACTTTACCTCGTGTGGTTCCCTGATTCCCTTTACTAGGGCTAACGCCCAGTGGGTTATTCATGTGTTAAATTAGCACTAAAAAAATTTACACTTCAGAGCTAATTCTCTGTTACATCATTTGTGTTAATAGTGCTACGCGGCACAACATTCATATGATATTAAAGGTAAACTGAGTGATAATGAGCCTAAGCTGAGTGATATTAAGGGTACACTAAGTGACAATCAGCCTAACCTGAGTGATATTCAGGCTAACCTGAGAGATAATCAGGCTAACCTGTGAGATATGTTGTCCTGAATGCAGTCTTGAGGCTGCAGTCTGCAAACAGGGAGTTTAAGAAAACCAAGACGATTTCACTAAAGTTTGAAACTAGGAACGTTGTCCACTTTTACTTACCATCTTCATCAGTCTGCACCACAACTTCAGTGCTAATAACTCCCCGGCCTACCCTGGTGGAACCCAATACTCTGATTCCATATTTGGTGTACTTCCATAACCCAGTCAGTTCCAGGCTTGTACGGTTAGGTCCTACCTTGTGTTCTTTGTAGTCGTCCTCGGACTCGTTCATGACCCGGC
>CM042759.1:6111631-6114131 GCA_022496165.2 Catalaphyllia jardinei
GCAGTAAATTTTCCAGTTTAAGCAACTGGAAAGAAGAAGCCTGAAAAAAATCAGGGCTTCAACGGGATTCGAACCCATGACCTCCGCGATTCCGGTGCGATGCTCCACCAACTGAGCTATGAAGCCACACATTGGGAGCAAGGTCAATTTATTGAGTTCATATCTCCCGTGAGGAGTGAAATGATGTGAAGCATATATGAAATATTTCATATTTGAACTGCGGTTATAGATGCAAGTGAAGATTGATCATCGCAGTAAATTTTCCAGTTTAAGCAACTGGAAAGAAGAAGCCTGAAAACAAATCAGGGCTTCAGGGCTTCAAATTTACTGCGATGATCAATCTTCACTTGTATAAAATGAATGTTCGGCGATTTCTGAGCCATCAATTAAAATTTCAGCATGAATGTGCAGATCTCATACCTCAGTTATGAATACGTAAAGCGCTTCATTTCTGATGAAAGTTTGACCAATTCTTAACTCTCACCTTAACCCCATACAGACACTGGTATTTATGATATATGCTGTAGTTAATTTTTCATATCGTTTAATTTTTGATTTCAACTATGTGTTCTTGTTTTTCGAGTTACCCTGCGTTTCTCTTTTTTTTTTCTTTTTCCCAATTTATCCCTCGCACGCGTTTAGAGTCCGCAGGGCTCGAATAATGAACGTTCAGCTGCTCACTGGTTATGTTGTGTTGTGATACGAAAAGCCGGTCTCCAAACATAACCTAAGATTATAATGGGCAATAGAAGGAATTTCTGTTTCTTCGTACACTTTATAATTAAGCCTCCAAAGCGGTTAGAGAATTATGTTGTCATGATTCTGTTAATACCTCATCTATCATCTTAAAAATGAAGATTCACCCCGCTCACGCAAAAAGGTTTAAAATGTTTGTCAAAACTAAAAGCGATTTCAGTCACTTTAGTAATTTTGCTGATAAACAAGAAACCTAATTAGAATGGCAGTTTAATTGAAACATGCCGATTTAGGTGAATTTAATTGGCGCTTGAGTAATGTTTATAGCAACAATTGACAGCAAAGATGAGAAAACTTACCATCTTCGTCAGTCCATACAATGACGTCATCGGTATAGACACCGACACCAACTTCATTGACAGCCGCCAAGGAAATGACGTAACGAGCATACCTCTCTAGTCCAGTCACGTGATAGTTTGTGATATTCGGTAGAATGTTTAGAACTTTAGTGACATTTGTCTTATCCCTTGTGAATTTCATCTGATAGCCGAGCAAAACGCCATGGATGTATTTTGCGGGTAACGGGTTCCATTCCACAAGGAGCTCTGTGGAACTCAGGTTCCGCGCAGTCACGTTTGGAGGCGCGCCATCTGGAACTGAGAGAACAAACGCTCCAATAGGCCACGTTCGATATGTCAATTTTTTTAACATGGCTCCGAGGCTTTCAGGACAAACTTTGATATATTTAGCGTTGTTTTCTTCGTATCCAATTCTCTTTTAGCAATTGAGAGACAAAAGGAATAAAAAAGTTGAAAAATTTACAATTTTGACCCAAAAGCCTAGGAGCCATGTTAGAATATTACGATATATCGAACGTGGCGTATTAAGAAATGCGCCCCACTGAAGAAAAATATTCAAATTTCATCTAATAAAATAAAACATTCGTTTAATATTTATCACAAAATGCTGAAATTTAACAGTCTACCGCACATTTCATATTTCTTCACTCTAAAGGGGGTGTATCATCAGTAAAAATACTTGTGATCATCCCGTCCATCTGTTGAACTCTATAGATTTTATTTTTCGATTAAATCCCTCGATATCCCGGGACTTACCATCTTTGTCAGTGTAAGTACAGACAGGGAACGAAGCTTTTCCATCTCCTCGCCTGTTGTATCCCATAATTCTCACACAGTACAAGGTGTAAATCTGAAGACTCTTTAACTCTACATGTGTATTGTTCTCCCCTTCCACTACCAGACTCCATGAGGATCCATCCTCGTCGGAATACAATACACGGTAGCCAAGGATCGCATCAACCCATAAGCTGTGTGGCCGGATTCTGCCCCACGTGACGCTGATACTTCGAGAACTGGTATTGCGAGCTGTAACATTTTCAGGTGGGTGACTTGGAACTGGAGGTGAGAATTAATGTTACATTTAATAGCTACACGTCTTATCTCGTCTAGTGAGTTCCAGATGTTAAATTGATAAAAAGAGTAAATGTTTGTGATATAAATCTCTCTACTTTGAAAAACTTTCGCCCCTGTAATCTAAACGTTCTCAGATTCGCAAAAATCTGCTGATATTCTGTAATAAAATTGTGATATCTTCTCCCATGTAAAGACTATTTCTTCTGTAATTGATGGATTTATCCTAGACGATACTATCTGTCCAGGAAATTTACCTCAAACGCAAAGTATATTTCTCACAGAACAATTCATTTTAGTTCTTAATTCATATTTTCTTCGTTAATATGGACACTGGTTAATTTTTCTCAGAGCCTTTAGTAAACTGATAGTCG
>CM042759.1:6116631-6127945 GCA_022496165.2 Catalaphyllia jardinei
TCAGAACTCATTCAAAACCAGGGGAGACTGTTGCGATTGGTGGACCAAAATGGCGGCAAATTTAAACGTTTTTAAAACTTCTAAAAAGAATTGCATTTTATCTAAATCGCATTTTTTTTCGTTAGCCATAGTAAAGGGAATCAGAGAACCACACGAGGTAAAGAAAAAATCTTCTGACCTCAGTGGGAATCGAACCCACGACCTCCGGATTAGATCTACCGTTACTCTGCCGACTGAGCTACGAGGTCGGACAGAGAAAGTCGGGGAGGATTTGTGGGATTAAGGTTGATATATAAACAACGAAATGAAAAACAAATTAAAACAGATAACGAAAATTACACAATGAAAATAAACCTTATGCTAAAGTGCTAGTGCCAAGGCTGACCGTAGAGTGTCACAAGTTTTACAACCATCTCTTTTTACAACGTACTATCCATGAGCCTTCGCGCACTACGCTCGCACCCAGTTCTCTGTTCCTTGTCGGTAAAATATTAATTTATGTCAATACTGATAATCACAAATTACACGAATACTGCATGTATTCATCAACTGTCAGTAAAGTGGACGTGGACACGTTCAACTGGAATGCGCTTCGGCGGGTGTCAACTTGATATTAAAATAGAAAAGCAATGTTTAAAGAAACATTTCGGTTCAAACTGTCAAAAAATTAAGAAATGAGAACTTCAGCTCAAAAAAAAAACATAAATCCAGTCAAATGAAATTCGACTCGGCAGTGGCTAATCCAACGGATAGGCTCTTTGTCATTGGTCCGATTGGAATTTGGAGTGATGCTTTTTTCTGTGTGGAGAAAACCGAATGGCCTGGAGAAAACTCCCTCGGAGAAAAGCCGGAACTAACAAGAATTAAACTCGACCCACTTATAGCGACCAGTACAGGATTTTAACAGGGAACACTATAATAGGGGCCACGCGCCATCCCTACTCCCAAATAACATTCTTGTAACAGACTGTCTCACCTGGACACTGTTCTGTGTTGCAAACACGAACTTCGCGCGCTGGTCCTAATCGCAAACAGTCCCTTCCTCTGTGCTGTGGAGCTGGATTGTTACAATTTCTTGATCTAACACTCGCACCGCCACCGCACGTCCGAGAACATGACGAGAATCTAGACCATTCTCCATACCCACCGTCCACGGGACAGGGCTGTGCGTTACATCGTGCCGTCTGCTCAGGGGGCCCTAGACGAGTGCAGTCTTGACCTCCTGCTTCCGGTTTAGGATTGGTACAGTTGCGTGTTCTAAACTGAGTTCCACCGTCACAGGATTTTGTGCACGGACTGAATGCAGACCATAGTGTGTATCCTCCGCTGACTGGGCAAGGCTGTGTGTTGCAAGGCCAATGCTCTTTTGGTGGGCCTAAACGAGAACAATTTCTGCCCTCTCCCACTGGGGCCGGATTGTTGCATCCTCTAGTCCTGGTTTTCAGCCCACTTCCGCATGATTTAGTGCAAGGGCTAAACTGGCTCCAGTTGCTATAGTTTCCATCAACAGGACACACCTTGATAAAGCAAGACCGCGTTTCTTTAGCTGGTCCATACTCAGTGCAATCCTTACCTCCGTGTTGTGGTAGTGGTCGATTGCACACTCTTGTCCGAGTTTCTTTTCCGCTGTTGCAACTAACGGAGCATGCGCTATAATCCGACCACTCGCTGTAACCGCCATTGATCGGACACGGATTTTGATTGCAGTTTACGTCCTCTCGCTCGGGACCCAGCCCCAAGCAGTCACGGCCGCCGTGTTGCGGACTAGGACGAGTGCAAGTTCTAGTTCGATATTGTTTGCCTCCTCCACATGTTAACGTGCATGGGCTAAACACCGACCATTCAGTATAGTTGCCATGTACCGGGCAATACCTTAAAAAGCAATTCTGTGTATCTTTGGGATCACCCTGACAAGGATTCCCTCCGTGTTGGGGCCGAGGATTAGTGCAAGATCTGGTCCTCATTTTTGGCCCCTGGCCACATGAGACTGAACACGGAGTAAAGTCAGACCAGTTGGTGTAATTTCCATCCACTAAGAAAAGAACATATGTAGTTAAAATAATATTTTAGATTACCTAATCACAGTCCACCAAAATTAATCAATATGCCAATGACAGTGGGTGGGTGGGTGGGTCGGTCTGTTTCTCTGTGTTTCATCTGTCATTCATAATCAGTCAGTCGGTCGGTCGGTCTATCAGACAGTCATACAGCCACTCTTTCAATCGTTGGACATTTTTCCAATCAAGCAATCAATTTCACTGGCATTTCACTGGCATACTTGTGATGCCATCCTTATTTCCTGCAAAAACTAATGCTTAGTAGGAGGTGGAGCTACAACGCTCTGGTGGATTTCACGACCCAAGATGAACTTTTGTCTATGAAACTCAAGAAGTGTTAGTCTGAAAACCAAGCTATGAGAAGACACACTACCATACTTAGTAGAAAATCAAATAAATAACCCAATTAATAAAAAAAGCACTCTGGTGTAATAAAACTATTGTTTATTACCTTTAAGGTTTTCTGACTTAACCAAAATCGAGGAATGATAGTCTATATAATGAGTAAAATTATTCTCCTATTTTAATTGGTTCTTACTCATCATCAATTGAAGCACAGACATAGACATGACGTCATTAACCTTTTTTTTCTATATTACATCAAAGAGGTAAAGCCGTGCGACTGGTCAGTCATAGATCGCAGACGATCACTGACACAATCGCGGTTTTCTCGTTTTCAGTCTCTTGTATAATATGCTTACTCTGGTAAAATACCATTTGACGTCATCCGTGATCTATTACACCCTGAGACGCATGGCAACATGGAGTCAAATGTGTTCAGTTTCCCTTATTTTAAAAGCATTTTCAAAGCAAACGTGCTGCATTTTACCTGCCTTAGATTCCATAATATAACAAACATCTCTTCTCGACAAGACACCGTCCCAGACCGCAAGCTCGTCAATAGTCATCTTAATGCTTCTCAGTCGAGCGCTATTGGCTCCAAGCATAAGCGTGTGATACGGCGGAACAGGCGCGAGGCGATAATCGCGATCGACAGTATCCTTGTGGTATGGCACGGAACTGCAGTTTAACAAAACACCAACCTTGCCCTCTGTTTTATTCCACGTTATAGCTACGAAATTCCAACTTGAGTAAGGCCACTTTATTTGGACATTCCGCTGTACTGCAGGACTGTTTACGAACACACCCAGCAAAGCATTGTCTATTTCCACCGTTGTTCCGACAGCTCGCGTGTCAGAAGCAATTTGCATGACAAATCGCTCATCTTGACGATCGTTAACTCGAAGCCAGAAAGTCATTGTAAACCCTACTTTGCATGCGTCCGGGTTGCTGATACAAAGGTATGAGAAATCACCCAGATCAGCCCAGCTCCCTAACAAACCATCCAGTCGTAGGCCGTTCTTGTTATAAGCTCTGACACTAGTGGTACCCCGTTGGTCCACAATTCCTGGGTCTGCCAAGGTGTTGAATGACCAGTGAAAGCTTGCCTTTTTGTACCATGGATCATCCCCTGTGAAAGCGAACCAACGTAACCATAAGAAAATACGCGCGCTGACTGGTTTAAGATCGTGTTTCTATAAGTCGATGGAGACAGAACTAGCATGAACCGCGAGCAAAGATAATTTACATTTTGATGATCAACATAAACAAATTGTTGTTTTCCTTTTTCTCGTCACGATGTTTAAAAGTGCCCTCTTTCCTTAAAACGCCACCAAAACACACTTATTCTGTTAAATAGGAAATAATATGAAAATTACACTTTGCGATGCTTATTAATAAAGAGCATTTTTTATGTAAACGCTCTCATTGGATATTTCTCTCAAGGTTGTAGCATACTTCCCAAAAGAATATGATACTTTTCTCCAAACCCAATTTTAGTCTATAACTCGGATTTATAAGACTTCATATCCTGACCTAAAAGTGAAAACGAACTGTATGGTCTTTGTAACCATGAAATTCACCACATTCCATCCATAAGTGATCTGAACTATTCTTAAGAAAATCAGTAATAACCATGGGTTTTTTTTTAATTTATAAAAGTGCTCAGCTGGTTCAATTGATTGAGACAATAAACCAATCTCGATATATTAAAATTCAGCCTTACACAATAGACCTAACCACAAGACTCTGGGGAATGTACCCCGCAAACGCCGTAGTTATTTCTCAGAGCCTCGTGCTAAGTGCTATTGTTATAGGCTGAATTTTAATGTAAAATATTTAAGTAAGAATATTTATAAAGTAGAAATGCTACTAAAATGTTGATCAAAATGCTCACTGGTGTAATTGATTGAGACCAGCTAAGGAAACAAAGAGTTGCATTAAGGTTATACCATAGTTTATAGAGGGGAATTTTTATGAAACCCGACAAAGTTCTTTGTTGTGTGTTTTTGTTCTCTTTTTTTGGCCTTGATCCTGCACAAAACACAATAGGTGTTTACTGCGAACTGAGTAACTAACCAATAGAAGCGTGTTGGTTACGTAACTCATGCATAGTGTATGAGGGCAAAACAAAAGATTGTGCAGGGTCGTGAACCTTCCAACATAAATCTTGGCATCTTTGTTTGCTCCTTTGATGTTTTCCGGGCTTCATAACCAGTCCCCTCTATTAACTATGGTTATACAAACGAACACCATATTAAAGAAGTATATTTATAAAAGAGAAATGCTAAGGAAAAAAACCGGTTTTTTGAAAAAGCACGGACATTCAAGCTTGTGATGTTGATTTCATAACTGTATCCTTGTTAGTCAATATATATAGTCAGAAAACTGTCAAAAACACTTTCGATCAATAAATCGGTCGGTATATTTTACTCGGAAATCCTATTTAATTTTGCCAATAATCTTTGAAGTCTACGAAATGTTAGCACGCATTACGTGCCTATGTTGAGGTATAAGTTATGCATCGAGACTTCCGATATTACTTCTGAAGAGTTGGAGCACTTTGTTTAGTGCTGAGTTCTATATTCTTACCTAAAAATAAGATCAAGGAGATGCTCAACAGGAATTCATTTCGTTATTATTTTGTATTGCATTTTAACTCTCAAAGTCTGATTAAAAGGCTTCCTTCACTTGGCTCGGCACCAGGAATCTGTGTATAGTATTATTTAGCAATTCAGAATTTAAAATTTTGTCAAACTTTGCTGAGAAAAAGTCACGTTTGGTAGATCTCACGGCAACAGAAACACATATTTCTCAAAAATAATATACGAAGACAAAGCAAGACGATGGTATGTGGCGATTAACGGCATGCGGTATTTCACAACAAACATCGACACAAAGAGACTTCCAGAAGTAGTGGCGGAAGATATTTCAGAGATGCCGCTGACCACTTTTCATTCAAGTCTGTTACCTGTAACAGCAAGCCGGTGTTGCAAGTGTTGTTTACAAAATTGATTGTTTTCTGGACAAACTCACTCGTAGCGCAGTTCGATTGGCAAGAAATAATATGCGACGAAAACTAAATGATTTTGGCAATATTTGGTTTTTGGTGGTTTGCCAAAGCGGCAGGATATGTGCAGGTTTCCCGTGCGAACTCAACTGGATTCTAACTGATTTTTAAAACGCAAGCAAAAGCTCTTGTGAAGTATTTCGGATGAAAACAATAGAGAGATCGTGACATCTTCTCTCGAGTAGTCCTCTTTAAAAGGATGATGGTTTGCTTTAGAAAATGCTTAAATACCCCTGATGAGTGGAATTGTCAACCTCTGTTTGTCGCCTGTCGAGAAGTTTGCATCAGTCGAAGCAGATCGATTGATTATCATGGCGCCGGAAAACAAAAGAATGCGTGCAATATGTACGGGATTTACGGCTCAATGTCCTTGTGAAATGAGATAAATAATTTCCAGTAGAATTTTCGCAAAGCCAGTCTGATATGCGGCTGACAAACGAACGACTCAGCGTGTGCTATTTCACCGGTCAGGTATTGATGGTGTTAAATTTGAAATGCAAATAAAAGTCCCTCCGCTCAAACTGGATTTCAGATGGTGCTATAGCTTACGGTTCAACAAACAAAATATTGAGTTTTAGGTCACGGGAATTAGTGTGAAGATTAACTTTCCATACGGTAAAGAGAATGTCACGGTTAGCAGCATGGCGTCTTAACAAGTAACTTAGATTTACAGCGACAATATTGAGGAATTTTCCTAAATGTATCAAATCCCGACCATGACAATTTTTAATTTATACATCATAGATGTCATTCACTTTAAGTGCAATTTCAGATTTTTAAGTATCCAAATCATTCTCAAACAGTTCCATAACATAGCAAAAGCGGAATATTCATGCTTTACTAAATAAATTTTTAAATACAATGTTAATTGTATTACATTCAAAGCTAAACACAAATTTGGCACGGAAAGTCTTACCAGCAATGTTTAACCCATCTGTAATACGAAGACACTAGAAATAAAAACAAAGTAAAGAGAATTGTTTAGAGAGATTAACAAAGAAAGAAAGACGTTTCTTGATAATATTATCATACATTCGCTTTTTTCAGTTACAAAAGTGTACCTGATGTAGCACAAAAAGGAATACAAGGCTGTAAATCGTTCCAAAAACCATCTCCTCCGTTCCGCTTAAGACCCAAAATGACTTTCACTTGTGATTAGCCATACGATGCATATCAGCGCATAGCCATAACACTATGGATAGCTTTCTGAAGTTTTTCGCAGGCAACCAGGCATGATACTGCTCCGCGCCAAGGTCGAAGTTGCATTCGGTAATATTCTCGTGGTACGGGAAACCTGTATCCAATGTATAAAGGAAAACCTCTAGTTAATAATTGATAATGTGTGGATAATTATCACGCCGATCGGTAATACTGGAAGCCGAACTTTTGAAAACTGTGTGCCAAAGCAGCTTTAGGTGATTAGCGCTCAGCTCCGTTTTAAAATTAGTCAAAATAAGAAAAAGGTAGTTGCCCAAGTGGTCACGCAATTAAATTACAAGGATTTTTCCCTTAAGAAAGTAGTTTGTGTTTCTCGAATGGCTTAGCGAGAGATGAGATATAGTTTATTTAACCGCATTTTTCCCGCAACACATCTCTAACTTCACCGGCATAACATCATCACAGTGGGGTGAACGGCAAAATCTTTTCATCGTGAAGTCTATATAATGAATTGTACTGGTTGAGGAAATCATCGTGAATAAAAGTTAAAGTAACAAATTAATGAGCATAGCTATAAAAAACCCCGACAGGATTTATAAATGCAGCTAGATCGTTCGTTTTCATTTAAGGAGGAAAGGAAGAATTTATTATCAAATTGTTTCTCAACCGAAGTTTTTTTTTAAATAGTAGTGTAATATTACTGATTTATCGCCTTAACGCTTTAGCCTACAAACAAGACATGCGGTTTTTTATTGAATATTAAAATCAATTTCTTCGTAGCAAAATTGTCTAAAAAGCGCTTAGGGCTTTTAGCTGTTGTCGTTCAATATCTTTTTATATTGTAACATAAGAAAATAATGATACACTTCTTTTGATATTTCCCGTTCTGGTTGTGCCGCAGGTTTCTTCCTTCCTGTTAGAAATGGCGGGAAAACAGACGTTACCGCGTTTGATCTCGCTGGAAGCTTTCATGATTTTCACTCATTATTCAATACCTTATATGACTATTTAATGACTGTACATGAACAGCTTTTGTGCTTAAATACGAATCACCAAGTTCTATCTGCTATCAGGGAACAAATTCATCTCGTACGTTTTTAATAAAAAGAGATTATTTTTTGAGCAGGGATTTGATTTGATTTCTATCGGATTGCGTGCGTACAGCTTGGTCCTCTGTGAATATAACAGTCTCTTTGCATATCACTTGATTATATAAGTCAGATTTAAGAGATAGATCTTCTTTGTTATCAGTTCATTCCACTAATCAAATTATCACACATTATTTACAGCCCCATTCACAATTTCCCATCGCTGATCATAATTTTATTTGCATTTGGATTAATTATTAACCAAAAAATATCGCCAAATTCTAGATCTTCTCCGAGTCTGTTGTTTTTTTTCTCTATATCAATCCTAGAAAACAACTTTTTTCTGTAAGCACAAGTGTGATTGTAGCCTGATCAAAGTCTCATCCGGTAATATAAAGAACTTAAAATAATGATCGATTTTATCCAATTAATGTATGGACATCTCTTTCATACAACGACAGACTTTTGGCGCCTCAGCCTCAAAAATAAGTTAGCTATTTATTGAAATTCTTGAAGAACGATGAATTTATTTTTTGTCAGGGTTTACGCAGATGTACACACATGACATAAACGTGGAAGGTCCCAAATCCTACAGCTTCCTTCCCACTAACATTTCTTTCAATTTTTATGTGAATAATAGTCATTGGAGTACGAAATACAGTATGCTTAAATGACTAATGTAGAAGTATCTAATAGAACACTTTTTTACTTTCACCAGATACAACTGTGCTGTCTTTTTTTGATATAATCTGATAAATTGTTTTATCTTTTCAATCTTTTTCAAGCACTTGGGTTGCGGTTTTCTGCTCTAGACTAAGAAATATGACAGCATGCAAAGAGTTTTTCGTCGTGTTTTTGAGCCTTTCCTGATTTTTAGGGACTAAGCAATTCAAGTAACGATGGTTTAAAATGGTTTATAAATTAGATTTTTACTACTGAGCATTCGAACATAAAAAAATAAAAAAAACTGGCTGTTTTGTTTCAAGAAATATAGAGATTTTGGTCAGTGCACGTTTTTATGGGACAGTCATGAAACGTTCGAACGCGTACAACAAACACGCGCGGCCATTCACACATACCTGCTAAAAATGCTAATACGTTATTATGTGCAGTTGTTCCAGGTGCCGCCACGTTCGAAGGATGCGTAATCTGCAAGAGCAAAATAAAGCAAAGAACACTGGCTTATGGCCAAATCTATTTCGCTTTTTAAACACTTTTTTGGATAGAAAATGAAGACAAGAGCCGAAACTGTCATTTTGTAATATTTTTCCATCGTGAAAATATATGTTTACGATCAGTGTTATGTTGTTAAAATTTACCAACCTCTAACCACACTGGATCAATTTAGGACTGACAAAGTTGGCAAAGTGCTAATTGAAAAGCAAACAGTATTACATCAAGTAAATATCAGTGGCGGATCCAGACCTTGAGCTTAGCGGGGGTGGGGGGGGGGGGGCCCTATTTTACTTGTCCAGCCGGGCTTACTTGTTGGGATAGGGTATCGCGGTTTAAGGTGACAAAGGCAGCCGAGCTCTCAGTTGCGGCTCCCCATCTAAACAAGTGAGCCTAAGCCGGGCTTTGCTTCTTCAGTCATTTCTTCTATTTTACCCAAAATAAGGGGGGGGGGGGGAGGGGAGCGAAGGGCTCCCCTAGATCCGCCACTTAATATTCAATAAACGTTTGTATGAGTGGCTTCATAATTTCAGAATTGTTTCATTCACGAGAAAAGCACAGCATAGTCAGTAAAGTTAATAGTGCTAAATTAAAAGTTCTACTTAGAAGCTTTATTGTAACAGTCTCACGAAAGACCGTTGTAAAAATTGTATATAACCCAAAGAGTATCAGCCACAGTCGATGGTTATAATAATCTTACAATGATAAGAGGGGCAAAATGAACGCGCAGGGTCGCTTTCATTTGAATGGTTATGCAATTACGTTTCATTCCCAGACTTAAAACTGAGTTAAAAGCACCTTGTACAACGTGATAGAAATAAACAAGCGGCGGATCTAGGGAAGGGGCCCGGGGGGCCCGGCCCTCCTCCCCCTTATTTTGGGTAAAAAAAGAAGAAATGACAGAGGGGAAAAAGGCCAGCAGGGCAAGTAAATCAAGACCCCCCCCCCTTTAGCTCAAGGTCAGCAGCCGCCACTGTTAAACATATGAAAGTACTACTCAATAACTTTCATGTAATTAGATAGTCACACATGCATCCACAAAGTGAAAAGTTAAAACAAGCGTCAAGAGTACTAGCAAACAGTCAGTACTGCTCTTAAGTATCGCACGCCACAGTAATAAAACTGTTGCCTTCCGCCCCCCCCCCCCCCCCCCATACGTGATAAAAATATCCTTTCTGTATTGTCTATTTAAGCCAGGATACTTTATAAAAAAAAAAGCTTCAGTCGCTTAATAATGCTGTGGATCACAAATCTGCTATTAAATTTGAGGTTGTTTTGGTGAAGAATTTGTTTGCAAAATTTATTGGAAATGCTTTGTTATTTGTTTGTGAAACTTAACTAAGCGGCGAGAAACTGTAACTTTCTAATTAAAAGTCTGAATAGAACGGTTTCTTTCTGAAACGAAATCAGAGCGATGCATGCTTTAGAGGTAAGAAAACTACTGATTTTCATCATGATCTGTAACAAAATCGGAACATATATATGAACGCAAGAAATGTCATGTCAAAGCTAGTTTGTTTTCGTGCAAACGTTCTCACAATTACCGGCGGTAATAACTTTCGAAGACACATTCGTTAATCTGTAACTAAAAGAGCGATTTCCATGACTTCGTTCTACTGACTTCCTTCAATTGACACGTTCAACACATATCAATGTTGCTTTCTCAATTTCGTGCTCGAACACCGGTTTTCGTGCAAGTTGCTTTGCATCAAAATTTTAAGGCACGCAATTGCGTTCGTATTAATTAATTAGCAGCAACGAAAGCGTTTATGACAGCTCTCTTAAAAAAACTCCGGCCAATAGCTATCCTTATGCAAAATGGCGTTAGAGTATTTCATGTTTTTATACAGCTGAATATAAATAAAAGTCATTGGAACAAGAGGAGTTTTATAGCCGGGTTAGAGGAAACAATGTTTTAGTGGATAAATATATATGAAAATGAAAATATCTTAATGCCTTTAGAAAGCGTATAACAAAAAGATGCAGTTTTACAATCAATTAGCGTAAATGTTAATGTTTTAAATCGTCAGAGCTGTTTTTTTTTTAAATAGAAGTAATTCGTTACAAAACAACATCAATTTATGTTGTAGAAAATTTCCACAACATAACTTTTTTAACAACTGGAATATTTTAAGATATTCATCTAATTGTATTTGTTTTCATAGCCATATATTTTTGCGGAGAAATCCTGAATTTACAACCTTTCAAATGAGTTCAAATAGATTTTGGCAAATGTTTCAGCTAAATTGCAGCTTTGTCTTTATAGCTTTTGTTGGTTTTGATCAGGTTTGAGAAAATCTGCGTCTCTTAACCACAGAGACAACTTAAAAAGTAATGTTGGTAAATACGTTAAACGAAACAATATTCTAATATATGTGACAGGTGATCATTTCACAACTTCAGTACTGCGCGATAAGAAATCCTTTGTC
>CM042759.1:6128045-6160934 GCA_022496165.2 Catalaphyllia jardinei
GTTTATCGGAATCAAATTTACTTGGAAATATTACTAACCTAAAGGATGTATTTACCGATTTTAGCCCAAAAGATCAGTTTGAACACAACTTAGCTGAAAGCCATGTTGTAATTTGGCAAAAACAACAGGCCACCCCTCGTCCTAGCTCGTCTTAATTTTTGAACACGAAAGGAAAAAATGTCAATACTGTCAACAATTTTTGCGATACATTACTAGATCCAGCGAGGTGTAAAATATAAAATATACAAGGAAACCGACTAACTGAACTTCCACCAAATAAATATTTGCCTCACTCACCTTTCTTAAACTTCTGAACCAGAAGCACCTCACCAGGAAATGAAAGTAAGATATATCATCTGCTAGATAATTCAAAGGCCAGCGCTTGACATTTCAGTGAAATCATTCGAGTTTAATTTCGTATATCGGCTTAGCTGATCGTGAATTCGAAAAGCTTGAGAAATTTGTCTTAAAATATTGTTGTTTATCCTTTATAAGAAAGGATCATTTCGGTAGATGACAACAGACACAGGGTGCCGGGTGTTTACGACAGAAATGACAGAAAATCTGTGTTTCTACCATACTTTCCCATGGCAACCCAACGGATATCACGTTGGGACAAAATACAAATTGTTTCAAATTAACTGATATAGTAAGAAATAATTTTTGTAACGGATTTCCCTTCCATTTCAGGTGAAATACTGATAATTTATTTTCTGATGTTTCAGCTTATTGGAGTACTTATTTTAAGCTTATCGACTACCAAGTGAATAATTATGATATTTCATATTGCTCTTCGTCTGAAAACTTTACAGATTTCCTACCTGTGTGTTATCGCTTGGAGGTCCATTTCGTATTTTATGAGATGATATCACAGTCATTTCAATACAGTCTAGACTGGGGTTTCTATTCATTAAAACGGAGCTGACAACTTTGCAGAGAAAAAAGTGTGTACTTCAGTTTGCAGCATAAAGTTGCAGCGTCAACGAAAAACTATCGCAAAAAAGCAATAAATAATCAAACAAAATTAATAACAGCAGAAATGTTAACAAGAAACTCTCATCTTTCATAGCAATTAAAAGTGTAAGACTTTCTTTTAATTTAAATAACGTTCTTTAAGTTGTGTATTAAAACGCGCTAACGACTTAACAACGATTTGAATTTGACTCGTTTTGCTTTCGACATGCATGCGTCAGTGATTTGAAGCCGTTTTGTGTGAATATGAAGTCGTAAGCCCCTCAGACACACAAGACAGATATATTTAACATCTTACTGACGTATTCTGAGTTTGTACAGTAAGCTGCGGATCCTCGCTTTGTCCCCTTTGACTTATGGTCCAAGCGCGAAGGGCGTGTGCCATAAAATACTCGGTCCATAACTTACAGTACGGACCTCGAGGTAAGAGGTATTTACAGTTATTACCACGTAATCCAGACCATTGTTGATGAGATCGTAACAAAAAATATATTGCAGACTGGGCGGATTGAGTGGCTGTTCCTAGTTCGAAGCGTATAATTGAAACTAGGGAACAACCACGTGATACATAAATTCCTTTTATTTCGGTCTTTCCACGACAAATCTTGCCCAATACCTGGCAATCTGAGAGCCTAAGACTGCCTACAGATTAACATTATGATAGCATTTTATACTACATTAATTAAAACGTAACAGTAACTTGTGAACTTATTACTCTTTCAGTTACAGTTTATGTCAATGTTAGCGATTAGCTACATTGATAGGCAAATATATGATATACGGCACTCTAGGTCTCCATTTTTTATGCAAAACTCTTTGAAAGTCGGATAAAACGTTCTACAGTCTAAAGGCCAAAATTCACTGTCTACGATCCGTGAACCAAAGTCTTGACTAGGATTTTCTTTCTTTAAACCTGACCAGCAGAAATTAATTACAAAAAATAAACATTTCTGAGAGTTCAAAGCAAATTCTCCTGTCCTGTTAATCCAATGCTAGCCAATGAATCCTTTCAGAGATCCCTCAAAGTTCACACTTCCGGTGACAGTGAACATGGCCTCCTAAATTCGTTTCCGTACTCATGAATCCACTTGTTGGAAACTGGAAAAGAATGTAAACGTCGCATAAGTTACGAAACAGGTATGCAATGCGTGCATGTGACTACTGCAGCTTTAGTGTGGCCATCGACTCTATAAAGTTGCTTCGTGCACAAAGATACCAAAATTTTATGGAAAGGAAAAATTCAGTCAAGATGGTAGTTGGTAATTTGACTACTCGTCTAGTAACCATAAATCCAGCCGTGCTGCCTTATTTTGCAGTTGTAACATCGATCTTGCAACGAGTGTTCCAGTGTCTACAACTTCAGAGAGCTCGCTACAGTGAATTGGTTCTGTTCGTACGTATCTTAAGGCACCGTCACTTTTATCACTTATCACATGCGAGGCAAAATTACTGACTGCTGATTGGCCGAGACAAAGCCTATTTTTCATAATCACGAGGGCACTTTAAGTAATGATGAGGACATAATTACTTAATTACTTGCTGATTGGCTGAACGCGCCTGCACTGAGTTGGTTTCCCGCTTCAAACGCGGCTATTTCATCTTAACGTGAAAGAAAATCAACATGCAGCAAAAGGATTTTTCTATCCAAATATCCACTGATTCGCAGCCTGAAAAATGTTTGAGTCGGAAAGGCTGGTGCGGCACGAAGCATAGAGTTACAGAGCTTCATGGCTGCCAACTGAAAGTCAATTTCTTCATTTTGTTTCAAGTCGTCTCATTAGTATCACGGGTTACCTTAACGATCTAAAAATCAGTGTACATTTTGTTACTACGCAGAGGTTTCGCGGTGGAAAGAAAGGAGAGTTTTGGATTAAAGAATAGAGCTTGTTTGGACACTTGTTTACGTCTTTTATCGATCGATGAAGTAGTTTTACTCCGGTCCAACCTTTGCAAAACAGGTGAATAAAATTAGATTGCCTTAAGTTTTTAAACAAATTGCTTTCAGCAAATTTAACTTGCTGTGTTTTGCTTACTATAATAGTAGGCTTCCCCGTTCTACTGCTAGCCTATTCTTTAACGACAATTTTGTGGAAACTTCGCGTGAAATTAATCCTTTACATATACAAATTATCCTTTATACTGTCAGTCCAATAACATCTTAGCACAGTAATGATCAACTGACAAGTTTTTCTTATTGCCTCTGTTAAAATTAGCTTCTTATGAAGTCCTTTAATGTTTCAGCTTTTTGGTTTGTCACACACGTTTAGAAAAAAAAAGTTCGCGTGAAGAACGTAAGAGGCTAGCATGTCGTAGAAATGAAAGACCGGTTGAACGCAGGTGAATGCGTTTGACCCAAACCAACTTCTCCCCAGTGAAAATCCGGAAAAAAAACTTATAAGTCAAACTCAAGATAAAAGGAATTAAATGTGTGTAGTAGCTTACCCCATTTCCAGCCTTTTAGAACAGGACATCCAGCGTGACGTGTTCTGAAATCACCTTCGCCTGATTGCAGAAGATTGTGCCAGAACACAGCGTCACCCTAGCAAGAGAATAAGACGTACGGACTTCTGAGCCACACCCCGGCCAACCTTTTGTTGCTGTCGTGGGGGAGGGGGCACGCGGGGGGGGGGGGGCCGAAGTGGGGGACAGATGTCCCTCGATTGAAATCTTTGTTGAGGCTTTTAAGGGTTACAATTTTTTATACATTAAAACCACTCCCGGTTGCTCCAAAACTTGTGACTTCTGAACTTGAACTCTTTCGTTCCAACGATGAGTTTGGACGTGCCAAAGATTGACGACGGTGTTCGAATGAAGTGACCAGAGCCTCAGGGATTATTACGTTAAATTGCCCACCCTATATTCTTGCTTCCCTAGAGATAAAATATGCTAAATCCTTTTTGATAGCAAATTAACATATTTAGACTACTTTATGAGAATAATGTCTTCGACCTAGAACTAAATTCTTCAAAGAGAAGTTTAGAAAATTCATGATCAACAGAAAGGGGAACCTTCATGTCGATCTTGCCTTGTGGTGGGGCTCCAAATGAAGTTTCACATTCATAATAGATGGTTTTTACTTGAGCGCCAAAATGAGCAGATCACCTGTGAACCTGTTTTCCTACCTTTTTAGGCATTACTCTGGCACCCACATACGGGAACACAGTAGCTCCACCGGCCTCCACATCAGTCATCTGTGAATATCAGTATAGAAGTACATATCGGTGCACTTACTTAGGGTTACTATTTCTAGCAAAAACTTCATTCAGGGAACTTAGTGGACTACAGGTCATGAAAAGTCAGGGATTTTTTACCGCAATCTTTTGAGTTAAAGTGCCACTACGACGAAATTTTTCGAATTCATTGTTTTTGCATTTTCTGAATCTTTAAGTGACACTTACTCACCTGTCCAAGCCGTTTTGTCCAAGAAGCGCGGGGAGATGTTTTTTTTTTACGGTTTTTCCCGAGAATTTCTCGTCCGCCATTATTAAATCATGTTCCTGCAACCCCATGAGGCCTTTCTGCTTTGTGACGTCATACTCCTAACTAACTAGGCTCACATGGCGAATTTTGTTATAACATCTCTATGTAGTTCGCAGTTAACTGTTTTCGCAACGTGAATCTAGCGCCCTTTTCGAATCGAATCATGCCCGATCGTTGTGTAGTGCACGTATGCAGCAATAGATCAGATATGAATGCAGGTATTTCTGCTCATTTTAGTCCTACGATAAAAAGTGAGCGAGATAAGTGGTTGAGATCCGTGCACACTCATCGCGCGAACTTCAATCCGAGCGGAATGGCGGGTGTCAGTCCATTTCGCGGAGGAATGTTTTTCAAGAGCGTTTCATATGGAGACCTGTCGTCGTCGGCTTATTCCTGGCTCAAATCCTACAATACAGAGATGGAGCCAGGAAAACAAACGACAGCATCGCAAGGTAAGCCTTGTTTAATTTTATCGAAGCTTCAGTATTGTGTCAGCCATGAAGTTTTCTTTTTCGTAGAAGTATCCTATATGTTAAGTACCAGACATCTCTGCGATTTGTAAATATATCTTCAAGTAACTCATCAAGTTTAATATTGTTCATATCGCCGCGCTATTGTATTTTAGTTTTTTATCCCTTCTATTTATTCCAGTCATGTGGCACGCTCGTAAGATGCTGGTTTACGGAAGAGCCTTTCAATGGTTTCCAAAATTTTCAAATCAACCGTAAATAATTTACTGTTGTTTTTTTTTCTCAAACACGGGTTTCATATATCTACTTTCCATATAGATCATAAATGAACTGTAACATTTCTCACAGTCACCAAAAGTTTCATTCCCAGAAGCTGGCCACTCGGCAATTTAGTGGGTTTTTACACGTAGGCGCCCTTCACGTTATGTAATCTGGTGATTGCTGTTCTTTTCGCTGGATAGAGACATTGTTGTGAGCGAAACTCGTTTTCACTAGAGCGTTTTGCAGTGTACATTTCCGTTGACCTAAAATAAGCTCAAATGTCCCACAGTTTTATACCCATTGCGAAATCTGCTTGAATAAAATAGCAGTTTAAACTCAGTTTTCTAAGCGTGGTATATTAAATCAGTTTCCTGGTCCTCACCTTGTGCACCTTGTGCACCTTGATAATTATGCTGGAGACATGCGTAATTTTACAGGTAGTGTAAATTGTTGGGATTTTTAGGGGGGAAAGGTTAAGCCATTTTATCATGCAACAACAATGAGGAGGGAGGGGAGGGGTGTCTAGCTTGAGAAAATGCAGTTTTAATCAAAACTATACACCTAATCAGTGCAACATTCAAGAAATGAGGGATGGCAGTATCTTTACAATAATCCCTCACTGTGTTACCAATGACTTGCCACGCCTGGAAAAAGAAGACCTATAACTCCAGGACTTCCCATGTTTTCCATTACCCATGCAAAGCCTGATCAGTGTTGCTTGATTCCTATTTCCCTTTTTTTCTCTTTAAATCCACCCAGGCCTTCTTGATATTGCAATTAGATGTACTTTTAAACAGGATTAAATAGAAAACTGAGAATACTGTGACATTCTCTCATTTATATCAAAATGAGTTGGATATTTTGGAATACAATCAATCACACAGTCAAAATTGCTGTGGAGTACTGTGGAGACCCTGTGTAGCATGTAGTACATTCCCCAAGGAATATATTTAATTTCTGCCGCTTTAGCCAGTTGGAATTTCTGAAAGGATTTGTTCATTTCTGGTCTATAAAAGCTAATCTCATTGCTGATCTTTAAGGAAGAATATTCCGACAGCTGTAAGCAAGCACCCCCTTACATATTCTGCACCATACATTTTTGGCTGTTTGGGTCTAAAATTAACTTTTTAGACTTTGACTACAGCTTTCAAGTTAATTAATGAAACCTTTCCATCACAAGCTAGCGATGTGCAGTCGCCAACAGTTTTCCTCTTTATGGTAGTGGGGGTCAAGATGAAAAGTCTTCTATTGGCAAAAGGGGTCTGCAGTTTCTGTCAATGTAATTGCTTTGGCCAAAATCAAACTTAACATTAATTTGGGAGTGAGATAAAGATCTGACAGTGGTATAGTCCTGAATATAGTTATTTCCCCAAAATTCTGATCATCAGTGTGAACTTTTTAGATTGCAGCCTCTGCTGTTGCCCCTCTCAAATTCCAATTTTTGGGGTTTCCCACTGTCTCAGGTGTCTGTGGTGTTGACTTCAGCGAACAACGTGGTCAATGGGGTAAACTCTTTTTTTTCTTTCGTTTTAAGCCCTATTGCTGCAGTAGCCAAAAACCCGTACTGGTAGCTTTTTCGGTGGCAATTGGAACGGCACATCTTCGTATAATTGGAAATCTTCACTTGCCCAGCAGAAGCTAGCCTCTGAAGACTCAGAGGAACCTTCACTACTGCTTTCAGACAAACTTTACCCAAAATGAACTTCGTAATCGACAGAGATTTCTCCAGTACTAACATAAAAACCCCACTGACACCAGTGTAAATCAATCGCGTGTTAGGAATATGACGTCAAAAGTAGAGATGCCGCTGCGAAAATAGCGGGCTCAACTGGAACCAATTTCGATTAATGGCGGACAAAAAGTTTCAGTTTTCAAGCGCCGAAATTTTATTGAAGGAAGACTTTAATTCTTTCTTTTTTGACGAATGGACATCGTACATGAAGGTAAGTTATTCTATTTAAAAAAAAGTCGGAAAAAGAAATGTGAAATTTCGTCGCAGTGGCACTTTAAAATGGGAGACTCTGGGAACGAAGTTAAAATAAAGTGACACAAAGCACAGGGAATCACATACGTAGAGGAGAACTGTAGCTATCCTGTTTCCGGTCCCAAGTCGACCCAATGTCGAATTTTCAAGATCCTGAAAAGAGAACGCGGTTAGACTGTTAAAGAAAGATGACAGCAAACAGTATATCCCCAACAACGCAATCAATAGAGGTTTACCAGAAAAGCATCATACCCTTGAAAAGTCGAAGTGGGGATCGTAGTGTCCTGCCAATCCATAATTTTGAACCTGGCAAAGAGTAGATCAAAATAATTTTAATTAAATTCTAACTAAATTGGATTGAGTGAAAGACACATAAGAATTTACAAATATCGGTAACGAAAACTGCCAACGACACCCCCCAAGCTTACTAGTGAGCTCTTTGAGTTAAAACACTTTTGCCAGGTGTGAGTGTGTCTCACAGCTTTTGGACCAAACAAGAATGAAAAATGCTGCAAACGTAGCAATGTCGAAACTACCAAGGTCCAAGATTAGTATCTCTAGAGGCTTCAAACAGGCATTGGTGGGTTTTTATAGACATTGAAAAAACAGCAATGAACCAGATAATGTATTCTACAAGGACATTCCTAACCAAGAAAGGGACATGATTCATCGTTAAATTTCGGGCCAAAAAAGAAAAATAATATTAGCTTTTCAAGTGAAATTTAACTCGGAAATCACTCATGAGTTAGGTAACGAATTTTCCTTGCACCTCGTAGCCTTTACTACCATTTTCGAGCTATCGTGAACGACAAACGTTTTTGTGAGTTGTTACGCTCTTAAAACGTTCAAGTTTGTCTAGTCAAACTGTTGCGTTTTGAAGGACTTACACGTCAAATTTTGACAGCTCCGCCTCAAATTGCCTCAATTGAGGCGGAGCTGTCAAAATTTGACGCGCAAGCCCTTCAAAACGCAACAGTTTGACAAACTTGAACGTTTTAAGAGCGTAACAACGCGGAAAAAAGTTTGTCGTTCACGGCAGCTCGAAAGTGGTAGTATTTAAAATAATCAGATAAACGGGTGAATGTTTCAATTTCAACGTCTGTTCGAGAGTAACTGTCATGACTGTCAGGAGGCGCCAGCGAATGGAAATGAAGCTAAATGAGAAAACATCTTTTGAACCTCGTGGTCGTGGAAGCCGCAACGTTTTTTTAATTGTTCAAACAAGCTTTGTATTATTTAAACGGGGGAATGGTGGCAGCTGGCAGACCGTCCTTGGTTTTTACAACTTCTATAGCAAGTTAGATCCATTGGATGAAGACAAAGTCATAACCCCTCCCTTTTTCACTCTTCGACCAAGGCTAACTCGAGTTCGTCCGAACATACAGCATTCAACGTTGCCGTGTAAAGATTTGAAGAAGATCAAGTAAGTATACCTTAAGCTGGAATGAACTTAACATTAAAAATACGATACTTAATAATTCGAAGCTTTATAACATTTCAAATAATTCTTTATGTTTAAGAGCAAGACCGGTTTTCAAATCTCGTCATTTGTGGTTTGTTTCGCGAAGCAAATCATTATCAGTTCATGTGCCAACGTCTCACGGTTGATTCCACGTCTGTTGCTTTGAAGCGATAACTGCATGTATTATTTAGGGTCAAGCGATCGACAATTTTAGTTAAAGAAGGCATATGTAAGAATTTTTTCTCTGAAAGTTTGGATTATGGTACATTTTGCTGCAGTGCAAGCGAATTTGTCTTGTTGGATTTCAATGTAAGACTGTGACTACAAGACTGCGATCAAACTATCCGTCATTCAATCAATCAATCGATCAATCAATCAAACAAAAGTTTATTGTGTGATACATGGATGTTACTAAACAGAGGTAACGAAGTAACGAGTAACGAAGTAACGAGTAACGAAGTAACGGAAAACCGAGTAACGAGAAAAAAATTCGAACGGTCAAAAATTCTCAAATCCTTTTTAAAACATGTAGAATCGATTAAAATCGTTTTTTTATTACTGATATATAAATAGGAACTTGACAAAGCTAATTTACAAAGCAAGTTGACGACCCATAAGCTCAAAACTTTGAAACATTGTGTCTAGATACCCGGCAGCCTGGAAGTGTTATTGAAATACTACATAACCGGTAGTCTCAAATTATACTAGAATTTCCACAGAAAACCTCATCTAATCCTTCTTAAAACTGTAGATCTTTGCTTAGAAATGTCAAGCGATTTCAATTATAATTTTGGCTTTGTGGTTGCAGTTAAATTTTCGAGCTTGATGCTCATAGAACAATTTCTACAAAAATTGAAGTTGAAACCCTGAATTGAAGTTGGAGAGTATTCGATATTAGTTCAGAAATGCGAAGCGATTCTAGACGATGTTTTGGTTTTGTACACATTGTACGAACCTCGTGTCTCTCAGGGGCACGATTTTTCAAAAACTACATACCCGGCAGTCAGAAGTTGTTCCTGCTTTCCACCAGAATTTCCTCTTGAACCTGCTGAGATGTCGGTGTAAAAATACCAAGCGTTTTCTGGCCTCAATAATTGCCTCGGCAAACTACAATTGTACAAAAGTCCGGTCTAACACTTCAGTCGCGTGACAAAGGGTTTTCGCGCCAAAAGGAAGTAAGCGTTGAAAGGGGCAAAGTTCTACCGTGAGCTAAACGGCTTAGCCCTGGCAGCGACGAAGTTCTCAGTTCTCTTCTCTGTTAGCTAAACGGCAAACGTGTTTCCGACCAAAGATCGAGATGCTGGAATGCTCAATGATCATTTTATTATGTATTGATTATTCATGAATTTTTATTCGTTGTATCTAGTTTATTTTGTGCCCGTGAGTGGAGTTTTTATAGTATGAAGAAGCTAAGAGAATTCGTCCACAACAAATGCAAAACCTTATTTATAATCGCTTCGCCTTTCTGCACAAATATCGAATACTCTCACTGGTACAACTTTAATTTTTGTAGAAATTATTGTATGAGAGTTGATCGACACGAGTCAGTGACGAAACATCGAGATTTTCTAGTATGTCTAGGCACGACAATTTCCTCCACAACAGAGCCAAAATTACAATTCAAATCACTTGACATTTCTAAACAAGATCCACAGTTTTATGAACGATTGGGTGAGTTTTTCCGTGGAAATTCTAGAACAATTTCATGCAGACTGACGGGTAAGTAGTACTAAAAGCACTTCCCGGCTGCCAGGTATCTAGAAACAATGTAAAATGAAAACTTAGTTGCAGTAGTCTCAGAACAGCAGTGGATGACCTTCCGTCCTGAAATGTGAAATATATTCCCATAATCATCATAACCTGGAAAACAGCCGAAAAGACTTCTTTTTACCCTTGATTATTGTAAGTTGATGTCTGCTCTGAAGACAGAACTAAGTTATTCGACCTCAGCGACCGTCGGGTGATAGATTTCCCCCACGACCTGACCTGACGAACATTATATTAATTTCAGGATTAATTCGAGCCACTGTAGTCTTGGGCATTAGACTTGAATCTTAGAGTTTTAAACTTGGGCCGCTTTACGTATAATTTTGACAACTTTGGCGAACGAAACAAAAAAATTATGCTATTGGGTCCTTTCTACGGCGCGGAGTCATGTGAACATGGAATGATATAGCTTAGGTGGATGTCATTTACATGAATCAAAAACAAAGCGAAATGCCTTTCCGCACCATGGCAAACATGCTTCTGAGGCTTTTAATTTAATCTTTACTCGTTAAAACCATTTTACGTATTTTAAAACGATTTTGAAATTTTTGACCCTTTCAATTTTTTACCCGTTACTCGGTTTCTCGTTACTTCGTTACTCGTTACTTCGTTACTCTGTTTAGTAACACCCGCCAAGACTTGGCTACATGTAAGGCGCGACATCAAATGAAAGATAAAATGACAAACCGATTATCGACAGCAAAGAAATAGAAAGAATAGAATAGGAAGCTATTCTGTTACACTGAAGAAATTTAAGTGAGTGCTCGAGCAATGTTTATATTTCGGTATCTGCTATTTATTGACTGTCGAGTTTTCGCGCAACACGGACATTTTAATTTCTTTTTGGTTTCACTGATGCAGTGAAAAAGAAAGTGTATCGCTGCTCTTGTAGCTCATCTCTTTGAAAGCATAAGCCAATCAAAATGATTTATTTCTGCAGTCGTTTCAGGCATTTTAGTCTAGTTTTATTTCTCTTTAGACTAAAGCCACTTGCAATAGAGCGAAAATTGAGTTCAACCAGGTGAATACCCATGCCTTTCTAAAACTCCTTTTTTTGCTTTGCTAACTTCGTAGCTGACATTCAGTGCATAAATGGCTTTTTTCTCTTTAAATATTTCGCAACGACAAACAAACAATTTTGGGAAGTCTGCAGCTGCGATACGTGCAAAACGTCGATTTCAAGTTTCAATTCCCTCTAAATATCGCATCGCAGAGCCGATCATAGTGCAAAAATTCTCTCAGCTGTGCGATTCATTACAAAGAAGAGGAAAAGAACAAGAAAAATAAGTGAAAAGAAAGAAACAAACAAACAAAATAAAGACCTGGAAATCCTCCGCGGTTTCCAAATTTAATCCCGTCAATGCTGACATCCGTGCGTTCATACGATCAATGAGCTCATCATGGCCACCATTTAACCAGCAACTTTAAAAAACAAAATGAAAAAGGAAGTAAATTTTAAAGTTAGTGTTTATTTTCTTAGTTGGTAATTATGATACTGAAGATACTGAACGTGGCCGTGTTTTCACTTCTATGCGCAGTCATAGATGAGAATTCGGCCTGTAGGAGGAAGAGGTGTGTGTGTGTGTGTGTGGAGGGGGGAACTCCCAAATGAAAAGGTCGGACGAATGACCGTCGTCTGGCTGAGGGGTGCAAATAAAGGATTTTCGTCTCACTTGGAGTGTCCAGGACGAAACGCCACTATATGTACAGTAAAAACCCGCGTATAAGAACCTAACATTTAAGAACCTGTTAGGCTAAAATTTTATTTTTAAGCACCCTTCACATAAGAACCATTTTACGCAAAAATCCTAAAACAGGTTCTTATTTTTAAAAAAGAAAAAATACATATACAATTAAGAAATATATACATACATTAAAGTTAAGGTTACACTACTATAGGTTTGATTGTAACAAAATCAGATTAAAATAGTGTAGTATTTTGCTCAACGAAGCCTCCAAGAATACTGTTTTTGGACATTAAACAGAAGATCATTTAAAAATTCAGCTTTATTTCTTGAACAAAAGTTAAGAACCTAATTAAGAACCTAGTTAGCCTAATTTTACACTACGTACCATTTATATAAGAACCTGTTTAGGCTAACCTAGGTTCTTATACGCCGGGTTTTTACTGTAGCTGTTAAAATGTCTATTAGGGTGCACTGGAAGTAATAACAATTAAAAGAATGCCCCTATTTCCGTTTTGGTCTCGATTTCCGCCGGTCTCTCTAGTCCATTCTGCTCACCCGGGATCCTTTCCTGAACACCGGTTGATAATCAAGCCTATTAAGAATCAAATAAAGCTTGAGCTACGCCCAGATTGGTCTTTTTTAGGTGTTTAATCCATACTTTTCGACAAGCATGCCTAACCTTTTCATATGGGATTCATCGCCCCCCCCCCTCCCCCAGCAGATACATATACATGTATCAGTTTAAAATGGCAATCATTTCCCAGCTATCACTGAATTTTACAAATCTTATATAGTAATTAGTAAAAACAGTTAAAAGTTTGGACCTATCTCCTGGTCTCTGTTCAACCCATTCAGACTCTCATAGAATTCATATGAAGGACATTAATCAGTTAGAGCGTCAAATGAAATGGGTTTTAAGTTTTAGGTCTCTCCTCTGTAATTCAGTGCGCAGTCGTTAAGTCATCCGTTCAGTCATTTGCTAAATACATTGTTTTTACAATAACACCACTTGATTAAAATTGTTCGATCTCCTTTTTCTTAGAATAATGCCTTTTTTGATAAGAAAACTTTCAGTAGCTAATTTAATTGATTTTTCCTGTTACTTACGTACTTTTTACTTATTCTGTAGTGCGCAAACTCCAGCTGTCCTGTGATTGGGTTATGAACAGTTGCTCTATTGAGCTGAAAAAAATATTGACATGATTATCAAGGAGTTGAATTGTTTTCTTCAAAACACTACTTTCCAACTGCACTTTTGTCTCTCATCCAACAAGTTCCGCCAAGGAACTCTAAAAAAGAATTAAATGTGTAAGTAAAAGAGCATGCTTACCAAAGGTTTTGATATCTTTATAACTTTGTTGATTTCAGCATCACTCATTATATTGCGCAGAATCATGATATCAGGGTTTGTGAAGACCACCTCAATGGGACACCGTTTAATGGTACAGAGAGGATGGTCTGTCTTGTAATAGCACCTGAGTCTCTCCGGGTTTTGAGGCGCCTGATGTAAAGAACACAGAAAACGGAAGCAAGTGAGGTACGTTTGGCACAGGGCTGCAGCCATCGCTAGTAAGGGAAGATTGGGAATAGGGGACTCCGGAATTTATAGGAAGCAGCGGAGATCTAGTGGAAAGGCCCCGCCCATTAATCCCCTTATTCAAAAGGCCCGAAAACCCAAAACTACTTTGGCCTCTACTTTGATTTATAAGCAAAAGGGGCTTATGGGGCTCCACCTTATATTTAGGTCTCAATCCCCTCCTGGAAAGTGACCAAACTATAAGCCGGACTAACAGGTGTCCACTCTGAAAACAGAAATGAGTCTGGGGCAAAAAGGCCTTAGATATATACTTTAAAAAGTATATTCAGCAAATATAGGCTCTAACCAAAGTCGATCTAAGATCTCGAATCGTGTACGTCACAGTCAGAGATCTGAAATTTTGACAGTTGAGACCACTAAAACCTTAAATCGTGAACTGAATTCCCCAACATTTGCTCTGGAAGGGGAGCAACAAAAACCAAACTAGTTATGCTAATCTTGATCAGTACAAAGAAGCCAACTTCTCTTTTCTCGTGTGATCACTGAAGCATAAGGTGACCAGGTGTATTACTACCTACCTTTCTCCCACCCCACCCCTGGATAGGATACTAGGATACTATCAGCATTTTCCCATCCTAACAGAAAATTAGCTAGTGCCAATTGACCCTTTCAGTGAACCCATGTAGAAAGCCAATCACCGCAAACCGAAAGTATTCATAGATACAATGCACATGTAGGGTCAACACAACGACTCCACTGGAACCGTACCACTTCACCTTGCATAAGGTGACTGTTCCTGCAGTACGAGCAGCAGTCGAAACCGAGCTGTCCTACCGAAACGACAGCCGAGGGTACTAGACTTTTTCTTTGCAGCAAACAAAAATAATGAAAATGCCTCTACTGATTGCCTCAAGAATTCTGGGTTTAATTTGACGAGGAACAACATATTTGTTCAAAATAACCTACCTGGCGATAAATGAAGGGCTACGAGCGAGTTGCCGGACACGAGCGACCCAATTTTTGTGCCAAAGTAGAAGGCTGGAGACTCAAATTGTTTCATATTTTTTTTACTTTTTATAATGTGATATGTTTTTTTTTTAAATTATAAATCCCTTTTCATGAATATTCAATGTCAAATCCAGTGACAAACGTTGCCCTAGTTCACGTTTCCTGTTAATATACATGTGACGACAGGACAGCAGAGTTTTTCCCACCTGTTGGTTTTAATTGGTCAATTCAAATTTACACGCGCTCCGGTCGTATACATCGACTAAAGCACACGAACTATCCACCAGGACGCCACGAGCGCTTTGTTTCCATAAAAAAACGACTTATCTGCATGTAACTACAAGTTAACAGCGAATATTACTCTTACTGTGTTTCTGAAGTGTTTCGGTTTAATGACTTACATGTGGCATAGGATCTCCTCGACAGAGTTTCTTAAAAATGCGTCTCTCCTCGAACCAGTCGAAGTTCCTCAGCGTTGATTGAGGAAGTTTGCTCGCCAGATATGGGAATTCACGTTCCTTGTTTTCTGGTTTCGTTGTTTTCTCTCCTCCAGTTGCCATAAGTAGCTCCCTGAAGTTGCCAAGGTTTACCTTGGATCGTTCATGGTCTGGGACTGAAACAAGAAAACAGTAACAAAGAGTCGACAAGAAGATTAAACTAAAAGCTAATTTGGAAGGTTAGATGGGGTGCATCTGGTAGCTCAGAATTGGAATCTTAACTGTCAGCCGAGAAATGACACGTTTTTTTACGTGATAACGAGATCGGTAGCACACCGAGAAAGCAAGAAAAAAAACAGCTTTTCACTTTGAATTATCAATCGAGTGCAGCCTAGTCGGGAGTCGTATGTGTTTTAAAAAACTGTGACAAGCGGAATGGGTCTTCGACAAGATCTGAAGTCATAGCGTTGAAAAGTATAGCCTTGCACAAGTAAAATATAAAAAGAAAAAAAAACAACTTGATATGCTTACCGACTTTAAGGGCTTCAATAGTGTAATTTATAGCACTTCCTACATCGTCGAGCTGCGTGAAAAAGAGGAAACCATTCTCATGTCTTCGACACCGAAATTCCTTTCTCTTTAAAAAGTATGTGGTATAATAAGCTCCTCACATCCAGGAATGTTAAATCAGTATGATTTTTTTATCAGTTGATTAAGAGAATAATAGGAATTTTAAGATAACCACTTCGGCAACGGCAACGGGAACGTGGCTAAATAAAAGGTTTAATGAGCTGAACAATATGCACGTGCGTTCATAACAACAACATGAAATGACCAATTCTGCGTTGTCTGGAGAACGTGAACTACGACGGCTAATTTTTTGAAATTCTATGTCTATGCTGTGTCCCAGATTCAGTTTCGTGATAGCTTGGACGGTGATAAACAAAGTAAACGACTTAAGAGTATCCCAAGATTCGTGGGTGAAATATAAATTCACTTTTTAATCGACGTTGTCTCCAGCGTCGCCCTAGCAGCTTCTTAAATTCCCTATTATGCGTAAAGTAGTCAACTTGAGTTTCAAGAGCCATGTATATGTACGTTTAACAAGGTATTGCTGCTTTCGGCCAGAATGCCTTCTTTCTCGGCCTGAGAACTTTAACAGCTGGATCACAGTTATCGAATGCATAGCAGGATTAAAGGTGGGTGTGTTAAATTGGCCTATAACTTTTATCTCCTTAACAAATAAAGAAGCCTAAGCAGTGTATTAAACTGTGATAAAACACGATGGTCATTTGAGAACACGAGGGAAATGTAGAAAACACGAGCCGCAGGCGAGTGTTTTCTACATTTCACGAGTGTTCTCAAATGACCGGAGTGTTTTATCACAGTGTAATACACGGCTTAGGCTTCTTTATTTGCTTTCAAATATAGATTTTACGCGCGCAAAACGATAAAACACGCTTTTTCTATGTTTTATACTCTGTATATCTATATTTTAATTTAAAATAAACTTCAGTTGCCATAGTTACCTGATAAGAGGACCAAGCTAGGTGATCCAGGACAGAAAATCGATTCGGCAGCTCTTTCTGGTTACTAGCCTCCATGTCTAACAACCTCAGTGACTCGGCCATCCACTGCTGAGTGTTTTCCATGTCCTCGGACACAAACGCCCCGCGACCAAACTTGAAAGCGTCCATAGCAGTGAACAAGGATCCTGTGGCTGTACGAATACTGTATTTACCGCCCGTGAAGTCGAATGGTTTCAGGTTGTAGACTTCCTGAAGTCTCTTGATGGCGGCCATTGCCCCTTCTAAATCATCCTGTCCGGGGAAGTGCTGGCGATAGTTCTCGAGCTTGTCAATAAGCAGACCTGTAATTTTGTCACGTAAACATTACATTTATGATGACAAACCTTCAAGAAAGTACTCGGTGCGTTTGCAATATACCTCCGTGCCGTTTTCTCGCACGAGAATAATGACCAACCCTGATGAATACAGTAAAAACTCGCATTTAGAAACCTAGTGGTTTAAGAACGTTGGAAGAAATTTGCCATTTTAAAATCCCAAAATATAAGAACCTGTTTAGCTGAGCACGATCAAGCAGGTTGTTATATGTCCTTCGTCGCTACCTGCTGACCGGGAGCGAAGAAGGACGGCTGTTTTCGCTGGCTAAATTATAGTAAACAGTTTATTTTAGTCAAGAGGTGTGACAAATTTGTATCGCAAGAAAATTCAGATAAATAACAGTTGTGAGCAAACACTGTAGATTTTAAGTACCACAGTTACGGTATTTTGAGTTATTTTGATCATCAAAAAAATAACCTTTAAATTAAAGGAAACTTGAAAATAATACTTTACCAAGAAAGAAAAACACCAAAGAGATAATAATAAACCATAAAGAAACAAGGATGGTTAAGGATGGAGAAGATTGACACGGATTACAAACAAGGAAATTGAAAAATTTAGGCTGAACTTTTCAAACCGTTCAACCGTGACTGTACTCCTTTAAAGGCTGGTTCACACTTTGACATAAGCATAAGCACAAGCATAAACATAAGCATAAGAAAAATAAGAAAAATATTTGTGAACCGGGGCTGCATAAGCATAAGCAAAAGCATAAGGGATCATACACAAGTTAATTTATTTTTCTGGTTATCAACAACAATACGTCCTTCAAGGAAATAAGAACCTAATAAGAATCAACTGAGCCTAAATTGCCAATAACTACGCTAAAATATAAGAACCTCTTTTGTAAGAGATTTAGCTTACATGATGGTTTTTACTGTATTTTAGTAGCTATATGCTTAGTTGATCTGTGTCGTAAAATGGGAGTTGCACTCCAAATGACTATCAGCAATGCGAGATCAAACGACCTGGAATGCATGAGAACTCGCATCTTCTTGCTACCAAACAAAAACAAAACTACAGTCGAGTAGAGCCCCACGAAAATTTGCTCCGGTGAAATTTGCGGAAAATGAGAGCGCATGGAAATTGCGGTTTGGCAAACGAGAGAAAACGCTACGCTCGTACTCACAAAATGCCGTGAACATGAGAAATCTTGACCCATAGAAAAAAATCTCAATGGATTGTAATCTGGAGCAATTCATTTACTTTTCTATAAAACAAGCCGGTTATAGTGTTTATGAAAAGAATTATTCAGCTGTTAAGCATCCCAAAGAGTATTCTTAACTTGTATTGTTTGGTTTTATCTTTTTGCAATGTTTTATGCATACATGTTGTAGACGCAAACGTCAACGATCTCTGCCTAATAGTTTTGCGGCGAAATCTCATTTCGGTAAAGAAAGAGTTTTCCGACGATTGAATTTATAAACATATTTGAGTACGTAAATAACGACTATAGAAACATTGCTGCTTTTATTTTATTAAATATTTCTTCACTATTGGTAGCAATAATTGAAATTGGTGACATAACGTAAAGGTGTCGTCGGACCTTTTAGCGTTTGTCAAAAAGATAATTTTGATCAAGGACTTCTCATTTGAGACCTCGGAAATTGTAGCAATATTTAATTATTACTATACCTATATAGTTCCACTAAGTTATTACATTTAGGAAACAATCGACGGAAATTATTCAGAAATGTCCCGAATTTGTAATATTCAGTTAACCGGCCGTAAGTTTTACGTTTGAAAAGTCAACGTCAAATGAAGCTTGCAGATTAAAGAAAACTTCTGTCGCCCAGATTTAATAAAGGCTAAGACAAATAATGTGTTTGTTTTTCTTAGCTCTTCGATTAAACACTCACCTTGTAATTAACAACTACCTTTGAAATAATCGGAAAGGTTATTGAGTCGCATCGATGGAGTGTATATATATATGAATTCGTTTTAAATTTAAACACAAAATGTACATAGGCTAAAAGCAAAAGAAAGTTGTAGCAATTTTTAACTAGACTGATGACATATATAAGATGCTAACGATTTTAATCTCACGTTTTGCAATGTCAAACGAAATATAGCTTGCTACTTCTCACCGGAAGTAATGATCCGCCACATTACATCCACTATCAATCACAAGCTTTTTCAGTTGAACAGCTAAGAATCACGCAAAATATTTAAGTCTTTTTTTTTAGTTAATTTTCAAGGGCGTTGATATACTTGTGCATGCACATAGCCCCTTTTAATTTTACACAACAAAATATCTAACATTTTCCACATTGTTAGAGTTCAGTTGTCCGTCCGACATTTTCAACAGGGGGATTCAATGTTTCGATTCTTTCAGTCCCATCCGTTGAATCAATTCCTGTTGCTAGCATTGATTTCATTCAATTACCTTTCTCTTTTTCAAGGTAACTTATTAATAAGGTCGTTTTCTACCCTGACATGGTCAATCTGACAAATCATTGCATTGGTTTATTACTATACCTTCGGCGTCGCCTTCCTGTTCAATCGATTTCACGTGGTGCGTCCATTCTTTCACGAGTCGCTTGATCATTAAATAAGTGTTCACTGGGTGTCCAATGTATTCATCCCTGTTAGATATCGCTCTGCCCATGGCCTTCTTCACGTCCTCGTTAAAAGATCGTAATTTCTTCAGCCGCGATTCTTGTTCAAAGAGGTAATCTTCGAGCGCGTCGGAGAGTTCCATTTCGATGTTTATTAACCGTTCCACATGGGACAGCGCGGTAAAAATCTCCGACTCCACAAATATAGTCGTCGATAGGAAATAAGCGAGCGCAGTCAAAAGCACCAGTCTTGTCGCCATAACGTGGTTTATACCGCGTTTAAATATCTTTACGTAGAGATAAGGTCAATTGTCGTGAATAGCCATTTGTTTATATCCCCACGGCGAAATCACGCATGCCCCAAGCAGTCAAGTGTTGAGGAATTCTTTGATCTGCCAAAAGCTTATTTCTTGATGGGAGAATCCGTTACGTCCTTTAACTTCTTTAACGACGATAAGTTTAATCTAGGTTATCAAAAGCAAAGTTTTACATACAAATTTGTGTCAAAACAAATCAATTCGGGTCCAATTCCAAAGACTGTAGGGTAACGCATTCTTCAATGTAAAGGTACCCGTTGTTATTTCAATGACGCTTTGTAAATTATTGAAGAGTCTTTGAGTGAGGTGTGACAAGTTTATAATTAGTTATGCAATGGGGTCGTGCTAGTATTCGCTCCTCGTCTTTTGACGGAGGACTTAGTTTTTCCTGGCTGTTGGCTGGACCACAAAGTTATGCCTTTCATAGAGCAAAATGTTTTGAATGAATGTGAAATGAAGTACATTTGAGTTTGTGTCGCGACTTGCGTGACGTGTGAATCAGTGGTTGCTCCTGTCCGAAAAAGGGCCTGGGGATAGTACTATACCACAGAGCTTCTTGCGGGAACAAACTTACATGGTCTTACATCGGCATGTTTTTGCAAGGTATGCAGCTTCTCGTACAATTTCACAGAGCAGACTCGTAAGAAAGAGCGGTTAACAATGAGATAAGCGACATTGAGGTGCTTCACTTACAGACCTTCGGAATTCGCCTTCTTTTGACAAGACTAATCTGCTATCAAGGTGTACAACAATCTTTGTCATTATCTTTTAGTAGCTTTGAATCTGAAGAAAGGTAAAAAAAGTAGGTGACGAAAATACGAAGTTCTTCTCCTATTTCGGTAGGCGTTGTGTTAGTTTTTTGCTGTACAGTCAAATTCGTGCTGATTGCAGAACTGAACAAACGATAGTAGCAGTTGTTACGGGAATTTGTCACCTGATCGTTTTCCTTGTTGGATTGTGAGGCAACGATTGCGTGACGAAACGACAGCGAAAGTTGGACTTAACATGCATTTTTCCAGCGCCGGGAGAATCGAGGATTCTGTGACTCGTCCCAGCATGCTACTGTTGCTCCAGGAAGTCGAGCGTGACTAGTGTAACGACGAGAAGTCAAAGACTGCTGCAAGGCTGACACAACGTGATATATTAAAAACAATATTTCGGCTGGCCAAACCAGCCTTCTTCAGGTTTAGATGTTACTAACTTACAAAAATGAGATTACAATATAATAAAGTGGAGAATGTCGTAATACATATTTCGAAATCAAGAGGAGTGACGGAAATGACGAACGAAACAAATAAAATAAAGTAAAGATAAAACAGGCTTTCTAAGGTTACAAATTTTACGATTCATCACGTCTATTCATACCGTCAGGTTCCAGTGTTCTCGCTAAATCTATTAAAAAGGACTCTCTGGCTTTTCTTATTGAATCACGTGACGAGTGGATAAGTTCGAGTGGAATTAGTTGCATGCCAGTATGGCAATGATTAGGATGAGACAGAAAATGTTCGGCAACAGTGGTGGGTTTGGATTTAATGTTTGTTTTGTCGACAGAGCGTCTATGTTCGTTGAATCTGTCTTTGAGACGTCGCTTAGTTTCGCCTATGTATTGTAAATGGCAGCGGTTACACTGTATCATGTAAATTAAATTTTTGGTGTTACAGGTTATGTGTGACTTGATTTGACGGGTTGCACCAGTAGAGAAGAAAGTATAGTGTGTAAGACCGTTAGTAATGTAAGGACAAGTAGCGCAATCTTGTCCACAGCGGAATGATCCTGGTGGTAAACTAGTGTTGTTAGGAGTTGTGGTAGTGGGCAGCTTAGCTTTAACTAAAATGTCGCGAAGGTTAGAGACTTCTCGTCGTTTTTATTTTTCAAGTTTGGCTGATTAGATCTCTATTGAGATCCAACGTTTAATCAAGCAGGATCTTCGTTCACGGCTTTGCAATTTATCTAGTTTGTTACTAGTGTAACGTATTTCTTAAATTGAATAATTGCTCCCGTTGATATTTTTTTACCTGTAATCCAGCCTGTAATCTATACGATCGCTTCATTTTCATCAAATGAAAATCACAGAAAGACGGCACGAATAGCAGTAATAACGTACGTCTTCAACGCAGACGTTCTAAATCCTTGTCACTGACTTCTCTCGAAGATTGCGTGACGAACAAGTAAGAGTGAGGGTTAAGACCGTTTTACCCCGCGATTCAAGCTTTTATCTGGAGTTAACATCAGTTTGCCTTGTGATTTCTGTTTGCTGTAATTCAGTTATTGTTTTCTTTAAAAACACGCCAGTGTACCCTAAATAGAAAACACCTCCAGTCGAATTATATACAGTCGACTCCCGATAACTCAAACCCTCGCTCGCTCGAACCAAAATATATTTTTTCCCAGTATTTTCGTCATGTTTACTGTGATTTTGCCCTCTGTAGATAACCGAACCTCCCGCCAAATAACTTGAAGCAATTTTCGTTTTCCTTCAGCAGGTCATTTTCTATAACATTTTACCCTCGATAATTCGAACCATGCCTGTCAATAATTGACAAGTCAAAACAAACAGTGCACCGTAGTCTAAAACATAAATTTATTTTGAAAAAGCCATGTTAATCTTTTTCCTCTCCTTTCCGTGTCAGTTCAGTTCAGGTTCCGCTGGTTTTCACCAGAAGTGTAGCTTCTTAACTCCTTTTCAAAATATCAATAAAATTAAAGTTTACGGCTTAAATAGAATAATTTTAAACACCGTTTTTTTCTTATTTCTGGTGGTTTCATCTCATCTCTCGATAACTCGAACTTCCGATAACTCGAACCTTTATCAATTCTTCCTTGAAGGTTCGAGTTATCGGGAGTCGACTGTATATACAAATTTTCTTTTGAAAATCTGGAAATGAGTAACTTGCGCGTATGGAGTGGGCTGGAGTTATCATAGCCTGAGATCATACCTCAATCCCTTTCTGAAAAAAATGCCTGATCGCAGGTTAGAGTTGTCAAGGCTCTAAACTTGAAGTTAATTCAACTATTCGCTCCGACGAAGGGCTAACGCTCGAGACGTCAGCTTCCAAATCTCTTAACACTGAGTTGAGAAAACCAAATTATCTTGTAATACTCCCCACCAACGCAGCACCACAGTTTCTTTAAGAACTTAGCTCCTTCATTCTATTCACAATGTAAATAGCCACTGGCCATTCACCCATTACTCCTTGCTCTTTTCAGTTTACCATACTCTTTTGTTTATTTAGTGTCTTCAACAAGCACATTGTTGCTAAATACCACAACACCAGTGTTTTTACTGACACTGGTTTATTTGCCGTGACACTGGTTTATTTTCCAGTGACGGAACCAGACCTTGAGCTAAGGGGGGAGGGGTTCGATTACTTGCCCTGCTGGCTTTTCTCTCTCCTGTCATTTCTTAATTTTTTCAACCCAAAATAAGGGGCCCTCCCCTAGATCCGCCACTATTTTCCATGACACTGGTTTATTTTAAACCGGTAAAGCAGTTCAAAGGCTAAATGTTTCTTTTATTTTTTAACTTTTCAGCCTTTTAAATACATCTTACTTTGATTCTTAGCAGCTTCCTAGGCAGAACTGGCTTTCACACTGAAATTACTTACCAGTTATCTACTCACCAGTTTTAATTGGTCAAAACCTATTTTGGACTTAATGTAAAAATGAGATGTAAGAGACCTTTGTTTATTCAAAATAATTTCGAAAGTAATGCATTTTTTTCTGCAGTGCCATTTGAATAAACACTCACCAAATTCAAGAAAGTGAACTGAAGTTGTGAAATAAGTCCAGACCTTTCTGACCTTTTTGTTCCAGAGTTAAAGAACTCGATAAATTAAACTTATACTACAAATACCTGGAGGGGCCGCGTATTAAAACGTCAAGAATGATCGAATTAACCTGCCATGGGAAGGGCTGCATTCTCACATAGTCGGAGCTCATCAGCTTTTTTGTGTCGGTGTATTTCGTTGCATTCAAAAGCTCCAATTATAAATGGAGATTTAACAGCGCTCTTTTAATGCACCTATCAATGTCAAGCCCAAGGGGGGGGGGGGAGGAGTCGGGCAACCCACGGGAATTTGACTGTGGCGTACATCCCCAGGGTGGGGATTTTGATCGGATATCATGCATTTTATCTTTCAAATTTATAGAGTAGAAGGGAAGTAAACCATTTGTTTCTGCTAATTTTGACAATTCTTTTTCGCCCGGGGGTGGGGATTTGGACAATTTTTTTAGCAAATGTCAAAATCCCCACCCTATGCCCGACCCCCCCGACCCTTCCCCCCCGCTCCCTCGGGGCTTGACACTGATAGGTGCATAATTAATTTTAAAAAGATCACACTTGAAACAGACAGCTGCGAAGAATCGTAGACTGAAACCGGATGACATTCCGCCAAAGAGGCAGAGTTGCAACTGTATATTACCGTGAATTTGACGATGCCAGACACCCGATCGAATGTCACAGCCTCGACGAAGTTGATCAGTGACGTCTGAAAGATAAAATAAACACTTCCAGGAATTGCCAGGTAAATACGAGTCAGGTAAATTCCAGCAGTATTGGCATTTTGATAGCTTTAATTTTTTTCTGGAACAATTTATTCAATATTTAGACGCATATCCCCGGATAACACAAGTATATGTTGAATAAATTTGCTGGTCAACCTTTCAAGTAACAATTGAATTGTGTAGCAAGTCCCGGACACTCAGGAGTAACATATTGCCTGCGATAAATATGTACCTCTAAGCGTCCTCAAGTTTGAGTCAAAAAGTCTGTCTGGACATAATTTGGGTATCTATTATATTTCTTTGGAATAGTCTACATAAAGTGTTTTCGCTATTAAATATGAATGGAATAAAGCGAAGAAAGTTCGAACTCTGTAGCGTGCATTTACGAATTAAACAAAATTTCGCTGAACGTAACGCCGAGTTTTCAAGCATTTGACAGGAAAGAAGCAAGCCCGATCCTGCCGGGCTAGTTTCATCCAAAACGCAGGTATGTTTAAAACCCAATTTTATACAATTTTAACAAAAATAATCAATAAAGAACTGCTGTTTGTTTGTATTTATAATCCACAGTGAACATGGTTCAATCTATTGGTTCGTTACGCTCTATTCAATGTATTTGAATTAAAACCCTGTTGAGATATGAATTATAATTATGAGTTCAGAGAAACTTTGCTGTTTTTTCTTTCTTTCAAATGAAACCTCCGGCGGAATATATATATTTTGATTTACAGAATTTCATACGCTTCTTCTAAAGTTTAGCTACAACAAAATTGGTAAAGACGATATCTCTTAATTGACTCAGTGTTTACTTCAATTACCATCTGGATCCACCTTACGTTATTGCAAACGAGAAATTAATAGTCATGGTCGATTCCAGCTGATTTGGCGAAATAAACCGTCTCAGTATGCAGTGTTTCCATTCTCCATCACCCAAACGGCGTTGTGTATTTCCACGAACGAATGTCCCAGTTTTTGAGCCTGATTCCAGAATCTATCAGGTGGAATTTAAGCTTGCTGGAGAGTAATAAAAAAGAAACAAATAAAAATAAAATTAAAAATCTTTACCATGCAGGTTTCGTCTGCTCTGATACTAAATTGAGAGTGCGACAATTAACGAACAGTCAAAGTTAAGCTTTGCTTGCGGAATATTAGAAGAGTAATTCAAAAAAATTTGCATTTTTCTGTCCATGTAGCGATGTATTATATTTACGTAGTATTGTGGTGTCGAAGATTATAATTAGTCGCAACAATCTATCGTATTCCCACTGTTTGTGGCATCTATCGAATTCTTACTGTTTATAACTTGAAACTTGTACATTATCAGTAAGCTGTTGTTTGAGAATTGAATAGATAAATAGTATCGAGAGTTAGTCCGATGCTTTCGGCGGTGTTAATTAATTATAGAGAATAGTAGATGTACGGGCTTGTTTCTGTTGTAGAGTTAAAGCTCAACTTGTTTCTGTTTCAGTGTCAACTTTTTTTTAAAACAAAATGTGGATTAACAGAGGGGGCGCGAATATTTCTATTAAACAGAGAAGAACGATAGAAGGGGGGAAGAGGTCAAATAGTGCATCCATTATGCTGGCGGTGACAGGAGGAACTGTGTTTAAACACCATCCTTTTTCGTAAAAAAGGAAAGCAATTGCAGAAAAGTTCCCAATTAGCCAGACTTCTCTCCCTCCAACAACAATCATTTCAAACCCGAAAACATACCCGTATTATGCTTAACGAGATGTTTATTGTTTAAGTAATTCTTTGCCCTTGTAGCATGGGTGTCTCTATAGTAAACGAAACCTACGTTCTAAAACGAGGAAGGGTAATGGGCTCCTGAACTAGGCGAATAAGATTGTTAAGGCTTCGGACTGGTAAACTGGCTGTGTATCTGGGTATTTTAATAAAATCGCACACACGCCGGAGGTCGTAATTCGACCGTGTTTCTCATTGGCCATACCGAATACAGAATTGTTTTGTTCTTTAGGCTTCGTCTATGAAGAACGAAATTTATAGAAATTACAAACTTAGAATGGATCAAGCATTGATAATAAATATACGAGGAAAGAGAAACAAACGATTAAGATTCGATTCTGAAGCTACCGACGCAGATTGTTGTGCCGAAAGAAGAATGCTCTAGTCAGTCACCCGAAACGCAAAGTAATAAGTCGAGGACTTTCAGGTTAGCGTACGTAAAATGGACATTTCATACAAAAGAGCAGTGTAGTAGAAATGTATTCGTATAATTGATACTATACTAATCTTGTTGATCAGGATTTTCCATGATTTACTAGTACGAAATATGTGAACATAGAAATAACATGTTTACACGCAAATAGAAACGCAGGGATTTTATCAATAGAAAGGAGTCTGTTTTACACAATTAGTTTTGCATCATTTGAATATGTTTTTTTTACGAATCTAACGCCCACGTCGTGCCTATTGCTGTACCGTGACTAAATTCGGGAATTACGTTCCACAGAAAGCACGGCAAAGTACGGCGTCTGAATCAAACTTTTAAACCAAGTTCAGCAGGCAATTAAGTTCACAAGCTCTGCCGCGCTATACTACTGTGGCTCGACAGCGATTCGTGCTTCTGCCAGACAAAACAAAACCCCTAAATTATATTAATGTATGTTTGGTGGGGTTTCGTTTTCGCCGGGAGTTATGAGGAGAATGGTTACGTTGCTTCAGTAATTTTTTTTGAAGTATTTTCATTGTTAAATGAGTCGTGTTTCTGCTGTGTTTAAGCGGGGTCTCATTAGAATTTATTTCGGCTTGGCAAAAGCACGACGTCCGAACAGGGCCTTAGAAACACATTTTGCAGCATATTACAATTAATAACTTAACGATTTTTGCAACCCCCGCATTTCACAGCAAGTTACCTTCCTCAGCCAATTCAAAAGTCTTAAATGGCAGCAGATGGTTACTGTAATATTACAGGTACCCCGAATGCATAGCACGAAAAACACCTTAAATCACTTGTGCTTACGAAATGAATGTCCTCGCATTTTGACATTGCACCATTAAGCCAGAACATTTGTGGCCTGTTTAAATAACAATGTGGATTGATTTTCATTCAACTGTGCCCAGCTCATACTATTCGTGAGAGTAGTTACTTTTGAAGCGAAATTTAAAAGCTATCCCCAAGCAACAACTGTCTTCCGTTAGAATTCCTCTTTTGTTTCATATAGTCAGATAAAAAAATTTAATGAAACCTTGTTTTTTAAGTATACATAAACAAAACTTAATAATTTTCAATTTTCTTTTCCATTCCTTTGTAAATTTCATTAACAGTACCTCTCAACCCTGTCAAGATAAGTTTGCAGAGTTAAAAAAAATAATAATAATGCGCATGTTTAGTTTCTACTGCAGAAACAAAGCAGTTCTAAATTGATGTTTTAGCTAGTTTCTTTCTTTCTCGTGGCAATTTTGCTCCGGGCTGACTTTGCCAAGAGGTTTGAATAATAAACGAATAAACGAATAATAGTTATTATGTTAAGACCTATTTATCAAGTTTTCACCTTATTGCATAAAAGCAAACAGTCTAATCTTTAAGCCGAGATCAAATTTCGTGGAATCAAAGCAAAGTAGCAGCTAGTTACAAGATAAAAGAACTTTTTTCCATTCCTTTCAAATTGCATTGTTCAGTGTATGTGAGTTACGGGTATAGCCCATTGCTCTTGAAGTTCATAAAAGCAAACAGTCTAATGTTCAAGGCAGCCGAGATCAAATTTCGTGGAATCAAAGCAAAATATATAGCAGTTAGTTACAAGGTGAAATAAATCTTGGTCCAAATTGAGAATTGAAGCTCAAAATGGTAATAATTTTCCCTTTTCTTCTTGGATATTAACGGACTTAGATTCAGCCACCTTTTAGTATTTCTAGCTAGCTACCCAGTCTATGCAAATATTCCCTGATGAATATTAACTATCATATTATATTTCAGTTTTCAAAAGGAGTTATTATGTATAGTTGTAAAAAAGGCTTTGTAGCATTTATTGCAAAAAAGCAGACACCTTTTATTAGTTCTAGCTATCCCTCAATGCATATATTCCCTGCAAATATAAACTAGTACATATATATTTAAAAAAAAAAAAAAGCTTCATCATTGTGTAGCTGAAAAATTATTTGTGCTCTCCTGGCATTTACTCTGATTACCGAAAAAGCAGACATTTGGTCTGGACCTTGCGTAGATTAAACAATTAGTTTGCTTGTGTTCCACTGTGTCTCTTCTCTAAGTGCTTTCGCTTGCCGTGAGGAAAATTACTTTTTTGTGACTAGTCACACAGTTGGAGATCACAGACAAGGGGAAAGTTGAATAATTCAGTTTGGGGTTTGGAAAACAGGTTGATAACCGAGATTTGATGAATTTTAATCCTGATTTCCGAATCTGTATTTTTCAGTTTTATCAGAGGAAAGTCTGGCTTTTCCAAGTTTTACATTTATAAGGTACGTCTTGGTTTGTTATGTCCAGTATCAAGGTTTTAGGGGTATACAGGTAACCATGACAGCTTCGTTGAGGATAACGTCGACTAAAAATGATTTATATTTTATCTAGATATTCACTTTGTTTATCACTGTAAAAACTATAAAAAACAGAAACTGAATAGGGAACACAGTGATAAAATTGTAGTAAAGATTTAAAAAATAAGTCGTTGTAATTCACGTTCGCGAAACATCGCTAAATTTGGTCCTTTCACGCTGTTGTTTTGCAGAGGACGGCAACCCAAGAATAATATTGCCATTGATCTGCTCATTAAACCTTTTATTTGGCGACGTTTCCGTTGCCTTTGCCGTCGCGGTTTTCTTAAACTCCCTATCATGATTTTCAGAGCAAGACGTCTGCTGTTTTCTAATTTTGTACGCAGCCGGGAATAAGATGTTTCTTTGTTAGCTCTGTAAAAGCACTTTACACCAAGCTTAATTCTCTTAGCGTGCCCGATTAAGATCTGATGTCCCTTAGAGTTTTCGAGATACGGAATTTATCTGGATCGTGCAGTGAAAAACATATCTTTATAAAATGTTCTAAAAGGTGGTTACACACACGAAATCTCGCCATGGATAAGGTTTTAATGTAAAATGCTTGCTTGTTTCAGCGCTCATTTAGTTCCCTTAACGGGCACGTAAAATTCTGAAATGTTTACTTATATGCCAAAAGATGACTAGCGTTTCTTAGAAGAAATGACACTGTCGTGTGTTTCCTGTGTAGAAAAAAGCTCTCTTCGCTTGTAAATTTAGTTCTTTTGTAGCCATTCTTTCCATCTCGAGCCGCAGCTTGGCATCATAAAAGGAGCAAGTTTTGTGTTCAATTTCCTTTGTTGAAGACAATGCTAGATCGCCAGTGGTTTGCCATACTTTGAATAAGATGTTTTCTTTTAAATTGAATAAAACCTATTCGCTTTTCTTTAATGTAAGACGACATATGAGGCAATAAAAAATATATGCCACAGGTCAGTAAATGGTCAGGTAATTCTATTTTAAATCAGGGAAAAATCAGTGACATTTTGAGGAAAAGTCAGGGTAAAATTTGGTTGCCTTGTCTTGTCTCTAAAAATAGGCACTTGACGAGATGTGAGTAAAGAACCAGGAAATACAAATTTCAAAACCCAGTACCAGGTGAAGGATTTAGTAGTTAGAGAATGAATGATTATCCAAAAACGTTCATTGTATTGAAATTCAGACATCAATTGGCAGATTAGAAGTTATATTTCGGCAAGAATTATACCGTCATTAGACTAGAATATGCATGCATGGTAGCTCTTAAATACGGTGTTAATAACAATGAAGAAACGAAATAAAACGTAGTACTTATGAAAAAAGGCTACGTTTATGCTCGATTTGAGACCTTTGTCGAGGAAAGGTGTCTTTGTTTTGTACAATTTTTCTCACCAAGTACTTGTAGCAATGTGCAAATGGCAGAAGTATTTTTATTGTTGAATCTCTTCAGAGATCATTGGAGTCGTATTACAGACATTCTGTGTACGGTCAGGGTTAGATAGGATCCGCAAATCAGTCATTGCTTGCCTGTTTTGTAGTTTCTATTTAGTTGTAAACAATCCTGAACCCACACTTAATGTACGTTAATTGATCTGAAAGTTTAATTTCTCAGCGATTGCTTATTCTGAATCTGAAGGTAAGTTTTTTCCCCACGATTCAACTTTGTTCTCTGCTTTGAAATTAAATTTTAGTAAAATTTAAAACGTCCTTGAACAGCGTCAATCATTGCTTTGAAAATTCGACGTGAGTTGACAGTTAATCTGTTTTTGTTTCGTTTCTGAGAAAACGAAAAAACCGGTTTAAGATATTGGTCGAACACTGTTGATAGTAAAGCAATACAGTCCAATCAAATAACATTAGTAAATCAGTTACAATATAAACACATTTTGCATTAGCAAATGTAAGGTTGTGGACAAGGGTTTCTAGATATCACCGAAACGATCTTTACGGAGGTAAGAGCAAAGAAGAACTCATCTAAAGCTGGAATGGTTTAATGCTTAGTTGATTCTTTGTCACCGCATTTATATGATTTTCACGTGAATTCAATGGTATAATTTTCCGTGACGGTAGAATGTAGTTCTTGACAGGAAAAGAAATCAAGGTAAGCAGAAAAACTAATATTTACAGGTATTGTTAGTTTTTAATGACATCCAGTAAGCAAATTCAACAGCAATGCTTTCAACTTCGTTGAGGAAGTTGCACGTCTTTTACTACTGCACAAGTTGAACGAATGAGGCCAAGCATCTCCCTCTGAAGAACATCTGTATGCATATGCGAAAATGGCGTGTTACCTGCCTTTTTAAATTGGAAATAAACAGTGTTTCCTATTCTCAAGGAATATTTGAGTTCCACTTATGGTGTCGAGTGCACCCGTTATAGAGAACGGAAAGGAATAAATATATTTCGAATAGTTAAATTTTATTATCGTGATGCCTTAAACTGTTCAAACATAAACCTCCGTGAAGTTGTTGTCCATTTATTTTGCTTTAGTTAAATCAATCTAGTTCAAATTCGTACTGATCAAATTTTTACTTTTTGGATTTTTGTTTTCAGCATACGTCGGTTTGAGTACCTTTAAAAGAACAGCCTTCGTGGCCCTAAGCAGGACAAAATATTTTTTGACGATAAAAATGACATCTTGGAAATTTTTCACAAATCATTTTAACGAAACGACCGAATCGTGAAAAACTAATAAGATATAATTTGTAGCGCGTGACGCGTGTTTACTATTTTTGCACCTTCTTCTATCTCGCATAATATACTTTTGAAAATAACGGTCAAGTCCATTCACTTGCTTAGAATTATTTAAACTAATGCGTTCTTGATGTAGATCAACTGATTATCTCGTGACACAGTGTTTGTATTCTTTACGCGCTAAAGTGTGGAAATAATTGTAGCGTCGCTTAACTTCAAACATGAGCGAATGTTATTTTTGCACTGAGTTCAAAGGTTGTCAAGAGTCAGAGAAGAGTGATCTTGTTCTTGACGATTTTGGATGTTCAGGGGTTCAGGGGTTCCGTACATACCAATTCTCAGTATTTCCTTGCTTGCATGTCTCCATGCATGGCCACATTTGGTAAATGATGGAGTCTTCTAAACCAGTGTGTTTGCTCACAACATGACTTCGAAAGGAATTGAGTTCTGTCAAAATTACCCTCCCAGATTTCTCTTTCAAATTAAGAATTGACCAAGAAAGGAAACTTAAACAATCAAGGCAGAGAACATTTGCTCAGAAAAAATTAGCTTACTATTCTCCTGCCTTCTGTCTCTATCGGCTGCGCTGACTACTGCCGTTTCTCAGATTAGATACAAAATCGATAGGAAAAATTTATTCCTTGTATGAGAGGGAACCTGGGAAAAGAAGTTAAACCAGAGGAAGCGGAGATAATTCATCGCAAGACCCAGGCCAGTTATTGTTCGTTTGCTCTCTAACAAGACAAAGACACGTCTGCTCCTTAAGAGACGCCAATTAAAGTGCAAAAAAGTAGTTATTCTGGAAGATATGGCGCAAGATTTAGTGAAAAGGCTAAAGAAGCTGAAGGAAAAACGCTCGGTAGACTCAGCTTGGTTTACCAATGGGAAAATCAAGTATAAATCAAAGGATGACCCAAGAATAGCTGAGCTTAAGGAATGGAAGGATTTACGACATATCGAATGACCGGTTCACGCACGACTAGCTTGAACAGTAAGACTATAATCAAACTAGTTAAAACCTCAATTATATTGCAAATGTTCAACTGCTCTAAATGTGATTCTATGATTAATGGGTGTGAAGTTAATTGTCAAACTTGTACGAGTAATTTTCATGCTGCATGCATGAATGTAGACACGGGTAATATTATCGCTTTTAGTTATCCGATTTGCGATAATTGTTCACAGGCTAGTTCTAAAAGAGGGAGCGGGGAATGGAGGAACGGGGAACAGGGAATCTCTAAAGGGGGAATCTCTAAAAGGGGGAATCTCTAAAATGGTGAATTTCTAAAAGGGGGAATCTCAAAAATGAGGAATCTCTAAAAGGGGGAATCTCTAAAAGGGGGAATCTCTAAAAGG
>CM042759.1:6174308-6236808 GCA_022496165.2 Catalaphyllia jardinei
AGAAACCTTGGATTACAAAGGGATTCATCAAATCATCTAAAATTGAAAACAAGCCATTTAAAAAGATTTTAAACAATGGAAATGAAGAGTTGAAAGCAAAATACAAATATTATTGCACCGACTGAACAAATTAAAAAAATATTCTGAAAAAGAGATATACACCTTTGTCACGCTTCCGCCATATTGGATTCAAAACGAGGCTAGCCGTGCATGAGTAGCTATGCAAAATGGCGACTGCAACTCCTGAACCCTCGCACTGGAGCAAATCCTTGAAACATTTACCCAATCTAAGCTTACGATTTGTCGATGAATGGGAAAAACAAGAAGCAAAAGTACCGAAGAAAGTGTTGATTCGGGGCTATAGTAATTTTTGCGAGGGATATATATTCGACGTGGAAGGTTTTGTACCGGCAAAACGTGGCCTTGTCTAAAGCACACACTATCCATTTTCACAGTAAAATCTTCCGGCAAAAACGAAACCATCATTAAGGCTTGGAGTTACAAATCTCAAAAGAAAAACGATGAACCTTGGAAATTACAGGTACGGTAGCGAAATTAGCGTCTATGTTACTTATCAAGTTTTATGTGAAAAATGACTTGCACACTGAATGTCGTACTTATCCCGTTTAAATGCAATTTATCACGCAGGTCACATTAGCAGTAGCCTCTGCAACCAAGGTACTCTCAGCTCGATGTGAATGTGAAGCAGGCATGGGCAAATGCAATCACGTAATAGGTTTACTTTATCTTCTGGCACTTAGTCTTAAGACTGTCCCTCCTGCCATTTCCAAAACGTCTTTACCTCAAACGTGGAACGTACCAAACAGACCTCAAGGAATAAATCCAGGGGAGGTGCTAGACGTTACAATACAAAGAGTAAAAATTCCCACTACATCTGCAAAGCGGTCAGATGGAATTCGTTCCAACCTCTATAATCCTACCTAATTTGATAGGGGACTTAGCTGTTGTTGAAAAACTACGGACGGCAATCAAGAATTTTCCGTCAGTACAGCTCCACAGTGCCTTGTCCGCTAGCAACGATGTCTGTAAAGTAAGCTGTAAAGTAAGCATGGAATTGAGGTACAATGAGGAAAATGCAGCGACAAGCTATGCTGACATTACACGTCTCAATGTTTATCCATGTGGCATTATTGTGAATCCTTCATGTCCTCATTTAGCATGTTCCCCTGACCGCAGAGTTTACGATCCGAGTGAGGCAAATCCATTGGGTACCCTACCATACCCAAAAGAAGTTAACGGTGCACTAAAACTGAAAAAAAAAAACTCACAGTTACTACTACCAAGTGAATGGGCCCCTGCTTCTCTCAGAGATTACCTGGGTTGACTTTTTTGTTTTTTGCAAGAATGACTATCACTTAGAAAGAATTAGATCAGATAGCGAAATGCAAACAGCCATGAAGGAGAAGCTGGATCAGTTTTATTTCGAGTTTTTGATTCAGAGATTAATGAAATGCTGACAGTGATTCTATGCTTGTACGTTATTTGTACTTATTTACCAGTCCTTTACATAATCTTGTAAAATAAAATGTGCACACTAGATAGTAGTAATGGGATGAAAGTTGCAAACTGTTGAGTTGGAAATAAATAAATGTGCATCAAAGGAGTTATTCACTGTCACATCACTTGTCAGAAAGCAATCAGTTTTGGGGACAGTCATTACTTTGTCCGAGGGGCAGGGCTTTAAAGGAGAACGAAAGGTATCCAAACTGTTTTCATCAAGGAAACAACATGCAAACAGAGCTAGCTTGCAATCTTTGTAATGCCTTCTCTCACATGATGTGTGTGAATTCCCCTAAACGAATTTCTTTCATTTCCAAAATAAATTACTTATCCCTCACAATCTCAGTGTTAGACCAATTATTCTAAACATAGAGACTACAACAAAAATATTTGAAAACTGATTTGTCATCTCAGAATAGTGGCCCTTTCAGATTTGTTAGAAAGCAGCAAACGCTCCAAACCTGATTTACTAAACCACCTAACACAAGAGGCTGAACTCTGTCAAAGAAATGGTATTCCTTGACCCTGCGTAATGCTCTCTCAACATGTATCCGGAGTCTGCTGCTGTGAACTGCTTACTTTCAGAAACATTACAACCCTTACTTTTTCGTAAGAATGGAGGAATCACCAATGTTGCATTTACTTTTTTGAGAAAGTGTTCAATCAAAAACCCCTTATCTGCCATTACCTCAGCCTCTTCTTCTAACAAGTTAAGATTTCCACTTTGACGAGTAATCTCTTTATCTGACACACAGAGAACTCACAAAGGTCACTGACCCATTTGGGGAAATACCTACTAAGCCTTTATAAGTGGTGTGGCTCTAAAAGGAGGAATAAAATTCAGAATTAAGAACTTCGGAACACGGGGTCTGTACCTTAATCTCTGTGGAGTCCAAAATAGCACAGGTATTTGGGTACGTTAGCTTGAGACAATCAGGCAAGTTGGCCTTTACCTGAACCTTTGTGGGCCAAATGGGAATCTGACCAAGCATGAAGTAAAGAAAATTAGCCCATGTCAGAAACACTCTACTAGCTGTACTGGGACTGACTTTAAATCTCCCAAGGAAAACCTTGCTTAACACGCACTAGAAATAAAAAAACTGGTCAATAAGTGGCAAAGTACACTTTGTCCTGGAGTCACCAGTTTTGCCTTGAAAATCAACTGGGGGAGTACCACTACGCTGAACTTGAGACCATGTGCTCATGTTCTTTGCAGATGGCTCCAACCAAATGAACACAGATTTCAATAGTTCATAAGAGCTGAATCCTGTGTAAAACTGGATTTGCACGGGGTTATTGGAAAATCTCTCTAATCCAAATTTGTCCAGAGACATGACAGTAATCTTTTCCGACATAACAGCAATTATCTCCTCAAGTTCAGCCATCCGATTACGAAGAGCTTCTTCTCTGCTTGGTTCTTCCAGTGATGGTACTCGGGAAGCAGACCCAGCCTTGTCATCACTGACCTCTACGTCTTTGCTTAAGGGCGACGGCGTGTCACATCGAAGCCTTTTTCTTCGCTGATATAAATTCTCTGATCACTCTTGTTAAGCTTTAACCCATGCAAATATTGATGGAACTACTTGCTTCTTTAATCGTTACTTTCCAGCCAATGTTTTTTCAATTTCGTCTGGTTTAAAGTGTTCTGAACAGACTAGTGTAGAGTCCTTTTGTATCTGTAAACAAAGGGAACAAACAATGACAAACAGATCGAAACAGTTTAAGGTCTTTACACTCGCTAGCGACGGATTCAATAAAGCCAAAAAGCTTCAACTGACTGAAACATATTGATAAGCTCAATGGAGCGCTTAAATAAATGGCACTGAGACGTGTACGTTCTGCGTAAAATTACTAAGCCTTGGCATGACAGTGATGACAAAGATAGTTCGTAAATGTGAACTTTATTTCCACGATACATACCTTGAAAAGTGGACTTTCGTCACGTCGAATGGCTATTATGCATGCCTGTCGTAGTTTCTTTTATGTTGAAAAGTTGAAAAACCTTAAATCTTTATGGCTTTTCTTGCGCCCGTCGTTGTTGCAGTGTGGCACACAGCAATGGTAGTGCGCCATCTTGGAAATGATGCACGGCTAGCCTCGTTTTGAATCCAATATGACGGAAGCGTGACAAAGGTGTATTTTGAACAAAAATTTGACACTGCTAAAAGTGATATAAAACGGGCATGGAAATTAGTAAATGAAGTAATCAATAGAAAAAAAAGGATATACCGTCAGCTCTACAGAATTTTAAAAAGATAATGAGCGGATTACTGACAAGAGTGAAATTGTTAATCGATTCAATGAATATTTTGCTAACGTCGGAGCTAACATTGCAAAGCGGGAAATAACTGCTAATACCAACTTGTCATTCAAAAGTTACTTGAAGGGAAACTACATGGATTCAATGTTATTGACACTTGTCTGTGAACAAGAAATTAAGAAAGAACTAGAAAATCTTGACCCATCAAAAAGCTGTGGACACGATAACATCATGCCCAAAGTAGTGAAACGGTTAGCAACAGAATTGGGTGAACCATTGTCACATATTATAAAGCTCATATTCAGTACGGGCAAACTACCAGTGGACTTTAAAACACCATTGTTATTCCTGTATACAAATCAGGAGACAGTTGTGAATTCAACAATTACAGACCTATTTCTTTGTTACCTTGCTTTTCTAAAATATAAGAAAAAATGGTGCACAAAAGGTTATTGAATTACTTAAACAAAATATGCCTTCTTAGTGAACGTCAGTTTGGATTCAGGAGAAATCACTCAACAAATTTTGCACTTATTGACCTGATAAATAAAATAACGACTGCTATAGATAACAAAGAATTTGCCACCAGGGTATTTCTGGATTTTTTAAAATCTTCCGCTTTCCGACGCAGAGAAATCCGTCCTCAGTAAGGGCTTGAATTTTGTTCCTATATCCAAAAAACTTGACGAATTCTCGGTTAAGCAAGATGTTGAAAAATTTCTTCGCCGCGTACAACTTAAAGCCTTTTTCCATGATAAAGAGGATGATTCTAACACCTTTTCGAGACACTCCAGATTCGAAAATCGAAGTGGACTCCCCCAGAGGGCCAGTTTGCCTCTTTAGATTTTTTTATCAATAAATGCCGTCACGAGATCAACAAACTAAATTTCAATCGAAACACCAAATTTTCCAACCTTGCTTCGGAAGAGAGGGCGGCGCTAAAAAATCTTAGTAAGCGCAAAGACATAATTGTGAAAGCGGCCGACAAAGGCGGCGCTTTAGTTGTTTGGCGGGCCGACCTCTACCAAAAAGAAGCTTTGCGGCAACTTTCTGACACCTCCTTTTATGCTAAAGTCGAAAAAGATCTCACTTCCACTAACCAACAAATTGTCAAGAGCACTATTAATGATCTTATAGTCAAACAAGAATTGCCGGCTACTGCTACTAATCTCATCATCACAACTCCTAGAACTTCATGTATTTACTTTTTACCTAAAATTCACAAACCTAACAACCCAGGCCGACCTATTGTCTCTGCATGTAGTTGCCCTACCGAACTCATTTCTAGCTATTTGGACAAAATTATGGCACCTATCGTCAGATCTTTACCGTCATATGTTAAAGACAGGACTCTTTTGTAAATCACTTATCAGTGAAATTGATATCCTCAATAAAGATTATTATTATTATTATTACAGTCAACACGCACTCCAAATTTTTCGCGATTTCAATTTCCTGGGCGAAGACAAACTTATTTTCACTATGGATATTACATCTCTTTACACCGTCATCCCTAATGGCGAAGGTCTTCTAGCCCTCAAACATTTTTTTGATTTACGTACTGTTAAGGAACCAAGCTCGGAAACACTGCTCCGCTTGGCTGAACTAGTTTTAACACTAAACTGTTTTTCATTCGCCGACAGTTATTATAAACAAATCAATGGTGTGGCCATGGGTACCAAAATGGGACCCAGCTACGCCAATCTTTTCGTAGGCTACATCGAACACCAATTTTTCAATCAATACAACGGCCCCAAACCTGACCTCTACCGTCGCTACATTGACGACTGTGTCGGCGCCACTTCCTCCACCAGAGAGGAACTCAATTATCTTGTAATACTCCCACCGACGCAGCACCATAGTTTCTTTAGAAACTTACCCCCTTTACTTATTTCTGGATTTGTCTAAGGCCTTTGATACAGTTGATCATAGCTTGCTACTTCAAAAGCTAGAATTCTATGATATCAGAGGAATTGCATTGGAATGGTTTAAGAATTATATATCAAAAAGATATCAGTGCGTCAGATACAACAATGAAATATCAGAGAAAAAAGAAATAACGTGTGGAGTTCCCCAAGGATCAGTTCTAGGTCCTCTACTGTTTTTAATTTATATCAATGATATTTGCAATAGTTCAAAAATATTATCCTCCATTGACTTAATTCTCTTTGCAGATGATACAAATTTGTTGATGTCTCATAAAAATAAATAAAGAACTAGTTAAAATCAATACTTGGCTACAATTAAAGAAATTATCGCCTAATCTTACAAAAACAAATTTCATGCTGTTTAAATCATCAAGCAAAAAAATAACTAAAAAACTAAATATGAAAATCAAAGATCATTATATTACTCAAGTAAAAAGCACAAAATTTCTTGGAACAATAGTTGACAACAAATTGAAGTGGAAAGAACACATTAATTTTGTTGCAAACAAAATATCAAGGTTAATAGGTATATTATGTAAAGCGCGACATTTTGTAACTAGATCGTTATTGAAGTCAATTTACTATGCCCTGAGTCTACCCCTATATTTTTTATGGCGATGTAGTATGGGCTAATGCATATCAGTCTCATCTCGAAAAAATATATAAAAATTGCAAAAGAAACTTACACGAATAATAACTTTCAAAGAATGCAATCCCAGCTCAAAACCATTATTTGATAATCTGAAGATACTGAATGTTTATCAAGTTAATTATTACACTATTGCTCTCTTAATGAAAAAAATTTCAAATAATAAATTACCTGTCTCATTGAAAAATATTTTTAGGACTAATGAGGAAGTTCACAACCACAACACTCGATCAAACAAAAATTACACAAACCTTGTGTTGAAACAAACCTCAGGAAATGAAGCATTAGTTTTAAAGGAGTTGATATATACAACAGCTTACTAAGTGATCTAAAATATATCCAGAGTATATCAGCTTTTAAGCGAAAATTAAAAAATTATATTCTCACGAATAGTTTATAGAAATATATTCAATAGCAATATAACTTACTCACGAATCTTTAAATTAATGTATATGATCTGTGATCATTGACCGCCAGACTTGTCTTAACAGGTATTAAAGGGGGTCTCCTAGATAAGCCTAAAAAGGCTTCTGAGACTTCTGCTCAGGATTATATTAATTGCGTTGTAGTATGTAGTGTTGTTATAATGATGATCTTGTGCAAAAAAAATAAATATTAGTACAGTAAAAAAAAACAAACAAAAAAACCAGCGGTTTTTACCAAATGCGGCTTGCTTAAGCCATGGAGCTCGAGTCTGCAAAATCCCCTCCTTTTCCTAAAAATTCAGACGCAGAACGATAACATCTGGTTTGCAATGCATAGAACAGATCAACGAACTCCTAGACGGCTCCCATTGTTAAATGCTTTGCTCGTTTCGCTTTCATGAAATCGACCCATCGCTTTCTACGTTTCTTTGCTTCAAGCCGATCATCTCGAAATAAAATCGGTATGACATGAAGCGTAGTAGCTCCTGTAAGTTTGTTGAGTTGCTACATCCTCCTTACAATGCACCTGGCTGGCAATTTTCCGAACTACTCCCTCAGCGTTTCCCACAAATAGAAGTAAATTTGTGAACTACAGAATCATTGTGTTCTGGATTTGACGTCAAATCCGGCCCTCGGCCCATGCTCCGTTAAACTCGGTCGCGAACCAAAATGGCGGCATTTTGACGTACTTTGACGGGGCATAAAAATTCGAGGATTTAACCAATCCAAAAAACGTTTGCGCCAAATTACTCAACAAAATAAGCTTTCTTGTTTTGGGGTGGTGTTAGGTGTACTTTAATTATACAGAATAGCAGATGTACGGGCTTGCTTCTGTTGTACATGGGTTAAAGCTCAACTTGTTTCTGTTTCAGTGTCAACTTTGTTTAAAACAATATGTGGATTAACAGAGGGGCGCGACTATTTCTATTACTGAAACAGAGAACAAAGATGGAAGGGGGAAAGAGGCGAAACAGTGCATGAATTATGCTGGTGGCGAGAGGAGGAATTGTTTAAACATTACCCGCCTTTTTCGTAAAAAAGGAAAGCAATGGCAGAAAAGTTCCAACCCAGCCAAACTTCTCTCCCGCCAACAACAATCATTTCAAACCCGAAAACATACCCGTGCTGTGCTTAACGAGATGTTTAATGCTTAAGTAATTCTCGGCCCTTGCAGCATGGGTGCCTCCATAGTAAACGAGCTGACCTACGTTCTACAACGAGCTAGCCTGCGTGGCAGGCCGTAGAAAGGGAGGAAAGTCAAACGAGGTAGGGTAATGGGCTCCTGAACTAGGCAAACAAGGTTGTTGAGGCTTCGAACTGGTAAACTGGCTGTGTATCTGGGTATTTTAATAAAATCGCACTCACCGCGGAGGTCGTAATCCGGCCGTGTTTCTCGACGACCATTCCGAATACAGAATTGTTTTGTTCTTTAGGCTTCGTCTATGAAGAACGAAATTTATCGAAGTTACAAACTTAGAATGGATCAAGCATTGATAATAAATATACGAGGAGAGAGAAACAAACGATAAAGATTCACTTCTGTAACTACCGACGCAGATTGTTGTGCCGAAAATGAGAAGAATGCTCTTGTCAGCCGAACCGAACTGACGCAAACTTAGTAAAAAGTCGAGGACTACTAGGTTACCGTACGTAAAATGGACGTTTCATTTAAAATAGCAGTGAAGTAGAAGTGTATTCGTATAACTGATACTATACTGAAGATCTTGTTGAAGGATTCCCCATGATTTACTAGTACGAAATGAGCAAATTTGTGTAGCTTGTGTTCGTCTACAGTAATTGGCCATGCATATGCTGCGTTCGGTCGACAACGAAGCGAAAAGTTGCCTTACCTTCGGATATTGTTTTTTCTTTGCTTCTCTCTTATGTTAAAACTATTTTCAATCATTGAACTGGAGAAGTAGGCAGGGGTATACTAAGACTGCATCGCATGATTTGTATCTCGGGAAATTAATGTTTGAATCTAAAAATGTTTTGACACTCCAAAATCTGCACGTTCTTTAAAGCCAAATTATCAACTCTCCTTGTTCATAAATATCTTTAGAACTCTTCAAGAGCTTTCAACTCAGTCATTACTTGTAACTTTATAACCCAAATGTACCAGCAAAGTGTTGAACCCGCTCTAAATATGATATACAACGCCGCGATCCAGACTGGCGACCCGCGCTTCGTAATGAAAAAAGATATATATATACATCGCAGGCGTCTAAATCGTAGCTATACTCCGAATTACAATGCCAAATGATACAGTTCTTTCACTTAAAACCTTGTCCAGTTTTGATAAAATATGAATTACATATAAGCCAAAAACGTTTGACAGCCACCGAAGCTCAGTCAAAAGTCTCGGTTGTTTTAGCCCGGTTCCCAAAGTGACGTCACTAGTTGCTCTGTTTGCGCAGTCGCGAACATAGAAAAATAATATATTTACACGCCCATAGAAACGCAGGAATTTTATCAATAGAAATAATGTTTTTTCGCTGAAGTAATCAGGGAATCTAGAAGATTTTATTAAAGGAAAAAAATAGGGGGTAACGAAGGAGATTTACTCAATTAGTTTTGTATCATTTGAATGTGCATTCTGGGTTTTTTTACGAATCTAACGCTCAGTTCAGACGTCGTGCCTATTGCCGTACTAAATTCGGGAACTAAGTTCCACCGAAAGCACGGCAAAGTACGGCGTCTGAATCAAACTTTTAAAGTTTGGCAAGCAATTAAGTTCACAAGATCTGCCGTGCTACACTACTGTCGCTCGACAGCGATTCAGACGTCGTACTTCTGCCGGACCAAACAAAACTCACAAATTATAAAATGTATGTTTGGTGGGATTGCGCTTTCGCCAGGAGTCACGAGGAGAATGTTACTTTGCTTCAGTATTTTTTAAAGCTATTTTCGTTATTGAATGAGTCGTATTTCTGCTGTGTTTAAGCGGAGCCTCATTTACTTTCATTTTGGCTTGGCAAAAGAACGACGTCTGAACCGAGCCTTAGAAATTCATTTTGCAGCATTTTACAATTAATAACTTAACGACTTTTTTTATGTTTGTTTGTTTGTTATTTCGCGATTGCCAAGCCCCACATTTCACAACAAGTTAGCTTCCTTAGCAAATCCAAAAGGCTTAAATGGCAGCAGATGGTTACTGTAATATTACAGGTACACCGAATGCATAGCACGAAGAACACCTTAAATAACTTGTGCTTACGAAATGAATGTCTTCGCATTTTGACATTGCACCATTAAGCCAGAACCTTTGTGGCCTGTTTAAATAACAATGTGGATTATTTTTTATTAAAATGTGCCCAGCTCCTACTATTCGTGAGAGTAGTAACTTTTGAAAGGAAGCTTGAAAGCTTTCCCGAAGCAACAGCTGTCTTCCGTTAGAATTCTTATTTTGTTTCATACAGTCTGATAGAAAATTTTAATGAAAACCCTGTTTTTTAAGTATACATAAACAAACTTTAATAATTTTCAATTTTCTTTTCCGTTCCTTTGTAAATTTCATTTACTGTACCTCTCAACCCAGTAAAGATAAGTTTCCAGAGTTTAAAAAAAATAATGCGCATGTTTAGTTTCTACTGCAGAAACAAAGCAGTTCTAAACTTATGTTTTAGCTAGTTTCTTTCTTTCTCGTGACAGTTTTGCTCCGGGCTGACTTTGCCAAGTGGTTTGAATAATAAACGAATAAACGAATAATAATTATTATGTTAAGACCTTCTTATCAAGTTTTCGCCTTATTGCATAAGAGCAAACAGTCTAATCTTTAAAGAAGCCGAGATCAAATTTCGTGGAATCAAAGCAAAATAGCAGTTAGTTACAAGATAAAAGAATTTTTTTCCATTCCTTTCAAATTACATTGTTGTATGTAAGTTAGGTATAGCCCATTGCTCTGAAGTTCATAAATGCAAGCAGTGTAATCTACAAGGAAGCCTAATTTCCTGGAATCAAAGCAAAATATATAGCAGGTAGTTACAAGGTAAAATAATTTTGGTCCATTCCTTTCAAAATTGAGAATTGAAGTTCAAGTATGTAATACTTTTTCTCCTTGGATATTAACCTACTTAGATTCAGCCACCTTTTAGTATTTCTGGCTAGCTACCCAGTCTATGCAAATATTCCCTGATGAATATTAACTATCATATTAGATTTTTTCAAAAAGATTTATTATGTAGTTGCAAAAAAGGCTTTGTAGCATTTATTACAGAAAAATTAGACACCTTTTATTAGTTCTAGCTGTCCGTCAATGCAAATATTCCCTGCAAATATAAACTATTATATTATATTTTTTTAAAACAAGAAGCTTGATCATTGTGTAGCTGAAAAATTATTTTGTGCCTTCCTGGCATTTACTCTGATTACCGAAAAAGCAGACATTTGGTCTGGACCTTGTGTAGATTAAAGAATTAGTTTGCTTGTGTTCCACTGTGTCTCTTCTCTAAGTGCTTTCGCTTGCCGTGAGGAAAATTACTTTTTTGTGACTAGTCACACAGTTGGTGATCACAGACAAGGGAAAAGTTGAATAATTCAGTTTGGGGTTTGGAAAACAGGTTGATAACCGAGATTTGATGAATTTTAATCCTGATTTCCGAATCTGTATTTTTCAGTTTTATCAGAGGAAAGTCTGGCTTTTCCAAGTTTTACATTTATAAGGTACGTCTTGTGTTGTTATGTCCAGAATCAAGGTTTTAGGGGAATTTTAGGCAATACAGGTAACCATGACTGCTTCGCTGAGGAGAACGTCGACTAATGATTTATATTTTATCTAGAGATTCACTTTGTTTATCACTGTAAAAACAATCACGAAACTGAATAGAGCCGGAACACAGCGATAAAGTTGTAGTAAAGATTTAAAAAATTAGTCGTTGTGGTTCACGTTCGCGAAACATCGCAAAATTTGGTCGTTTCACGCTGTTGTTTTGCAGAGGACGGCAACCCAAGAAAAATATTGCCATTGATCTGCGCATTAAACCTTTTATTTGGCGACGTTTCCGTTATCTTTGCCGTCGCGGTTTTCTTAAACTCCCTATCATAATTTTCAGAGCAAGACGACTGCTGTTTGCTAATTTTGTACGCAGCCGGGAACAAGATGTTTCTTTGTTAGCTCTGTAAAAGCACTTTACACCAGCGTGATTCTTTTAGCGTGCCCGACTAAGATCTGATGTCCCTTAGAGTTTTCGAGAGACGGAATTTATCTGGATCGTGCAGTGAAAAACATATCTTTATAAAATGTTCTAAAAGCTGGTTACACACACGATATCTCGCCATGGATAAGGTTTTAATGTCAAATACTTGCTTGTTTCAGCGCTCATTTAGTTCCCTTTAATAACTTGTACGGGCACGTAAAATTCTGAAATGCTTACTTATATGCCAAAAGATGAATAGAAGAAGTGACACTGTCAATTGTTTCCTGTGTAGAAAAAAGCTCTCTTCGCTTGTAAATTCAGTTCTTTTGTAGCCATTCTTTCCATCTCGAGCCGCAGCCTGGCAACATAAAAGGAGCAGGTTTTGTGTTCATTTTCCTTTGTTAAAGACAATGCTAGATCGCCAGTGGTTTGCCATACTTTGAATAAGATGTTCTTCTTTTAAATTGAATAAAACCTATTCGCTTTTCTTTAATGCAAGACGACATATAGGCAATAAAAAATATATCCCACAGCTCAGTAAATGGTCAGGTCATTTTATTTTAAATCAGAAAAAAAGCAGTGACATTTTGAGGAAAACTCAGGGCAAAATTTGGTTGCCTTGTCTTGTCTCTAAAAATAGGCACTTGACGAGATGTGAGTAAAGAACCAGGAAATACAAATTTCAAAACCCAGTACCAGGTGAAGGATTTAGTAGTTAGAGAATGAATGATAATCCGAAAACGTTCATTGTATTGAAATTCATGCAGACAACAATTGGCAGATTAGAAGTTATATTTCGGCAAGAACTATACCATCATTAGAGTAGAATATGCATGCATGGTAGCTCTTAAATACGGTGTTAATAACAATGAAGAAACGAAATAAAGCGTAGTACTTATGAAAAAAGACTAAGTTTATGCTCGATTTGAGACCTGTGTCGAGGAAAGGTGTCAGGCGTTTGATATAATGTGCTTCTTTGTACAAATTTGCACACCAAGTACTTGTAGCAATGTCGTGCAAATGGCAGAAGTATTTTTTTTGTTGAATCGATTCAGAGATCATTGGAGTCGTATTACAGACATTCTGTGTACGATCAGAGTTAGATAGAATCCGCAAATCAGTCATTGCTTGCCTGTTTTGTAGTTTCTATTTAGTTGTAAACAATCCTGAACCCACACTTAATGTACGTTAATTTATCTGAAAGTTAATTTCTCAGCGATTGCTTATTCTGAATCTGAAGTTAAGTTTTTTTCCCACGATTCAACTTTGTTCTCTGCTTTGAAATTAAATTTTAGTAAAATTTAAACCGTCCTTGAAAGCTTCAATCATTGCTTTGAAAATTTTGACGTGAGCTGACAGTTAATCTATTTTTGCTTCGTTTCTGGGAAAAAGAAAAATATCTGTTACAGTGCACCTAACCTTAAGCTAAATCGAATCTACTTGTTATTTGAAGCATTTGGGCGCAAAAAGTTTTGAATTTGCTTGAATCCTTGATTTTCTATGCCCTCTTAAAGTCGCACTTGAAGTATTGCACGACCGAGTTTTAGGGAGTCTGGGGCGGCGGTTGCTGATGACGTCTACCCAGGAACCAAACACAATGGCGCCTCAGTCAGCTCTCTGTACTTGCGGAGAAAATGGAAAGCAAAATTAATCGTTCCAATATATTTTGGAATTAAAACGTCCGAGATTTGTATAAGAATCATTTCTTCTTCATCACTGGAGTCAGAGTTAAGTTTCGATTCAAAGACTCCGAAATAAAAAACTTCGATCGTGCACGTTCAGACGTTCGACAACTGTGAAATCACTGCCTGGAGCTTTTAGAGCACTTTGCAATATTTCAACGACGGGGAAGAACTCTTTGTGGACGAGCTGCTTGTATATTAGGAATGGAAAGCTAGATACGAAGCTAGTGGAGTAGCAGGAAAACAAAAAACAGGAAAGAAAACTCAAGGACTGCTTTGGGTGGTAAATTCATTACCTAAACTCAAGGTTCCCACGAGTGTTTATAAAGCCCGTTTACAGTTGTCGTTAGCGAGAATATATTTTGTCAAGGTATGGTTGTTCTATTAAATCAGTTTGTATTTTACTTTCTAGAATGCTTCATATTTATTAGAGCGAAGTACGTGTTGCAGTTTTCGAGACGTGATGACCTCAAAAACACTGCCTTCGATCCGGCGATTGAAAATCGTAGAATTTTTTGGACCTTTACTTTGAAGCTTCGGGAAGCAAGGCGGAAGAAAGCATTCATAAAATTACCGAATTCACATTGTTACACGTTTTAAGTCGTAACTCCAAATAACCGATGTAATTTTTTTCTCAATGCTTAGCGTGAAATTCGTCGGATAAGCGAACAGGATGTGCTCCCTAAGCGGTCTGCAGATAATATTACGCGGCCGACATATTTTCTGCACTATTGCACAGAATTTTTGTCGAACAGCCGTCTTCCAAACCTTCGAAAAACTCTATAAGTCTAACAATTTTGTTATCGTGTAATTTTAAAGGATTATTCTTCCACTTTTATCTGAATCAAAAGAGAAATTGTCTGGAAATTAGACTGTTGGTTGGCGGCGTATAGTTGCGACTTATTTACGTATCAGTAAGCTTATATATCGGTCGCACGACTTTGCCGGATATGTTATAAATACTGTGGGATACACGTGTATGAAGATATAGGTTGTCGTTGGTATCTCTACGAATTGCTGGTTGGCTTTAAGCAAAAAAATTCGAAAATAGCGTTTGAAAGCCCGCAGAACAAATTCCACTAAGAGTTTTTCAATGGTTCCGCTCACAGAGTTAGTTCGCTTGTTCGATATAATTCGACAAAATCAACCATCGTTTACGTTTTTATTGTACTATTGACCGATCATCGCCATTAAATTGTATAGTATATCTTTCTTGAAATCTGGGTTTTGCTTTAACAGCCGATAGCACCTCTGGAAGGCGTTTCCGTGCACTTTTCTTATATGTTTGCATCATCCTCAAGGAAATGAGAGGACGGCAGATATCAACCTCGTTCCCAGGGTCCTCTCTCTACCTCGAGAAAGTACCCTGGCTACGGCTGGTCACGTGTCTGCTAGATTTTAGCAGATTCCAGAGATGTAATTGAAGGGAGGGGCTGGAAAGTTACAGTTTGTCTCCACTGGACTCACCTACTCAGCCCAGTGGGGAGTGGAATTTGTAAAACACTCCCGTTGTGGATCAGCAAAACTCACATGGAAGTCATTGTCACATTCGATATTTCTAATTCAATGCGTTCAATGCTCGGCTAAAAGACTGAATATTTTCCATCGACAGTTGGACGGCTGAATTTTTCCCATCGACATTTGGACGGCCTTTGGAATTTGTGGCAGTGAAAACATTTGGCAAAGAAGTTCGAAATGACGACCACAACAATAAATGAACCGCGCGGTGAATTTAATTTAGTTTTCATTCGGCGAAATCACAACGTAGGTATTTACTCTTTCGTTTAGAGTCAAACACGTCGTATGTTCGCCTTCAAAGGTAGTTTTGGATTTGATTTTATTATCCCCATCGACAGTTTGACGGTCATTCCCTTCTCTTGCAGCGAAAAAAATCTACGAAGAATTTGACAACAAAGTCTGCGAAATGGCAAAATGATAACGAAAGCAAAATGATAACGAAGGCATTGATGCATTCGTTTAGAGTTTGACACGTCCAGTGTTTGGGAGAGACTAGCTTTGAATTTAATTGGATTCGTCCAATCGAAAGTTTGGCGGTCATTCGATTCTCTTGCAGTGTAAAATTTTATAAACAACTTGACAATTCAACAGCGACATCGGTCGCGCGTTTGCAATATTAAAATGAACTGTTTAGCGGTAAATCCAATTTTCGGTCAAGAAAGTAGCTCCAAGTTGATTGTATCCCATCGATAATTTCACGGTTATTTAATTCTTTTGGTATGAAGAACTGATTTAACTAATCCGAAGCAGGTTGTTGACAGTTATTTTAAAAAAACAGTGAAATATATTAAGTTAAGTTCCCTCTCGATCAACATCCTACACTCATAGAAGTTCAGGTAGAGCCGAAGCACTGGCCAGGCAGGATCTCTGACAAATATTAAAACTTGCTTCCTTTTCAAAATAACGTTAACGTCTCTATAGCAGCGCCACGTTCGCCCCCCTAGAGAGTGTTGACACAATTAAGTTGAGGACCCACCCTCTGTGCGGCTTGGGTTGGCATGTATAGACACGTAACCAGCCGTAACCAGGGTACTTTCTCGAGGTAGAGAGAGGACCCTGGGGACGAGGTTGGGCAAATATTCGATCTTCCTGGGTAGACGTTACAACAGCTGCTGGACCCATTCTCCTCAGACTCAGTCGTGCAACAAAAATGGCGGTGTTTTCGGGATTTCGTCGGGGCACAGAAACTCGAGGATTTATCCGAATCAAAATTTTTTTTGCAGAAGCATTTCAAATAACAAGAAGATTCGTTTTAGCGAAAAAAAATTGGAGTTAGGTGCACTTTAAGATATTGGTCGAACACTGTTGATATTAATGCAATACAGTCCAATCAGATAACATTAGTAAATTTACAATATAAACACATTTTGCATTAGCAAATGTAAGAATGTGGACAAAGGCTTCTAGATATCACCGAAACGATCTTTACGGAGGCAAGAGCAAAGAAGAACTTATTCAATACTGGAATGGTTCAGACCTTAGTTGATTCTTTGTCACTGAATTTATATGATTTTCACGTGAATTCAATGGTATAGTTTTCCATCACGGAAGAATGTAGTTCTTGACAGGAAAAGAAATCAAGGTAAGCAAGAAAACTATTATTTACAGGTATTGTTGCTTTTGTAATTACATTCAGTAAGCAAATTCAACAGCAATGCTTTCAACTTCGTTAAGGAAGTTGCAAGTCTTTTACTGCTGCACAAGTTGAACGAATGAGGCCAAGCATCTCCCTCTGAAGAAATTCTGCATGTATATGCGAAAATGGCGTGTCACTAGTTATTCTTTTAATTGGAAGTAAACAGTATTTTTCTTTTCTCAAGGAATATTTGAGTTCGACTTATGATGTATATTGCAACCGTTATAGGAAACGGAAAGGAATAAGTATATTAATTTCGAATAGTTAAATTTCGTTTATTACGGTGATGCGTTAAACTGTTTGAACCGGCATACACCTCCGTGAAGTTGTTGTCCATTTATTTCATTTATTTTTTAAATGAATCTGGTTTGAATTCTTACTTGTCAAATTTATCCTTTTTGGAATTTTGTTTTCAGCATACGATGGTTTGAGTAGCTTCAAAAGAACCGCCTTCGTGGCCCTAAGCAAGGCAAAATATTTTTTTGACGATAAAAATGACACCTTGAAAATTTTTCACAAATTCATTTTAACGAAAAAGCCGAATCCTGAAAAACCCGATTTGATATTCAAGGGTGCGTTTCTTTAAGAAAATCGGCCAAGATTAGGTTCTTAAATCCGAAAAAATCTGAAAACGGATTTTGCGTTTCTTTACTAGACAGATCAATCCAAGATCTCTCAGTTCACGGTGCGTCAAAGGAACCGAAGAATCCAGTTTGGAAATGGACTCTTCGGTTCCCTTGACGCACCATGATCCGAAAGATCTTGGATTGATATGTTTAGTAAAGAAACGCAAAATCCATTTTTGGATGTTTTTGAATTGAAGAATCCAATCTTGGATTTTCTTTAAAAAAAGCACCCTAAGAAGGTACTGGTTGATTGTGGCGCAGTATGGCTTTTATGACAATTTCAGGCTTTGGGGTGATACAACTAACAACCCTTTTCAATTCAAGTTTTTCTTGTTGTTTCCAGAACAAAAAACACTTTCGCTGAAGTGGTTGGTTGTTAGCACAAAAACCTTTTTCTGTGGCCGCAAATTTAACAGCCTTGCTAATTCTTCCCTCGCCTATCAAAGGCAAAACTGAACGAAAGACGATGTAACACTCACTCAGTCATCCTCTTCGCTCCTGTGAGTGGAAAAAATGTGGAATGCGATGCCACTGATAACTATAAAGTTAGAAATCAGCTTGCGTGGTAGAAACGGCTGGGAGTTTTGTAAGACCGAGGGAATTGCTTCTCTTCTTTCTTTGTTTTCCAAAGGCTTGACCAAATGGTCTACCGATTCAACAGAAAATACGACTGATTAAAATAGTGGGCTTTTAATTTCATTTCCGATATGCATGTACTTTATAAAAATAATAATTATAGACCCGATTGAATGCAAGTCCAGCCCTCTTTTAATTTCCAGTTATTTTTGTTTAAAATGTAAATGCAAAAATTACATTAAAAAATATTAGGCTGCAAATATACCTATCCAATAAATTATTATTTTCATAAGTTGTTAAAAAACTTAATTAGATGTTCGCGCAAATTCAAGTTAATTTGAGACATTTTCTGCGTTCCTACCGAGTTTAAGTAGACCGGCTCCACTTGTACACTTATGCAAGTGTTGCAATCTGATTGGCTGACCTGTTCTTTACTATCAGCCATTAGTTTGCTTTGGCTGGAGATCATCTACAAAATTAGGACATTTCCTCGTTTTTTCCGAAGTTTTGGAGAAGCACTTAGTAATATTACAGAATAATTAGATTCCTTAGAAGACTAAACGAAGGACATTTGTCATTAGTCGATTTAAAACTCGAAATGTCGAAGAAAACTGATCACCTCGGGTATGCAGCTGCAACTTTGAAATGACAGTGCGGTCCGCGTTTTCTTATTTATTTTTTTGCTAAAACCTGAAGTTTAATTTACGAAGGGGATTAAATAACTGGAAATCGTTATTTGAAGGAAATCAGTTAGAATTCCATTAAAAGGCCGACACAACTATCGTAGAAATCTCAAAGTCATATCTAATTGTTAAATGGAATTACGGCTTTTAGAGCGCGGTTGCTTGCTGGATTTTTTTTTCTGAATTAGAATAATCCCGAGATAAGAAACAGAGCGACTTGTTGCGCCGAACTGAAAGTTTCAAAGTAATGTCAGGAATATTGCTATTTGACAACTTCAAAAAAAAAAAGCTAGAAGGTGTCTTCCCATCAATTGAATTTCAAAACTAATGATCTAGTTTTGTTATTGAAGACTATTTGAATGTACTGAAACTGTTTCCTGTCGCCTGTTGCTACGGATGGCATGGATGGGAAGGGACTGAAACTTGAAAAAATTGGCCAATATTTTCGAGTTTTGATGCTACGTTGTTACAGAAAACCTCAAGAAATTTATTATGGTTAGCCCTCTTTGAAAAAATTCATTTGCTATGTTCGTCGTAGCTTTCCAGAAGCATTTTGTTTATGATTGAAGCCTCGAAGTAATAATTTTAGCAAAGAATTGACCTAAAACAGCAAAATCCTCGTGACGCTACTCCTTTAAAAATACACAGAGCTGTAGGTTTTATACCGTAGAGTAGACAGTAGAGTGGAGTGGGGTGGAGTGGACTGGAGTGTCTACTAAAAGCTGGTTTTTACTAAAGCATAAGCGCAAGCATTAGCATAAGCACAAGTGAAAACAGCCGCGACATAAACATAGGCGTAAACAGAAATATAAGAAGAACGAACCCATCTATTTGTCATGTGCTGGTTTCACTTGTAACGCGCCCGACATAAGCATCAGCACAACTGAGAAAATGAACAGTTCTCTTTTTCTTGTGCTTATTAGTCTGCTTATGTCGAGGCAAATAAGTGGGTTCGTTTCTGCTTATGCTTATGTTTATGTGCGGCTGTCTTCCAATGCTTGTGCTTGTGCCTATGTTCTAGTTAAACCAGCCTTTATAGTTCACCACTTAATTTTTTCCGATTCTTATTGGTTTAAATTGATTACGTGACGCGTTAGTGTTGGATTGTGTTGAATAGTGATGTATGGTATTCGTCCGTGGAAATTCTTCTCTAAACAAGCGAGCTAGCTTAAATAAAAAGAAACTGAAAGGCGTAATTTGTTGTGATGAGTAGGACTCTTTTGTATTTGGTATTTGGCTATTGATTGGTATTTCACACCTTTCATCCAAAAACTGAGCCGTCGACTGAAAGTTATTCAATGTAAGTCTGAGAGAACCAATAGACAATAACATATACTTGTGGAGTATTTGTAAACTTCTCGAAAGCCTTTGACACTGTCAATCACGAAATATTGTTAAAGAAACTAGAATCATATGGAATTAGAGGAATGCCCTTGAAATGGTTTACGAGCTATCTTAACAACAGGCCACAGTATGTAGCCATAGGCCATATTGAATCACCAAGACAAGCGATAACTTGCGGAATTCCTCAAGGTAGTACGTTCGAACCCTTGCTTTTCTTATTATATATCAATGATCTGCCTAACTGTTCAGAGACCTTGACTTTTAGGATATTTGGTAAATAAACCCCTTCAGGCGGCTGGTATGTCGGCTGATAATGTCCGCGGCTGAGAGATTGTCCGAAAAATGAACATTTGGCCGAGAAGCGAAGCTTCGAGGGCAAATGTGAAATTTTGGGTGTTATGATTGATGAATCATTATCTTGGAAATATCACATCTCTTATAGTTGCTCTCGCATCTCACAAACATTGGCGTTATTTCAAAATCAAGGCATTTTCTTTCTATTCACCAACTCAAGCAACTTTACTATAACCTAATCTACCCTTATCTATCATATGCTATAATAGCTTACTTACTTGCTTGCTCGCTTGCTTGCTTGCTTGCTTGCTTGCTTGCTTACTTTATTTATTTATACACATTGAAATCTTCAGTTAAAAAATTAATTAAAACAATACTGTTTTACAAGATTGCCGTGTGGGAGCCCCACTGACAGTTGCTGTAAAATTTGTCAAGCTCCCTTTTGAAATACCCAAGAGAATCTGATTTTCTTAAGTTTACAGGTAGGCTATTCCATAGTAGCGCCCCGCTGTAGCCCAAGGCACGCTTGCAATAGTTCGTGCGTGGCTTGGGCAGGTTTACCTTAATCTCAGAATCTCTTAAGTTGTGCGATGTACTACGGATGCTAAATAAATCCTGCAGGTACGCTGGGGAAAGCCCTTCAATTATTTTAAACATGAACGTCGCTTTAAGCTTTTTCCTTCGTGTGGAGAGAGATTGTCCCAGTTGAGCCTATTTAGGAGCATACTGGCACTAGTGTCGTAACTCGACCTGGTAATGACTCTAGCAGCCCTATTTTGGAGTTTCTGGAGTTTATCGCTCAAGGTAACGCTAAGTTCATCCCAAACAGGGCTCCAATAGTTAAAATGGGGCAAAATCAACGCTTGGTAAATTTGAAGAGCAGTACTTTCGGAGATGAATGGTCTTATTCGTTTAAGGGCGCCTATGGCTGAAGATATCTTCTTACTAATTTCTTCTATATGTTTTGTCCATGAAAGGTGTTCGTCAATAAACAGGCCCAGCGATTTAGCTTCTTCGACTTTTTTGATCGATTTCCCATCGATCTCAATATCGATCTGATTATTCGATAGAGCATGTATTCGTTGATTTGACCCAATTACCATGAATTCAGTTTTAGCGATATTAAGGCTTAGCCTATTGGTTATTAGCCAGCGCTGAAGATTTCTTAGTTCTAAGTTTACAGCCTTCTCAAGATCAATCATTGTACTGGCAGCGAAGGTTACATTAGTATCGTCGGCGAAAATTCTAGGAGAGGCTGAAGTGATCATTAATATAGACTAAGAATAGGAGTGGACCAAGATTGCTACCTTGTGGGACGCCACAAGAAACTGGGGCAGTATTTGATAAATGGCCATTTGTGCTGCATTTTTGGTTTCGGTCACAAAGATATGATTCAAACCATTTGAGACCACTCGAGTCAACGCCATATTTCCGAAGCTTTCGGGGTAAATAAATTGTTGTTGTTGTTGTTGTTGTTGTTGTTGTTGTTTCGTATAAGGATAGTATGGGCGATAGTGTCGAAAGCTTTTTTTCAGATCGCTTGGGGATCTGCTTACAAAACGCACCTGGAAAGACTACAATCTAAACAAAATACAGTTCTAAGATTAATGTTTTTCGCAATCACGTCTGGACCTTACACAGAAAGTGCTCTCCCTTTCATAAATCTTTTGGATGTCCTAATAGTGAATAATCTTTACCGTCTCCATGCTTTAAAGTTTACGGGTGACGTCACTGATATCCTTACCATACCTTGGCTGGCTGAACTCCTGCCTTTTTTCTTCTGACCAGTATCTTTTGCGTCTTTTATTTTATCAATTATTAGTTTTCACCACACTTTAGTACCTGCAGATTTTAGTACCTGCAGTGTATAGCGTATGTTTCAAAGAGTATAATGGACCTCATTTTAATCTTGGGGGGTTTGTTGCCCCATTTAAGACCACGCGATGATACTCTTGGGAATTACTTCCAGTTTTTCAAATAGTCGCGTGCATGAATAATTTTTGAATGAATAAAAGAAAAATTCTCTAGAATCTATCACGTGGTCTGAAATGGGAAAACAAACCTTCCAAGCCAAAGAGCTCTACATGAATAATTAATAGTCTTCCTCAACTGTACATTCCTTTTCCTCAGGACTTATGGCATGATCAAAAGGGCGTTCACCTATTGGGAACAATCGATTAAGAAGATCAACAGAGTAAAAACTAACATCTAGTTTCTCTTTTATTTGCTTAATTCGTTTTTCTTCACTTAACCTCAGGTTCAGTGTTCGTAACGCACGTGGAGTCAGGATCAACTGCATGGTCAAATGATTTTGTTTTCAGTGAAAGAACTGGCTTAGGGCATGCCAATTTTTCTTTGATGCTCTAGCCTTTCCGCTTTATGTTATATAAGCTGCACAACGAAAGTTAATTAGCGCTTATTTCCTCTTTCATATCGGTCATGTGGAGAGAAAGATCAGTCATTTTATTGGGGAAAATAAAACAACCCTGTTTTTCTTAGTATGATGATGAACGAATGTTAGCTATGAGCTTTTATATCTTTTTACCTCACTAATGAATTTTTAAGTCGCCAAGCGACTAAAGAGGAAAGGATAAAGAAGAGTTGCACTTTGCGATGAGCTAGAACGGAAGGTGATATTGAAAACGTGGAAGTGTCACCGTCTTTAGTCATTTAAGTCAGGAAAACACACTTCGGTAAATAATATGCGAAGACATTTTGTCTAATGGAAATTCTTTGGGCTTGATTAAGATTTGTATTGGTCCCAAGAACTGCAACAATAGCGAGTAATTAAGGCAATGTTGATAATTTGTCGTTTGAAGCCCAGCGAGCTTCTGGTTGGGTTAAGAGTTAATTGCAAAAAAATGAGGTTTATTTGGATCCAACAATGAAAACAACGTTTGTCAAACTGTCTTTGGAAAGCCGGGAAGGCTCTTTTTGAATCTAGAGTTGATTAACACAGGTGAAAGGTTCCAGTTGTCTCCTCGGAGAACATATTACGCACAATCAACGAATTTATCGCACTGCAGGACTAAATATCATCCGAGCCAAGAGTTAACACATGCGAAAGGTTTCAGTTGATTCCCCAGAAAACACACCACGAAAAAGCGAAGAATTTATCGTACTTCAGGGCTAAATATCACTTTCTTTTGCTGGCGCAGACAATGGTGTTTTGGAGAATATAGCCTTATCGTAGGTGAGTAGAAGTTTGGGTTTATGTAATCAACAAGAAGGCTTATCACGTACAGGATAAGGGGAAAGGATCAGTGGTGCTAAGTGCGCCGAGCACGAAGGGAGATACGACAATTTATTAACTGTATTGAAGGTAGATATCAAATGTTCATTGGGAAGCAACTCGTATTCAGGAGTCTCGAATAGTAAGGCCCCGATGTTATGCCACTGAGAATATATTTAAGAAATTAAACGTTACAAAAATATTCTGTCGATTATATAAGTGCTATATGGAAGACAACGCGAATCTAACTGACTGAAAACGCGTTTCGGTTTTGACATCAAAAAAAGAATTCAGGACCCATGCATAGACAGAAAATATGACTGCTTCATGTTACCTTTAAATGAAAACGAGCAGGGAAATATTCATCACAACTGGCATACTGAATAAATTCCAAGATATGCTTAAATGTTTACATTACGTTGCTCTATTTATAAAATGCGATGAAGAGAATTTTATCTCAATGCCTTTTAATACATACGGGTGTCAGTAAACCTGTTATTGCGCATTTTAAAACTAAACAATTTTTTTTCTGAAAAAATGCAACTGCAGTATTTGTAGATCTCATACGATGTACAGAAGGAACCCGAAGTATTCTTACCTGATCTAGCTATTAAAGCACGTTAGTTATGGAAATAGAATTAAAACATGATATTTCGAAATAATGTTTTCAAAGTGCTAGGCGTTTTTGAAGCCGTATACGTTATGTAAATATGACATCCGTCTTAATTATGAGAGTTGAATACGAATTTTAATAAATTTTGTAAAAGCGGGGTAGGCAAATCCAGTCTGGGCAATACTTTTTATTCACACGGTGAACGAAAAGTGATTTCTGATACGCAGACTTCTTTCCCTCATATAACTCAATTTCTTTCTTCTCTACTAGTACTGGGAAATTCCTCTGCCGATTAACTTGAAACTAATTTCTTTCAAAGGCTTCTCAATCATATTGTGCAGCGAACGTGACTTAATACTTTTCCGAAGACTCAAGGTGAACTGTAAAACGTCTGTGAAAGTAATTGACAAATAAATTAAAACTAACATAGCAATAAGAATTATGAGTTCTAGAACATATTTTTCGATGAAAAACCTGTTTGCTGAATTGCGCATACAATTTAAAATTGAAGGTTACAGTTTTGGGCGGCAAATAACTGTGACTGAGGCGTTTAGCGCTTTGAACGATTTTTGTCATGACAGGTCGTTCTTCGGCGTCACTTCATCGATTCTCTACAAATAAACGCCGGTGCTCAAAGCTTTGAATTCAAACTTTTTTCTATGATCTGTAATTCAGATGTCTGCTAAATGTTTAACTAGTTGGGAAATTAGGAAGATTGTCGAAGGTGATGAAAAATGGCAAAACTGAAAATGAATTGAATGAAACTTAAACCGAAAACGCTTAAACCTGAAATAGAGAACCTTCAATTTCGAGCAACCCTCGTTACCATGGAGGTTCTGGGATTATTTGTACTAAAGTTATAAAGTTCGGTCATTATACTTCTTAAGTTACGGTAAGTTTGAAATTCTGCCACTTAATCAAATACACATTTTGAAGGTGTACATTTCAAGACATAAGCATAATAATTGCTGCATAAGCACTAAAACGGTGGATGGTGTTTTCTTGTTGCTGTAGTCAGTTAATAGTACTTAGCATGTGTGACGAAACTGTGCCGTGTGTAATGATTAGCTTTTTTAATTCTGTATTTGGCCGTAAAGAATGGAAGTAATATTTTGCAATGGCCATTTACTAGTTTGCTGGTATTTAACAATAATTCACCGAAGTGGAGGTGAGTAGTGGTGGATATTTACCGAGCCGCGAAGCGGCCAAGTAAAATCCACCAGTTTCACCGACACTGAGGTGAATAATTGTTTTAGTATATATCATGTAACCTGAATAACTTGCGCCCTAAAGAGTAACTTTATTTTTTTTACAATATACCGACGAAAGCCATTTTGTTTTTCTTCGGCTGCTCGGAGGTGAACAGTACTTGGCTAATCACCTCCGAGCTAACCAATCAGCGCGCGCAAAATGTACTATTCACTTGTGTGGTGTATACTGAAATGCTGATAAAGCTGTTGTTTTGGTAAGCACTTGTTGTAAAGATAGCACTTGTTGCAATCAGGTGAACGCATATTGAGTGGCTTTATCATATTAAACAGCCTGACTCATTTGCTGGTGATTGACAACGTATCAAGGTATAATCGGCCTACAACTGATTATTACGTCAATTGAAACTAAAGAGAAAAAAGCTTAGTTACTGACCAACATGCGAGTTGAGATCATTTTCATTTGAACATGAACGTTTGTACAAACGTTTTTATGCATGCGTGGTGGCACAAACGGTACTGTTAAACGGGCCAATTGCGCTAATAAGTACAAATTTGGATAATATCCTATTCATTCTTGTTCATTTTGGGGTGTGTTGTACATTAAACATTAATTTTGCCTCCCTTTTATCTAAGACTACATGAATAACGGAATATTTAATAATTGTTATTTTACGTATTTTCTCTCAAGATTTTGAGTATTATAGCTGAACATTGAGAAAATGGAAAATTTAGGGCTATCCAAAATTTCTTCGTCAACTTTGCTATTAATGAAACGCCTGTGGATTTGTTAAATTTGCTGTGAATCGTGGAATATCTGTTTATTTTTAGGAAGAATCAACTGGATTAATAAAATAACCAAAAGCGTAATTTAACACTTTTTGAATGCAGTTTGAAACAGTGCAAACTAAAAGAGTTGTACTCTCGCGGCCCACAAAATTGTCAAGTTTAGCTGACTTGATGATGCAGTGCAAAAAAATAAACTCACTTTAATAATCTGATGGGGACCGCTTTAAAGCCAAGAAACTCGAGTTTGCTTTAGTGGTTTCCATCTTATGTCAACGAAATGAATTAATTCTCTCACCGGTGGACACTCGAGTTTATAGTAGTGAATTCCAATTTGTTTTATGCAACATATTAAAATTATCTCGTATTTACAAAGTGTCAATGATAATCCCGCTGTAAGCCCCAATACATCCTTCATCAGTGCTTCGGTCAAAGAAGTGTGTTAATTACCAAAAACAAATTTTAGAACCACCCATTTGAATTCAGGCCTCTTGAAGAGCTTGTTAAAAACATGCAATATATACCAGTAAACGATATTTTTTCAAGTGTCCAGAAATTCAAAGATGAAACGTTTTCGTCGCAAAAACAGGGTAAACAAAAACAGGTGGGTAGAAACAGAGAATAAAACTCTTGTTTACCTTACAGTGCTCATCAAGGTTCCAGGGAGTGATTTGGGTATTTGCTGTAATATAGCGTTCCTTCGTTATGTTTGTATTACCATCACATTGGGCTTAGCCTTGGAGAAGCGAAATTGCTTTTACGTCCAGCGACGAATTGAGATTTCATAGGCAAGGACTGAACAGGTAAGAATATGCAAATAATTGGCACCAATTTTTTTAGAACTTTTAAGATTCATAATGCATTCATGTTGCCGTTAGTATCTCGCTTACGTCTGCCTTCACGTGTAAGAGAAAATGAAGCACTGTTTGAAATGTTGGCTGAAAATGAAACACTGCACGTCAACAACAAGAAAGAAAGTGAAAATCGAAGTGTATGAATTGTGGAAGGTTTAACTTGATGCGGTGCAACTTGGTGCGGGTGGTTAATTCATTTGAGTATTTTTTTTAGTTTTTGGGAGTTCATACGTTTGACTCGTGTTAATCTCCATACGTGAATTGATTTTTTTTACTGGAAATTTCAGGAACTTTCTCATTGTTAAGGGTCACTTCTTTTGGCGAAATCCATATCTATTATTACCTAATACAAGGAATCCTTAATCAACCAGAAGGCGACCAGAATGGAGAACTTCCCTCGATGCACCACGAAAGTTTCAAAAGTCATATTGGACGAATCACTAAAAGCTGAGTAGAAAGACGTAACATTTTTGTCCTAGACACGAAAAGCTTAGTTCAAGACCACTTTAATGACCTTGCCATGTTGACTAATGAGATTTTGAGCTTATTTCCCCCGTCGAGCCCAGCCACATTTCTGCTTGCAAATCGACTTCCTGCTATAAGTAGGCATTTAGCTTGGTAATTACAGAGAGAGGAACAGACATTTATGCTTGCAATCAAAGAAATGGGCACTGCCTTAAACAATCCACCTGCTTAAAATTGGCAGGTCAGGAACGAAAGCCTTGTGCGTCATTTTTAATTCTTCCCACTTAACCATCTTTGCCCCTGTATGGTTTTCAAAGCTATCTTTTCTAGTCCTTTTCGACCTCCTTTAAAGATTTTTGGGGTGTGGAAGGGTGTTTTACCTATTTGGTGGCAATTCTACGCATGGCAAAACATAATTGAGGATATCGTGACATGGCAATTTGCATAGATGTAGGGCTAATATTATACAAGTTGTCAGTTATGCAAATCGGGTTCAGAGATAGCGAAATATCTGCTGAAACCATGCTTAGAGAGGATAAATGTCTTACTTCTGGATTTTAAACCTTACCATGTAGCAGTTTCGAAAGGTCCGCCTGCTAACGTTGGAAACTTGTCGAAAAGATGGACTGAGGTAACTTACTTGTAAGTGCGTGGGGTTTCTGAAGCAATTTTATAATCAAACAGTTGGAACTGTCTAGATCATCTCTCGATCGATAAAAATCTTTGGCAGAGTTTTCTCAATTTAAAATCCTCCTTCTCTATCAAATAAAATTTCTCCAATGGTGACAAAGTAACCATTCTAAAATAAGCCAGTTCGGGAGTTCTAATTTAAACCCCGTTTAACAATGCTTAATTCGCCGAATTATTTGAAAATACGATATTGAGGACCTTAAGTAAACACAGAGCAGGTATTTATGAGTTAATTCGTTTTTCATATATATGACAATTCTCTACAGATCGAGTGTTTTTTTTTTTGGAAAAAACCACGAGATTACCTCAATATACAGAATAAGAATTTCTTAGGTATATTTTAACACGGCAGTTCCAAATGTTTTATTTAGTGTCCAAAAACAATTTGCGAGCGACCAAAAGCTCTCAACTGGGCGGAAAAGAATTGAAACATTCTTGAACGATAATAAAAATAATTTGGACTGATAAAAATCTTCCCTTGATTTTAAGAGATGCGTTTTTTAGTTAATTGTGATCTTGATAAGGGTTTATTGTTCGACCACTGTTTCGTTAATTTGAAAAAATCTTATCTTCCATTCTAGCTAGAAAGGTGCCTTTGTACCTCGCTACTAGAAAGACATATTGCCACAAAACTCGGTCGCATTAAAACGAGTTTTACTATCTTTTATCGGGGCTTTCATTCATTATATTTCTACTACGCGCACGCCACGCTTGGTAAGAATATGTTAATTCCGTTCAGTTACCAGGGACACTTTCCCTTCGTTGAAATATTCTATAGTAAAATTCATTTCCTGACGAGGAAATTCCACGTTAAATGTCCACGAAACACCGATATCCCACGAATCACCAAGCGATCAGTTCGATAACGGCTTTCGATGCAGGTTTTCTTTGAGTCGCACAGCCTTCTTTTTAAACGTCTGTGTAAATGTACGCGCGCTCAAGAAAAGACATTCATGTCGAGTCAAAATCCTCGCTTTTAAGAGTTGTAATTCCACGCTGAATACCTCGCTTAGGTAACCAATCAGGGTGCAAGAATTTGATGCGATTCTGGTTTGAATTTCAGGAAATTTCAAAGACGAATGGAGCAATATTTTCCACTGAGAATTTCCGCAGAAGAGGACAACCTTGAGACGTATATTCTGATTTTTGGACATGTCTTACTGGAAATTTCCGTCTATTTCATTTTCCTCCCAGAATTTCTAGACTTTTCGATTGGATATTGCGCTGCCGGAAGTTCAACATTTCCCGGATTTCCTGGAAACTTTCTAAGAAAATATCCGTACCTTATTACACGACTCAGGCACTCAGAGGGCCAATAACTAAAATCAACCAATTAAAATGCTCTATTGCCGGTCCAATAATCTCTAAGTTTGTCCCGAATGATCCCGCACTTGTGAAAAACTTTCAAAGCTTTCTTCATGCAGTCGTATAATAATCTTCTTATTAACCAAGCTTGCTCGGGACCGTACTGGGAGAATATCGGCCCTCGGTCTTTTTTGTACGGACCTCGCTGCACTCTGTCCGTACTGTCAACACCTCGGGCTGATATTCTACCAGTACGGCTCTCGCGCTTGGTTAATAAGATATATATCTTTCTCCGTTTAGAAATTCCATTCCTTTTCTCTTCCATTTCATAGACAAAGTATCTCTTTTTAGTTAAATGCATATTGCGTGTTAAAAATGTCTAAGAGAGATCTCTTTTCCTCGCTCATTCAAGAACTTTCCTATGTTCGCGAAAACAGGCTTTGCTCGAGATACTTTTATCGGTGGAGAAATTTCTCCTTAGAAATCTTCCTCATTCGAGAGGTTTCCATCGTCGAGAAGGTTTCCTCAATCAAGAAATTTTCTATAGTCGAGTAAAATTACTCATTCGAGAAATTTATAACGGTCAGCGTGACATTTCCTCATTCCAGAATTTTCCATCTTTTTTCTCTTGTTTGCTGAGAAGCTTTCATCGGCCAAGAAATTTTCCTCATTTGAATTTTTTCGAGAAGCTTTCACCGTTGACAAAGAATGACGAGTTGAGAACTTTTCACCACTTCAAAAAAATGAAAATAGAAAATAAAAAATTAATCGAATGAAACTTTCCTTCGTTTAGAATGTCTGATAAGTTCATGTGGTGTCTACTTTAGTCACCTACGTCGATCGTTGGACGAGTTTTCGAAATAGAAATACAAGTTTTAAAATTAATACGAAAGACTTGCATCCTTTCCTAAAAAATAGCCTCGCAAGTGAATTTCATAAACAACTCGCGCGTTTATTCTCATTTCCTGTTATTCGGTTGATTTTCCTCACAAATTTTTCCAAATGCTAGAGTGGTGTTTGTTTATATGGCTGAACGACGAATAAAAATCTGCGCATGGTCGTTGTTGCATAGCCCATCATAGTCTTTCGGGTTCGCAGAGATATTATGACTTCAAGTCTGTACCTAAGATACATTGAAGACTCTTTCCCTCTTGTTGGTACATTTCTGGAAAATTAGAGGCGTGCTCTTAGAGATGAGCGGCAATCAGTAAGGAGGATTATATGTTCACTCGGTACCTCAATTTTGTTGTATTGCCACAGTATTACGTGGGAGATTACCTAGTATCTACATCAATGTCATCTCATTTGGGCAGACTTTCGAGATAGTAGGTTTGGCAGTGTGAAAGCCACATTTTGTTGCAAATGTTAAGAAAATAAATTAAGCAATGCAGTTGATAGTGTACTTGGATTTCACAACCTCAAACTTTTGTTCGTGACTTTTATATTATTTTGTAAAAACAGTGCCATTGCTTCATCTTCCCTGAAAGTAATTTACGATATTGTTGAATGTTGGTGGCTCGAGAAGATAACAGTGAAAAATGACATTTACCTCTTCCAGTTCAGTTAGAGTGTAAGCCTTCTACATCATCATCGATGGATAAACGATTTTTACACTTTTAAAGCCTTTTCAAACGCAAAGTGAATTCAGCATGACCTAGCTTTGTTTTTTTTCTAATTATTGGGCAAATTTTCCTTGGTGCGATATTTTAGGCGCTCCGTTTCAAATTGTAAAACTTCTATACTAAAATAGTTTTTATTTGAGAAGGTCCTAAACCTTGAAGCTTATTTAGCGACCCTTCAAACTTTGTTTGTTAACACCGAGCTGTGCTGACCGCGTTATACACAATGAATCCAATTAGTGATCTTGAAAAAGACATAATTTCCAACCTTGTTTTATTCAACTCACGTTCCGTTTGCAGGTGGCAAGATAAATACCGCATTAACCACTAAGCTTGCGGGACATACACCAATACAGCTGAGGACATGTCCAGTGGTTTGTTCCAAGATATCGTCAGCTGCATGGAGTGAACTACCTTTTTGTTTAATGACCTCAATGCCGGTGCGATAACGAGATGAATACTTTGGGAATCGTCTACATTCTGTTGTCTTCATCCCTCCATACGGTATGCTTTGACCTTGAAACTAATCAGAAAGGTTGTAAAAACACTTTAGCTAAGATATGTATGTAGATACCGCCATGAACTAACCGTTGTTGTACTTGCCGTGCGCCTGTGTCCTTATAACCCTACGGAGTAAATCATATTGTTATTGCCGGTTGACAACATGCTTTCATCCGCGGGAGATTTTAAAGATTACTTTTTTATTTTGGGCTAAATTGCAGTTTCCACTGTTTTTCTTTTAAGAAAGTGTACGCATAAACTGTTGGGCTCTTTCGAAGGAGCATATTGTTAGCAGAAGAGTACTTTGATAAACGGAGAATTTTGACGAGATCTGCACTTTTTTTCATAGAGAAAAATAGCAGTTGAATTCAAACAACTTAATTGACTTGGTCAGTTATAATTCAAACTGGGCCGTTCGAGATGGTTCATTAAAATTCAAATCATGAGTGATGTGATGTGATATATATTTATCTGTACCGTGTGAATACTCAATTGAAAGCTATTGCCATACAAACTGGTTTTGGCTTTTCAGTGAATTTTTATAAATGAAGTCCTTTGTGTGGCTAATTAGATAAATGCTCTTGAGCAGCAGATATCTCTAATTGATTCAGAGGGCGACCAGTCTGAAACGAGAAGGCACCATTGAGTAAGATTTGTCATATACAATACCAGATAAATAAAGTAGGCGGCATATAAGCACTACAAGACAAATCCTGCATCAATTCAGCGGTGCCTATTCAAGTTAATTCATCAGGTTGGCAATTTTCTTTTATTTACAGTTATTTCAAAACTTTTAGACAATATGTCGTCGTATTTACATATCAAGTAAAGGAGTCAATAGTGGCTGTTGATTAACAAAGAAATAAGTACGAATCGTCAAAAGCATCTTTAAACATAGACAAAACGATTTAAAAATACTTATATTTTGATGTTATCTGTGGTTATAGTCAGTGATGTGAACAAAAGAACTCTAGGATCCTTTGTGTGCAATAGATTATTTCGCATCAACGATGATTTCTAGTCCGTACTGCGCGGTCTCAGAACCCTAATGTTTATAAACATTATAAACGGCTCATTCGATGGAATGCAAATCGATGTTATTCGTTAAGAACCACATCCCTTATCTTTGAGGCCTTTCAAATTCTTTTTCGAACAGCTTCATTGCTTTTCACAACCACAACTGAAGTTGTTTCATGAAGTGATAAGAGCAAGAACAAAGCATTAAGCTTCGCCCGCTTCGCGTCCATAATGGCGGTTGTTTTTAAACTTTGAATTTACTTCATGTAATAAATGTAAAATGTTTGCATTTGGTGCCGTCTTACATGAAACAAAACAAAAAACGTAAACAAACTCTCGAGAGTGCGCAGTACGGACTGGAAATTATCTTTAACACTTAAATAAGATGTCCTTTTGTTGGATGACTAAAGAGGGTGGAGGTAGAGAAAATAAGCTTTGCGATTGTTGCCTTTTCAAGGCAGGACATATTTCTAATTAAAAGCAGTAGAAAGCTATGATGGAAACCATTGCATGCTTAAAAAGATTTCAGTCATAAGCTATAATTGGCAAGCGCTTTGTGTTGCTTTTTAAAAACGCATCGTCATTTTGGTACGCCCTGCAACCTGGTTATCGACTAAGTCTGTTGATACTCCCTCCCGGGAGGGATGCTGTTCCAATGTCAGATTATCACCGGCATTTTGTTAGGCCGCCTAAGATTACACCGGTACCCATTTATACGCCTCTACGTGACTTGATAAGGGTCATAACTAGAACCAGAAACGTTCGATGCTGAATGTGGGATGTTGGTGGGTGTTGAAATATTGCATGCTGGATGCAATCAGCCAACAATTTTGCTAGATCATCTCTTCATCTTAATCACTAAATTTGTTGTGTAAAATAATGGAAAAACATGTGATAAACTTGGTTGATTTTCCTCGGTGTCTAGGGGATCCGCTAATTTTCACACGCACGTTTGTCACAATGTAAATAAACACCAACAGGCAAATGTAAAAATGTTTTTTTGTGGGTCATGTAGCAGCTCTCGTAAGGTCTCACATCAATGGCTTGCTACCCTTCGAGAGTGCAATAGAACAAAGAACAGAAACATTGACCCTAGCCCCAAAACAATAACAGCTGCTACAATGATAAAACAATAGCAGCTTACGACAGCTGCTACAGTAGCAGAGGAAAATGGTAATTTTTAAAGTTGCCTGTTAAGTGGTGTTAATGAACTGTGTAGTTCATCTGATCATTACGGATAAAAAAAATGCATGAGTTATCACGCAGAATGTCAATCAAGCATCTGTCTGGATCATTAATGCACAGCCTACTAATTCAAAAGCACTTAACAGGTTTCCTTCAGTGTCGATGTTTTCTTCAATCTCAAAGATGTCTTAATTTCAGAGCCATTACAACATAAATATATTTTTTCCTCTCTTGATTTGCAAAACAGAATTCCCTATTTTGAGTATCAAAGACAATTTATGAAAATGACTGATAAAGGTTTCTCTCAGCGAGAGAAAAATTAGTTACGCTCGCAAACCGCGAACCAGTTAACGAAATTTCTGGTTTCTATCGATTGCATGGCAGGCAGAATTATCGTTATTATCATGTACAATTCCCCAACTGGGACCTTCTCATGTGGCAAATAGGGCAGGCAGAACATGGCATACACAATCACTGCATGAGTGGGATGATAATTATACAGTAGCATCCGTTCTCGAAACTTAGGGCTGGTTCACATTTGACATAAGCCTAACCCAACATACGCAGACGCAGTACGATGTTGATAATTTGCGCCTTTTTTTGAAAATTTCCCTAATAAAAGGTGCTAATTATCTGCATATTACTGCTTCTGCGTATGTCGGCTTATGCTTATGCTTATGTCAAAGTGTGAACCAGCCCTTAGGAGTATAGCAGTCACACGATTGTCACTAGGGGAATATAAATCTCGAATTCTTTTGAACGCATTTAGAAAGTGTTTCAAATATAAACTTCATGCAATTAGTGGTTTATGGAACTAACTTGAAACAAAATATGCTCGAATTTGTGTCACTCGATTCAATTTCTCTTTGGTTGTTTGCTTTTTTACACTCATACACTTGTTCTCTCAACTGTGACAGCGAAAAGGAAAGTTTTAAAGAAGACTTTCGAGAATTATCCAGGCGTTGGATAATAATTTCCTATCGTAATATACTGTGGTGGTCTGAAGTGACAAATTGAAAGGAACACCTGCTTAGGCTCTCAATGAATAAAACATTAATAACGCTTCGTCTTGGTCTTAAAAATAGCATTTCTGTGAATATAATTTGGTGATCAACTTTGAACAAAAACAAGGCGTAAGTTAAACTAAAAGCCCCGAACTGTGTTTTTATTGAAAATATTCTGATAAAAAATATATTTAATTTGACAAAAAATTCTCAAATTATCCATTTTTAACTGGCCACGGAACTACCAGGACTCAGATTGGCATATAATTATTTTGTCTTTCAAAATGTGAAAATACGCGATTGTTTTTCTCCTAATGAATGAATTTACTTGAAAACGTTTTGATAAAAAATGTTTTTTTGCAAGATTTCCTAACTGGGAATTACAGTTAAAAAGCGAAAGTGCTCAAGACTAACTGGCTATTGAGAATATAACGAAGGTGTTTTTGGCAGTAAAAATCTTAGCCCTGTTTCTAGCCAAAAGGAAATTGGCAATGGGAACAAGTAAACAGAAGTGCCACAGGAAATTAATATGGAAATATTGAAGATGGTTGAAAAAAATATAAAAGTATGTGAAAATCTTATGATATCAATTCTTCGGAAATGGTAATTAACATGTGATAACGTCGATAACTCCAGTTGATTGGTTTTCGTTTGTGATTCTTTAAAATCGATCAATAGGTCTACTCCAGACGGCAAAGCCGGCTCGACTTATATTTCTAATTTCCTGTAGAATTAAGATTGCATATTAAAACCATTTTTCATCTAGGAGTCTCTTGTTGATACAGTTGATTTTTACTACATTTGTTCAGTAAACATGGCTGTCCATTACGAATCAACTGCATTAAGATTTCCATAGTCTAGAGTTTCAATTGTAGTTGAAGATACATTCTGCATTGCTTGTTTTTCTTGGGTCTACCCAATGAAAAATGAACATGCATTCGAAATGGATTTCGATACATTAGGAAGAAATTACTAGTTTTTATTCATGCTTTGATATTTTTACTCTAGCTTTTTCTAAGAAATTGAATGTTCTAGAGCTACTAATTTGAAGTACGAAATTATAGCTTACTGCCCAAGATCTGTGTAACATATTCGCTTTGGAGGGTTTCTAAAATAATTTTAGTGGTTCGCAAGTAAATTAATCATCTTCACATGCATATTTTCAAATATTTTATTATTTCTTTTTTATTATTATTTCCAAGAAACATTTCTTCTTTTTCTTTAGGACGGCAGTCTTTCCGGAATATTTGGCAGCTCGATTTTTAATCTTGTGATACTTGTAGCAATTTTCTGTTTACACAGAACATCGGACGCCGTTCAATTAACCAGATTGATGGTATAATTTAAATGACAGTTGTGGAAATCAAATTTGGAAATGCCCTCACGCGATTGGTTCCTATCTTTCAAAAGTTTACACGCAGCACATGAAAAACGATGTGTTTTCTTCTAGTACACTACAGTTGCCTTCTTGCTACCGACGCTTTTGTGGTTTGATTCAGTGAGATTTTGAAAGCTCTTCTGAGTTCTAAACATAGAGACTCTTTATGGCTCAAAGCCAGAGTACATTTGCCTTGAAGCATTAACAGAGTGCAAATAGACGCTTGTTTTGAATGTGGAGCAGAAATACATGTAGACGGCAAGAACTATTTGTCTTATTGCCATTAGGTATCGACCAGGCGTGCATCGAAATATTTCATACAAAGAAAGAAAAGACTTTCCTGAGATGATCCAAATCATGACGTCATTTATAATCTGTTGCGGTTTCTTTATTCAAGTTCTAATCCTCGCCTCGTCAGATAAGGTAAGATTACGAAGCAACTTTCAATGTCTCTCGCGTTTAAAATATATTTAGCGCCAGTCGCGCCGGTTAATAAGCCCATATATGTGTAGGTTTCGTCACTTTTTTTGTGTGTTCGTTTAGCTAAATACAGCTACTAAGGAACAATAGTGGACCTACTATGTATTAAACAATAATGCGACTCTATCCCACTTTCATATTTTTGTCGCAAGCGTAAACATTTTGAGTGCATATTTTCCTCCTTTTTAACGGATTTTTAACATGAAAGCCTCAATTCCGAAGCTTACTGCTATATAAAATGTATCGCGTGCTTGGCAAATTTAATTGTACCAACGTTATTACAATTTACTTCGTTATTGATGTCAAACTGTTGGCGCGCTATTTTCTAATTTCAACGTAAGATCCGGCGTTGTTAAATTGCATGCTACCGTATTTAAATAAAATACTTCATATCTGTCTCCTGTCTCGCCTGGTGAAGCCTAGCTGAATCGAAATTTCACGATAAACACCTTAAAATTACTTCATCGTGGGACGAAGGAACATCTACATATATATTTATATCGTCACAGTGAGCGATATTGATTTTTGAATGACAATTTTTTACTTGACTGGGCGTTGCTCCGTCAGTTCTCTGTCTTTCATATTAATAACGGGGTGAATTATTTCAGTTTTCAGAGCATGATTTTCCAAAAATGAATATGATTCTCATTTCTTAATTAAAAATTCTGGTCATCACTCCTGCGTTAACAAAATAAAGGCTTTATTTGTTCTGCTAGTCAGTGACAATAGAAGTGATATTCATTAAATGACTCGAGTAAATTTTAAGAAACAGGAGGAAAGGGGCAACACTTAAACTGGATGAATCCAGACAAGCATATTTTGACTCCGTCAAAATCGTATGAACGTTTCTGAGCCCTTGAAGAAAGCTTGAATCTAATGCTTTCCTTTACGTTAATCGGCCAGTTTATTTTGCTTAGTCCACTTACATACTGTAATAGAGTTCATTGCGTTCGGTTGCTTAACAAATGACTGCTGTAGTAAAAAACTATTTTGAAAATTTTGATTTACCTAGGAATTGTTACGTTTGTTCTGACTAGATAAAATGGTGAAGCGTGGCAAGTCAGAATATGTACTAAATATCCTTTGATATCGTGTGCTTGACTTATTATAGACAATGCTAGTTGACATTATGGGATCTAAAATGTCTCTACTAATATACAAACGAGTTGACTTGCAGAACTGCTTTCAGAGTGCTCAATAGTAGTAAACCTGAATTAGCGCCTCGCAACAAACGGAATGAACTGATAACTTCATGGAAACTAAAATGATAACCCAGTTTTAAATTTTTAAGGCTTCTCTTGTCTTGCAATAGTAACGGAAGTTATTCATAGTTGCCAACATTCTTATTTGTAATAACCAAATCAATGCTCGCGCTCTGATTGGTCAATCAGCTGTGGTTTATTGTGCCAGTAAACTAATGGAAAAATCGCGCGTCTTCTGCATTATTATAACACGTGACGTCAGAAAAAAACTAAAATTAAAAATTTTCAGTTTTTACTGGTTTTTACCTTTATCAGGTAAAACTCATTTTTAAACATATATCTGCTGGCCTGTCTTCGCCTCGGTAGACGGCTTTGTTTTGAAAATAGAACACGATTTTTGCCCAATGCGTGACATCGGCATTGTTTCTGGGTAACATGTTACGTGCACGAAAATATAGATTCGCCTTATGTTTTCGAGTTCTGAGTAACCAATATGTTGAAAGAAGTGCCTATGCGAATGTTTTTAAGTTTACAGAGAGAATAAACGTTTTGAGAGAGCCAAAGTAAACTCCAGATGTTTTCACTGGTTTCCGGCCGCCACGTCCCTCAGACGGGCTCCAACATGGCGTCTCCATACTAAACACTACAATTTTCAGTGATACCTTCTGCCGAATAACACGAGGACGGAATATCGCACCGACACTTTGACACGTTGTTTTTATTGCTCTTTTACCATATTTTAATTTCTTGACTCAATTTATTGAATGGTAAGCGATTTTATTTTCCACTTGCGTGATAATTAAGCTTACTTGCGTGACGTGAAAACCACCAATAGACCACGAGTTTCTATGGTTTAGAGGCATCCCGCGTTGTTTATCAGCCATCCCGCGTTGTTTATCAGCCAATATGGATAGGACCCTGCGTGCGCTCTGATTGGTCAAAAACCCATGCTTAATCAGTGTAAGACATACTAAAAGCGTTTTTTATTGCTTTGCGCGCGTAAAATCTATATCATAGATCATGTTTTCTACATTTCTGTAGTGTTCTCAAATGCCCGTCGTGTTTTATCACAGTGTAATACACGGCTTGGGCTTCTTTAATTGTTAAATAAACCGTTGAAACTTGTGGTCTATTCCTCAAGTAAAAGCATTACTTTATTGTACATGTAGCCATCCTAATTTTCTTCATTTCCAACACTCGCGTGTGTATTTCAAATCAGTGTAACGATGTAAATTCGCATTTGGCAATTTTATCTGAGGAGTGTTGTACACATGTTGTGTTTTACGAAAGTAAATAGTAGTAAAGTGCCAAGTCAAGTCTACAGTTGATCAATTCGTCATCTGTTATGTTAACATATATGTACATTTCAATATGCTATAACGGAATTAATTTCCAGGAAACAGTTTTAGCTCGAGTTTGTAGAAGTACAGCAGTCGACAGTTAATTTAACCGTTACTGAGCAAGAGTACTTCAGTCGCTAATAAGGCGAAAATAGAATGGGAACACAATACTGACACAACTCAAAACTGTAGAATCCAAGACATGCTGTTGTGGCCGACTGTTAGTTTGGCTGTTTGCAAGCAGTAAATCATGTGTTCTTATTCTCACTTAAACCACGTAGTAATAAATCCTCGAACGATGGAAATTATACTGAGAATTTGTCAATTTTTTTTTTCTCTTACTGTAAATATCAGAAAATAATCGGATTGAGATTTATTCCCTCAGCTTTGTTGGGGGCACGCCTATTTTCACAATCAACGCAGAAATAAATTGAGTGCAGAGCGATAAACCTGAGCCCAATAATTTAAAATGTTGTTGAACGTGGTAATAATTCTAAAATTGGCATATTTACTCTCTTACTTCGGCTTAATTAATTTTCCGGCGTTGTCAAGTTTATGTCTCCCTCGCTATTCAGTTCAGCAGACGTTCGCATGTATAGCTACAACATCCTGGAATCACTCGACGAGAACTTGACAAGTATATTCCAAGTTGTAATGGATTTCGATTTCTAACCGCCGCTTGGTTAGCTCAGTTGGTAGAGCTCCAGTCTGCCGTGCGGGAGATCAAGCTAGGGTTCAACCCCCAGACCGGACCAACACTCAGGTCTTAAAATAACTGAGGAGAATGTACTGCCTTTGTAATTATATCTGCAAATGGGTAGATGTTCAAGTCTTCCCGTATAAGGACTATAAACCCTAGGCCCCCGTCTCCTGCATCTTCAATGTTACATGGTAGCTGGGGAGGTTAAAGAACCCACACACTTATCGAAAAGAGTAGGGCACGTAGTTCCCGGTGTTGTGGTCTGACCTTGTCTCACGGGTTGGTGCTTCACATAAGGATAACCTCATTGCACCTTCCCCCTTGGACAGAAATGTCCAAGGAAAATTATTTTTAATGACCAGTTCAAAGTTTTGAATCTTACATTTGCAGTTATTTGGCTGTAATACATAGTATAAGCATTATTTTGACAAATTTTCTGCTAGATAGAAGCTCTATAGAAGTGCTAATCTGCAAATTGCTGTAAAATTCAGTGTTGTCAGTTTGCTCAATGCATGGCAGCTAAATCACAGGTCGTTCATAGCTTGGTGGTGATGAAAAGAATTATTTTCTATGTACAGTTTTTCTGCTCAGTGCCTAGCATTTGAATGGCAGCGAGGCTGGAGGGACTTTGTTTCGATACAGACCTCACTGCTTTTGTTTTGTAAATCATGTTCTAATGCTAACTAGTGCATAATTAATACCAAACGAGATTTTTCAATAGCCCTTTTCACGGTTAATTTTTCTCATTTGTATTACACTGAATATAATCTAACATGCATGCGAGAAAATTTCGGGCTAAAAATACAAAATAGCCCGAAATTGCCTCGCATACATGCTAGGCTTTATAGTAATGCAAACGAGCAAAGAGGGTTATTACTCGAGAAAGAAACCGCAATTAGATACATTATTAATAAGGCCGCCGACAAAAGCAGTCTTCGTTGTGGCTTGCGTATTAATCTTTTTGGATGTAAAATTTCGCACTTTTAAGGATGTTCAATTTGAATTACATTGCTGAGTGTAGTTAGATATTGCGGCGTTGTTATAACGTAGCTTCTAGGGAAAATGTTCTATTAGATAAGAATCCGCAAATCAAGTGAGAGGATTTATAATATTAACTACGCATTTTATTAACTTATGTGAATGCTTCAATTGATTGGTTTTATGAAATTCTGTTTCCCTCTTTTTTGTCAAGGCAAAGTGAATGGATTAGGTGGAATTTCCCTTGAAATCCTGGAAGAACGAACTATATGATTTCAAGTGCACAACAGAATTTTGAAATGTCCTGGCGTGTTACTGTGTTTACCTATGAATGTATTCGTAAGAAAAAGGGAGGCATAGCAGTAATATGGTAATGTGCCAGTAGCTGGTATTTAAACCGAGAAAGCGCCGCGTTTAGAGATGATTTATGGGTACAGTAAGACACTTTAATATCAAGCCGAAAATATGAACTACAACATATGTGGCTTTCTCGATGATGCGATGGTTCATAGAAAGAGAGAAAGAAATAGATAGCTTAAGCCTACGGCTCAACATTGAATGCAACGGATGATAACGAACCAAGACGAAATTTTGGTTTGTTAACGCCCGTCATCATTGATTTCTGCAAAATCAAACAACAAAAACATGCAACGTCGCGAGTACCTGAAATGCTCACGACCACGAAATCAAAACGGGAGCCTAAATATCCAAAACCGAAAACTAAATTTCAATGGCTGTTCTAGAAGATCTAGAATGATTCGTTAAAAATAGCAGAACAATAAAAGACCAAGCGCAATTTACATAACATAACACTGGTTACATTGTCTGAGTTTGTTCATTCTTTGCCTTTTAAATGCTAATTTTTGGTCATATTTCTCTTGGGCTCTGATGAGCACGTAATTTTTTATGTCATGGCCTAAAGGCATGATATCACGTTAATGTTTACTCCAAACAGGTGTCTGTTCATAGATGAAATGTCACTTGTCCGGCCGCTGGATTTATGCAGGAGTAACGCTAATGGTTTTGAATTGTTCACTCGCTTCCCTTTTTGCGTATTCCTTTGAAGTATTTTGGAGCAGATAAGATAATAAGATAGGGCTCAGCATAGGACATCCATAAAACTGAATCATCCGGATTCGGTGTCAATGTAAGAAACAGTAGGCTGACTCAGAGCACTGTTTAGTGTGTTTTCGCCACTGTAAGAGGGCTTGCGAGGCGACAAGCTTACATTTTCTCAGCGAAGATTAACTCTAGCCTTGAAACCTAATGTGTACATTGTTGATCTTGGTTCTTCAAGTTTGCATATTGTATATCCAACAGAGACTTGCTACGGAGAAGGTAATGATATCAACCAAATTACAATGGTTATGTATACTCAGGAATATCAGTTACAGTTTGAAGTGGTTCTCTGTCGAAAACCCGAATTTGGTTTCTCTCCTTTAGGTCGCGAGCTATGACCACAAGCTCCTGTACTCGGAAGGTAAGTTCAGTATCGTTGTTCTGGGACAGGCAACATACAAAATGCTATGTATATATAAGCATTTATCATAAAAAATAACACTTCTTCTCTATTTATGGATTTCAAGTTATTATCTCACAGAGCATGGCTATTTTTAAACAACTTAAAAGGAATCTTTGCGTAGTTTTTGAATTTTTTGTTTTCTGATTTCCTGTCCTTTACGTAATGACATTGTCAAACGTAAATGAAATTCATCGTAAAAAAAAAACCCTGAGCTCGAAACTTTCGCACAGACTGAGAATAAAACAAACTGTGGTGTTAACTCGGATTAGTGAATGATTTGGTATTTTAATGCAATTTAAGTTTGAACCTTCACGAAAAATCCACCTGTCTTGAAAACAATAGATCAAGTCGACAATACCAAAACTAGCAACAATAATGTTTCGGGAGAGGGAGTTGTTTGCAAGTGGTAAATATTCTGATATTTTAAGTAGTGAGACTTCCAGTTCAAGCAACGTCAAGTACGTGAGAAAATTGTGGAATTGACTAACATTATGCAAAGTACAAATAAAAAAAATAAAAAAATAAATAATCCAAAAATTAAGCAAAAGAGTTTTCAAGCGTCTGGCTCAAGTGAAAGCTATAGATTGTTTGTACCACCCTAGAATCTTCGTATGGCACTTGGAATCCACAGTAAAATTGTATACATTTGCTGTAGGATTTTACTTCAGCAAACCTCTTATTTCAAAAAGCAAGTTGGTAATGAATGGCCTTGAAATTGAGCCCGTATTCAAGGAAACGAGACGTATGAGCAGGAATTCACACTTTACGAATACGTATAATGAAAGCCCCAGGAACAAATTTTCCATATTTGATTTGGTAAATTCACCTAGAAGGTATATAGTACCCGATCACGTGAATGCGCTGTGATTTGAAACGACTGCAAGCAAGAGAGCATTTTGACTCCAAATTAATTGTTTTGCGAATGCCAAACTAAAAGATCAGAAAAATGATAAAATAAAAAAACATCGTTTTGCATAGGAATATGCCATATTAATTAACAGGATCAAACAAACAAAACCAAACTATAATTGCAGCATCCAAACTTAATCAAGTTTCAAATATTAGCTTTCGATATATGTGCGTAGCCATTGATTTTGACCGAAGATTAGCCCACTGGAACATATACTAGATTCTGATATCCCAATTTGTGTATATGAGGGAGTTTCTAAGTTATTTGTTTGTTATCCAGAAAGCACTTTTACGGTCTTCTTCACCTAAAGAAGGTTGAGCGCAAAACTTTCGCCTCGCAATGTCATTGTATTGTCAAGGGCATACGAGGGAAATAAAATGAAAACCACAAATAGGAGATCTACATTTCTGTCTATAGCTCAGATTAGCCTTTCACTGATGTAACAGACTAAAATAGGCCACGCTCGATTCATCAATATTCTAACATAGCTCGGAGGTTTTCAGGACAAACTACTATATTTGGACGTATTTTCTTTGTATCCAAGTCTCTTGGGAATTGATGGACAAAATGCAACTTGAGAAAAATTGCAATTTTGTCCTGAAAGCCTTGGAGCCATATTAGATTATTAAGATAGCGAAAGTGACCTATTGGCAAGAAAAATTAATATTTCCCACCGACACTGAATAATTAGGAGCCAGATATTGCCGCACGCTTATTTTTTTAAAAAAACTACGATAAGATTGCTTTCGGGAACTTTAATCAAGACGGTCATCGTCTCAAAGGCTAACAAAAGTTTTACCTTTCTTTGATTCGTATGCAGTGGTGCATTCAGCAGCAGTGCAAACGTAGAATGGATTTCAATTCCTGGGGTGGTTGAGAGTAGGCTTCTTTTGGAACGATAGCGAAGATATGCTCGTCACTTCAGGGTCTTCCTTTTTATGCTACAAAATTACAAACGAGTATTGCTGTTTCTCAAGTAGCTTCATTACAACAAGATGTAGGAAAAAAGGCGGCGACTACTAAAGTCGAATAGAAAGAGCTGTTAATAGAGATATGCGAAAAGAGCTGTGAATCGGCAAAAACCCAATATTAGAGCGTAATTAAACACAGCCCATTCGGGTTCATTAATATTCTTTCAGAAAAAGGGTTTCCAGCGGTTTATGTATGGCATAGGAAATTGTTAAAGTACGGAAGTGATGCAAAAAAGGATATATTGGGACATACACGCAGTTTTTGCCTAATTCACGGCTATAACTATTTAGATTTGAGATTTATGCATATTTGTAGTAATCTTTTACTCGACATCTTATCGAGAACTTCACTAATTATCTCCTTTTATCTTTTTTAATACAAAACAAAAAGTGACAAAAAACTACATCACGAGTTCCTTGCTGTCACTATGCCTGCTGTGAGGTACAATGCTTTGTTGAAACACCGCGTTAGTTACATTAGTGGACATGATTCCGTTATTTTTACTGTTGGTTACAATAAGAAACATTTTTATTTAGATTATTTAGATCAGTAAGGCCGTATTTTTTTCCTAAACTCAGATTGCAGCAGTGAGTTGTTTTGCTTAAAGACCTTAATTATTTACTTGGTTCTTGTTTTATTTTTTCACGAGAGCCTTATCTTTTGCGGAGGTTACAAAGGTTTCTGCTAAGGGTTTGACTTTTTCTAATAAAGTGTGTTTCATCCATGTTTTGAATTAATGAAAACCTCTCTTTCTAATTAAATCATCATCGACCAAGCGAAAAAAATATAGTTTAGTTTCCTCGTAATATCTTATTTCCTCAAAACCCAAGCTTGTCTAAGGGCGCGTTCCTTTGGGATGATCTGGATCAGGATCATTGATGCAAGATCAAAGGAACTGATGATTCCGTGACCAGAGTGGATCTTGGATCAATGATCCTGATCCAGAGCACCCCAAAGGAACGCACTTTAAGCCTCACAGCTATTTCAATAGACCAAGGGAAATCATATAATACTGAGTGTTATTTTTAGTTATTTTTGTTTTCTTACTAACACTGCTTCCAATGCTTTCTGTTCTACCCCTAGCCTTTTAGATATTTTGCATTTGCTTCTCTTTTGTGGAAAAAAAACAAACGCTTCAAGGCATAATTTTATTTGTATTAGTGTAGTAATATTTCGTTTATACTCGAATTATCGAATTTCGAATTTCCGGGGTATTTTTAATTAAAATAGCATTTTAAACGAGTTACTGAATATAGCTCTTTTCCTGTGATACTAAGAAAACTACGACTTGATAAAAATGAATCTACGATATTTAAATAAAAAAGAGCCAACGTTTTTCTTTTGGTTTTTTTAATTTAGAGATAAATTTTCAGCTCGAGATAATTACACTCTACAAAGCGCACATTACCGGGTAAATTCTCTACGACCAAGAGAAAATCGAACATGATCAATCACAATCATATTTTTAGATCAAACTGAATTTTGTTCGCCAAACAACCAACAAAAAGGAGCAACTTAGCTTACGGCTTCAATTTCACTTAAAAAACGAAGCCGAACGAATTGCTTATTCAAAAAAACGATGTTTTGTTTTGAAAATGCAAGTTAGTTGAATTTCATAGAGATCAAACAATTTAACAGAAATAGAAAATCCTTAGGGGGTAGTGTAGTTTAAAAAAATACCAGTAAAAAAATATGTAAACGGATTTTCACATTGAATAATTAATTTACACTCAAAACGATTTCGATCCCTAGTCATATTTATCTAGTGACGCTGATAGAAGGAAACAAATTCGTTAACTTGCCCTTTAATCACCTATGCTCACGTAAATGTATGGTTTTGAGTTTGCTCCACCATTCGTCGATTTTGCGAATTTAAAACGAAATGATTATTTTCCCATTTGTTTTCTTTTTAATATCATAAAAAGCGTGCCTTTTCTTGAGTCCAATTACAAGCCACAGTATATAACAAATCCTTGCATATAATGGGGAATTTTAAGTATACATGTTTAAGTCTTGCTTTCGCGCCAAAACAAACCGGAAAACTGTAAACTTCCGTATAAACCAACGTCAAACCGTAGGCTTTAATCTTAGGGGGGTCGATGCACCCACTGTAATTTGTTCATATTGCTATGTTGGTCATTGAGAATATCTTTTTTCACCAAGTGACTTTAAACTATAGCTAAAGAAATTAGCTTCCGTCATATTAAAGTAAATATAAACTTTACCTCAGTCCAAATTTTGATTCAGAAGAAAGGTTGTGTTGATTTAGCGCGTTCACTTTGTATTTATATTTTTGCACCTGCAGTCAGAACATTGTTGAAAATTTAAATAACAGATGAAACAGCAAATCTGAAAGAGCTTTAGATAGCCAACAGTTGCAAAATTATCCTGGTATGTTTTTCACGAATCGAGGCGATTAAATTTCTGTTAAGACAACAAAGTTAATTTTTTTCTTCTAGAACGCTCTGAAAGGAAGTTGAAGGGAAGGCAATTCTGCTCCATCTAAACCCGCTGACGAACTTCTATGACAGCTTTCAGTTTCGTTTGCATGACAATAGAGTTGTAACTTTAAATAATTTAACTTTGAATTTTGAATAGCTTATCCAAGAGCGTCTTGTTGATAGTGTTGCCGGTCCATTCCGATATGAAAATCCTATCATCACTTAAACTGTTGTTTTCACTCTTTTCTCTCAAAGCTACCGAATGGTACAGTAATTCCTTGCATTACTGGCCTTTCGAAGAAGTCTCTAACAGAACTGCCAAAGACTACGTTGGATCTAACGATGGTCGAATTAACGGAGGCTTCAATGCCGTTTCCGGTCTTGTTGGATCGGCTCTCGAATTAAGGGGAAATGAAACTTACGTGGATTTTGGCGTTTTACCGAGTTCTTGTCTGAACAGACCTGCAACATGCCGTTCTGGTTTTACCATCGCGTTCTGGTTAAAAATTCCAAACTTTCTAGGCAACAAGATAGTTTTACAGCTGGGACAGCATCGTTTCTCTCGGGGCTTTACGCTTTGGACAAAAAGGGGTCTGAAAAAGAATGTCGGTTTTAGTGTCAATACTCTATATCGGAAGTATGATTGGGTGCAAGACTGGTATAACGACCATTGGAGTCACGTCGCACTTAAATGGGACAACAACACCGGAATTTTGAGCATTTACTTAAATTGCACCATAGTCAAGGTCATCAACGAAAGCGAAAAAGCTACTCCTGTAGACGACGATAAAGCATCACGACTTATTTTAGGAGCAAGTCATGCCAAGAGGAAAAACATGAGACTGATGATTGATGAGTTCGCCATTTGGAATCGCACAGTGTCAGACGACACGCTGTGCAAGGTGTTCCAAATTCGCTCAGGTTGGTGAGTCCTTTTGTTACGTCCATCGTCTTAATGAAAATTAAAACTAAATAAACTCGTATTGTTGACAGAAACTTTGGACTGTTGGTTTTCAATTTACAGAAAAAAGGTGTTAATAATGGTAAGCTACCAAAGTGAGGTTGACAAAAGTTGACTTTGTGCATTCAAAATGTGAAAACGGATAATGCTGAAAAGCAGGTGAATGCATAGCCAAAACGATTTTTCGTTCTCCATAAACTTCTGAATGGACCACTGCTGAGTTTTTCTTTACTTGAATTTTAATTCCTTCATTATTTGAGGAACAACACTCTCAATCCGAATCAGTTCAGCAGTGCTAGAAATTGAAGCTGAGGACACGCAGTATTCTATTGATTCAGTAATTTATTAAATAAGTCTCGTTAAGCTTTAAATTTGTAATGCCATAAAAGCCCGTTATCCACTCAAGATTTAACGCCTTAACGCTTTAGTCATTTAACGCAAGATTTAACGCTTCAGTGTTATGGCTCCATTCTCAAGTATCATCGAATTATTATACATTGAGCCCTAGCGGTAATCCGTTTAAATCTTTTAAGCCACCGCTATGAAATAAACGTTTCAAGGAAGGTTATCTATATCAGAATACTTCACGTTATGTCACAAGATGTTTACCTTAAAATAAGATACAAATTTAAAACAGTTTGTTAACAATGTGGAAGAACGTTGAATGAAGTAACAATAAACCAATTTGGAAATACTGATGAGATCATTACGAGCGACGAACTTGCACAATTTTGGTTATGTTACTTCTAGATATCTGAAATTAGGTTACGTGAGTTCTGTTAGTGTCTAGTCCTAAAAGGATAAATTTTGAGACTCATTTGAGCAGTAATTTCACCCTCCCCACGGGGAGGGAGATGCACGAAATTTAAAGCGAGGAACTTCTTCCGTCTCTGTATCTGCTGCTTAGTTATATATCTTTTTATATTTATATATTGGGTCTGCTCCACAATTTGGCCGGTATATCTCTGATGCCGGTGACAACCTTTATGAATAGTTGTGCATTACAGGAAATTTAACTCCTTCCCTTCACGAGTTTCTATTGTGTTATGATAATTTACTGTTCCACGGGGTTGGCATACGAGCAAAATTTGCAAATCGAGAAGATAGACAGAATTGATGTTTATGCATAACCCAGGTCCGCTACTCTATCTTTAGCACATCACATCAGTGCTCATATTTTTATGTCTAAAATCTATTCTGTTTTGCAGTGAATGGAAACTACAGCGAATGGTCTAAATTTAGCCCGTGTTCTGTGTCTTGCGGTAATGGCACGATGAAGCGCATCAGAAACTGTACCAGTCCCTCACCAATAAATCGCGGTCGAAGATGTTCCACTCTTGGAGCCTCTGAAGAAACAAAATCGTGTTTTCTAACGGAGTGTCCCACACATGGAAATTATTCAGAATGGTCAATTTTTAGTAACTGTAGCAAAACCTGTGGTAATGGTATCAAAAAAAGAACCCGAAATTGTTCAAATCCGAAACCTAAACACGAAGGCAGAGATTGTTTAAATTTGGGATTAGGAATCGAAGTAAAAGATTGCAATACACAACCATGTCCTATAAACGGAGGCTATAGCAAGTGGACAGAGTTTTCTCAATGTTCTGTCTCTTGTGGAAATGGAACGAGGCAAAGAAATCGAAGTTGTTCCAATCCTCAACCTAGGCATGGTGGAACAAACTGTACACATTTGGGGTCAGGTATAGAAATTGAGACTTGTAACACGAATCTTTGCCCCATACACGGCGGCTTTAGTGAATGGACTATATTTAGTAAATGTACCAAATCGTGCGGAAATGGTACACAACAGAGAACTAGAAATTGTTCTAATCCTAAACCGAAGCTCGGTGGAAGAGACTGCTCGAGTTTGGGACCAAATACAGATACACGTAAATGTAATACTCACCATTGTCCCATAAATGGCGGCTTCACACAATGGACGCGATTTAGCCATTGCTCAAGAACGTGTGGAATAGGAATAAAGAAAAGACTGCGTTTTTGTTCTAATCCAAAGCCTAAATACGGGGGAAGCAATTGTACACATCTTGGGGCCGCTGAAGATGTAAAAAATTGTGTTCTGCGCCGATGGTGCCCTGTACAAGGCGGTTTCACCGAATGGTCTAAATTTAGTGAATGCACTAGATCATGTGGAGTTGGTATTAAAAGCAGAACAAGGTATTGCACTAACCCAGTTCCCATGCATGGTGGAAAAGATTGCACAGGAATAGCGATTGAATTTAAAGTTTGTAACTGGGACCCGTGTCCTGAAGACGAGAGTTATTCTCCGTGGTCAAAGTTCAGTACTTGTACCAGAACTTGTGCTAACGGCACAATGACAAGGACGCGAAATTGCTCCAAACCTGCTCCGAAATTTAACGGGAAGAATTGTTCGTTCCTAGGACCATCAATTGAAATTAGAAACTGTAACAGTTTCCCTTGTCCAGTGGATGGGAACTACTCATCGTGGTCCAATTTTAGTGTTTGTAGCAAGAGTTGTGGCAATGGCACTATGGAAAAGAGTAGAACTTGTTCAAGTCCTACGCCACGACATGGCGGCAAAAATTGCTCTCTTTTAGGGCCTTCAAAAGAGATTAGAGAGTGTAACTTGTTTCCTTGTCCTGTCCATGGTAATTTTTCTTCTTGGTCAATCTTTACTGTCTGTAGCAAGAGTTGTGGAAATGGGTCAAAAACAAGAACTAGAAATTGTTCAAATCCTACTCCCGAACATGGGGGCGAAAACTGTTCTTTAATGGGGCCCTTAAGAGAAGTACGTAGTTGTAATGTGTTTCCATGTCCAATTCATGGAAACTACTCATCTTGGTCAAACTTTAGTGTTTGTAGCCAAAGCTGTGGAAATGGTACAATGACACGATACAGGAATTGTACTGAACCTGAACCACGCTACAGTGGGAACGATTGCTCTTCATTTGGACCGTCAGTAGACATCCGGTCGTGTAACGTTTTCCCTTGTCCTGTTGACGGCGGATATTCATCGTGGGGAAATTTTACACAATGTACTTTATCATGTGGTATTGGTACTATGTATAGAACTAGAAACTGCTCTAATCCTGTGCCTCAATTTGGGGGTAGGAATTGCTCTAAAATAGGACCCGCAATGGAGGTAAAAACGTGCAATGAGAGTCCGTGTCCAGTAGATGGTGGTTATACATCATGGTCCGAGTTTAGTCAATGTTCCAAGAGTTGTGGTAATGGCACTGCTCAGAGAACGAGACAGTGCTCTAATCCAGTGCCTCAGTTTGGAGGTCACAATTGCTCCAAGTTTGGCTCTGATATCGATTTTCAACAGTGCTACTTGAGACCGTGTCCTATTGATGGAGGTTACGGCGAGTGGTCTAACTACACTGAATGTACACAATCATGTAATGGAGGCACCCGAAAACGATCTCGGCAATGTGACAATCCAGCTCCGAAACATGGTGGCCGAAATTGCTCGAGTCTTGGTCCCGAAACTGACGAGCAACCATGTAACACATTCCCGTGCCCCATTCATGGTGGATACAGCGAGTGGACCGGTTTCGAGTCTTGCACGCGTACCTGTGGGGGAGGTATGCTGATTAGACGACGAAATTGCACCAATCCTCCTCCTGCACACGGTGGACGGGATTGTAGCAATCTGGGTCCAAGTATGGATTCCATCGAGTGCAATACTCAAAAATGCCCAGGTTGGTTGTACTGATGACTGTTCAGTAATATCAGGTTGTTTAAGTTTATCAAACACTAACGTTGCCGAACAAAAGGTTTACTCCAATGGCTCTGTATGAATACCACATATATTTATTTTAGCCATTTTCTCCATAAGGTAAACCGTAACAGAGAAATTTTCCTATTTATTTTCGGACTTAAACATCACGAGCCGTCTCTTTGCTAGTACATAACGTTGTAGGACTAGATTGGAAATCACAGAACATCGCAAATAAAGTCTGTAGATTAATAATGTCAGTGATGACAAGAGGATTGAGCTACTACTTTCAGAAACCGTCCGTCGCTTTGCGAAAGTCCAGCATGAAACAAAAGCGCTAATTACAGTTGAAGAACAGTGTTAGTATCCTTTTTTGTTTCATTTTTGGACTATTTTATCTTTACATTCTATAATTTATCAGGAGTTTTAGAAAAAAACATCTAGTCGAGCATAGAGTCAAACAAGGTAATTCCAGAACTAATGAAAATTAAATTGTCTATTCTTCAGATATTGTTTTCAAAGTGACAGTAAATCTTACGTCAGAGAAGTGGGATAAGAGTCTGGCAACTGGAAAGAGCAATTGGAAAACGAATTCGCTGATCCGGAAAATCAAGATTGGGGTGAGCAAGACAATTTTGTTAGGTTACTTCTATGTTCCTGAAAAAGTTTCATGTTATGTCTTGCCTCTTCAAATTAATGCATTGAACGCGGGCGATCTTTCAATACAAAACCCACGTTTGATGCGAAAGTCTTTTGCCGAACACAGAGAAAGTTTATATACACTGTGCGTAATTTTAAGGCAATTATTTTACATCAGATTCACGCTGCTATTGCAGCACGTTCAAAACAGCGAAAAACCTATAGAGATCTGTTATAAGGCCCGGCATATTTCGGAAATCAAACTAAATCCAACTCAACCCGTGCATTGAATTCGATTCAGGTCGACAATCCGACGAAATCGAACACCGGACTTTGTGTGATTTACGAACCAATCGAACTCAATCAAATAAATCGACCTCAATCGAACTCAATCCATTGCATTGTGTTAGATTAAATTCGGCAACCGAACTCAGTCGAGCAGAATCCAATGAATTGAATTCGATTGTGCCCGGCAAATAATCATTCGCTTCTAATCAACAAAGATCGTGTCACATACCGAATGCAATTATGGTGGACTACTCGGTCGACGCCCGGGACGAGTCGTATGAAAGCTAGGCTATTCAGGCTTGGATGTTTTTTGGACAGTGCTTCCCTAGCCTTCTACAGTACGCAGAAATTCTCTGAGCTCGTCACAATATCTTTATCCCCCACGAACGTCTGCTAACGCCAAGAGAACATTCCTTGCCCTTTGTTTGCCCGCGTCCGGATCGCGGCTTCGGACTTTGGACCCAGAGACGTCCAACGGATTACTTAGACATTAAAATCCGTGGATTAAATAAGTTATCGACAAGAGGCTGAAAAATAATAATAGAACGATCTTTCTCAGATAATCGTTTGCAGGGCTTGTTTCTATCAAATCCTTGACAGGCTCAAATGCTGGAAGCCTGCTTGGAAATCGAGAAACTTATCACAAAACTACTGGTGTGGCCTTTCATCGAGTGTGTGAGACAGTTGCGATAATCTGTTTAAATCCCCTTCGATAAAATATGGTTTATTTCGCCGTGAAAAGGATGAAGTGCTCGTAAATCTACGAAGACGGACTGGATTTAATCGAAAAACTCTTTACTTTCAAAGCATTGAATGACACTGACGTAAGTCTGCTCAGTTTATTATTAGCTTTTTGTTACATGATAAGCCGACGCCGATTGGCTCTAAAGTAATTTTCACGAGATCTCCAGCCGATCCTTGGAGCAATGTCCGCAGCCGTGATCTGGACGCGAGCAAACAAAGTGCAAGGAATGTTCCCTTGGCTTTAGCAGACGTTCGTAGGGGAGGAAGATTACGTGACGAGCCCAAACATTGTCTACGTAGAGGCTGGTGCTTCCCCAGAAAATTCTTGCTTTGCCGTCGATCTGGTCCGTTTTGTTTCGCCCTCCCTATTAGTTTTTTTTGTATTCTTGAATGCTACCAGAAGGGAGTGAAATGTTCCACAGCAGAGAGAGTTTTTAATTTCGTTTTCCCGTTCGCCTCTGAAAACAGACAAAGGTAAAGAGTTCACGATCGCCGAAGGACCTGTTAAAGTATATTCGTTACATTTCTAGCTGGAATATTTTAGAAAATGCGTCAGGGACCGCATTCAGCTCCAAATCGTTTACATTTGGCTCGATGCTTTCACTGGTTACAACGACGGGGGCAGTTTAAGTTCATTCGCTTGGTTATTACACCCTAATATTTGTTACGAGTGATTAAGTGCGAGTGGCCAATCGTCCTGGGCGCTGACCGAGTGGCCCGACATATTTGCATTCGATGTATTTGGTCTCAAGAACATGAAAAAAATGTTCTACCGTTGTAATTGGAGCCACAGAAAAACTTTTTGATTTTCGACACCAGTTTTACAGAAGTCATGAGTTCTGAGATGAAACGTTTGATTTGAGTGAGTTCGATTGAGTTCAACTGAGCTCGATGGACTAGTCCTGGATAAGGTTATTCTGGTATTAGTAAGGCAATCATAAAAGGAGAACAAAGAAGTTTCTTTCTTTGCTAGGTTAGAAAGATCATGGATGAAAAAGCAGTGTCTGCTGTCAGAAACTTTTCTTTTAGGTAAGGAGTAAAATAATATTTTTTGTATCAAAGTGCATGTATATCACATGAAAAAAAATTGCTGCTTATTTGTAAAGCTTTTCTAAATACAGAAGAATGGCGTTTTTCTTTTTGGGATATCCTTTTTCGTTTTTAGAGATAATGATGTTTTAGGATTATGCAAATTAGGAAAGTGATAACATCATACTGTTTGCAACTAAAATGGTAAAATAATATTTCTGGAAATATTAAAGCAATGTTCGTCAAACTTGGTACCAGAAATATTCATCTCAACAAAAACAAAATGTGATGCCAACAGTTTTGACACTGGTCCTGTCTTAATTAAAACTGAAATTCCCAGTTTTTTAATTCATCTTAACCAAGGACCATCTAATGATGAGAGTTAAAACAATATGGGAGCTATGTCTTTTCCAAGCAGGACCCTCTGTGCCATTTTGAATTATTGAAAATGAGGATATTTGGCTAGGGACACAGAGACTGGAGCCAGGAGAGTTTCCTTGGCAACGGCGCAATGGATGTCTTTGGTTTTGTTTGTGATGCACACTTCTGGTGCCAAGTTTAAAGAACACTACTTTAATATTTCCAGAGATATTCTTTACTCCGTAATTTAATATTTTAGCTGCAAACCTCATGACGTCATCACTTTTGCAATTTGCATAATACCAAAACGTCAATATCTCTAACATAATAAAAGATATTCCAAAAAAAAAACGCTAATTTTCTGTATTTTAAAAAGCCTTTAAAATAAGCAGCAATTATTTTTCATGTCATATACACTTCAATGATTATTGCATAATTGTTTGATTACAGCGAAGTGAGCGAGTTGGTTTGTTTTCTGTTAAGGTGGTTTACTTAAGTTTTGCTGGAGTGTAAGAGACTAACTTTTAATTCTTTTGAAAAATTTTCCAGTTGTTTTCCAGCTGATTTTCCTTTCTCTATTTACAATTTGCCATTATATCTGAAATAAGGAACAATTTTAACGTCAACAAATGGCCAAAATAATGTCCGAGTATCTAAGAAGAGACTGGCCACTAGTAGGCTTAATGACGATTTTCTCAAACTCTGTCTGTTAGGTACCGCCTCAAAATTTCAGGAATTACAAATTGGCTATGACTACACACTTATACAGAGTTAACAAATCTATAAGACAGATTTTTGGCAAACTAATAAAATGTAAAATTTGGCATGTTTCAAAAATAGCTCAAATTCTGTCTTAAAGATTTTTTTTCAAATTCTGTCTCTAAACGCAATTTACCCAAAAAATCAGCCGTGAAACTTTCATTAATTCAGGGTTTTACTGTAGGTTTTTGAGCGATCTTGCATCAAAAGTCTGGCTTTTACAACCTTAGATGGGAATTGAACTCCGAATGTCTCGCGTACGAGAAGGCACTGGATCGTTTGGACCTAAAGACCCTCTAGAAGAGACGACACTTCCATCGCAGTGTTATGATACAAAAATATCTGTCGGGAAAAATTGATTTTAAATTTGACATCACACGCAACAATAGTTTTCATTCTTATTCAACAGAAGCAATGATTTGCATCTTCCTTGCGTGCGTACCAAATGGGGCAAGCAAACTTCTATTTATCAAGCCTCCAAGCCTGGAACAACTTAGACAATGACATTAAAAACATCAAATCATTGTCCTTCTTTAAGGCAAAGCTTAAAAATTTGTAACAGATGCCTATCTAATTGCTGAGCTATTTTAATTTAGTTTAATATTGTAGTATCCATTTATTGGGTAATTTTTTTTTCATAATTGTTATTTGCAGGGCCCTACGCCAAGGCGAGTGGGCTCCCTGAATAAATATTATTATCATTATTATCATTATCGTTATCGTTATCGTTATCGTTATCGTTATTATTACTATTATTATTATTGTTGTTGCTATTATTGGTATTGTTATCGTTACTGTTACTGTTATTGTTACTGCTATTGTTATTGTTGTTATTGCTGTCATTGTTACTATTATTATTATTATTATTATTATTATTATTATTATTATTCTCGTTTGCTCTACTGAGGGGGGCACTTCTATGCCTGAGAGGCTCTAGAGGAAACAGAAAAATAGCAACGAACATTCATGAGACTGATTTTAAAATTGAAAGAGGACTTGCCGGACTATCTTAATCGATATATTGTAATATAACTCTGCTTACTAGCTGGTCTAGTAATAGTACGAAACTTTTTAGTTTTTATAGCTTTTTATTAATTAGTATGCCTAGACCAAAGGGTAAGACACGTGTAATGTTTTTTTTTCTTTTTTATTTATAATGGTTTAGTACAGTGCGAAACTTGTTTTAGTCTTTTTTTTGTACATTTCTATTAATTAGCATGTTAAGACTTTTTTAATTTAAAAAAAATTATTATTAACATTATTATTATTATTATCATAATTCTTTAACAAGTTGTTTATCAACCTTTTTTGTCATATTTAAATGGCCATAAGCTTTAACCATATGTTGGAAAGCAGTTCGAAACTATTGCAGTGTACACCAAAGTGATTTAACGTGATTTAAGTGCTGAAGTTGTTTTGGTTTCTTCTTAGGGTTACTTGCGTCATTTTTGCACGCGTGACTAATGCTGATGTCTGGCAGGCAATCGTAACGAACGCTACTGAGTCCCGAGCAAATTTTAGTAAGCCACCTTAATAAAGTAATCCCTTGACCAGAGTTAAATATAGGTAGTCGGTCGGTCGATCGTTCTCTTCTTGAATAAATCAAATTACAATTTTTCGAGAAGAAGCCACATCAGTCTTAGCTGGTTTTCATGCACGTCGTCCTCTATCGTGGCCAAATGGAATTTGGTTACGATGATTTTTGTGAAGGGAGGAAAACCGGAGCACCCGGCGAAAAACCCTAGGAGCAAGCAGGCGAGTACCAACAACAAACTCAACCCACATGGCACCAGATCAAACTGAGTCCGGGCCACATGGTAGATGGCGAGCGCTCACACCACTGCGCTAAAAGACACGTTAGTCGTTGCCATCTTATTTCTTCTTATTCCATTCATTCATCTCATCTTTTTTATCTCTTCGAGACAGGGAAGCGTCATTGTCGATTTCTCCATCAGTCTTCTTCACCGTTATTACTATGGAATCACTCGACTTCAAGATGCCATCAACGTGGAAGGCAAAATAGCGGACACGCTTCCAGTTTCACTTGTAAATCTGACCTCACCAGATGGTAAGCCCTACTTTCTCTCAGTTATCAAATGGTTATTCCCCTTAGACAATAGCCCATTTTTGAGTTGCCTTGAGCCTCTATATCAAAGCGAGGCTTGGTGCACAATCATTTATTTGAAAATGAGTTTAAGTTGCATGTGGATGAAATCTGGCTTTTGGAAGGAGGCTAAAAGTAATTCGGAAATAGCCTACTATGATTGAAATGATTGAAAACTTTCCTACATTCACTGAGGAAGAAGCGTTTTTTTGATGTTCGCCTGTTGAGAGTGATTCATCGTTTTTTTCGAAGAAACCTCGAGTGAATTATATTTGTGCTATGGATTTGTTTGGTGATGAACGTTTCTCGCTCTCCCAATGGATCGTTGCTTTAGCCGATCGCAGCAGAATAATTAATTCATTTTCAGTTGAGACAGAGTTTCCGTTTGCTTGTAACCAATTAAACAATACACTCGAGTTTGTGCAAAAAACAGAGCACAAATAGACACATCTGTCACTTGATTAATTCGGTTAAAAAGACGCTATATAGGTGACATGGTGAAAATGATGTGGGACCATCTGTTGTTGTTTGAAGTTGGTGAGACAAAAAGTAAAACCCTAATCCCGAAAGAAAATCTGATCATCGCGTCTTCACTGGGAAATCGCTTATGTTGCCATGTTATATTTGCGCATTAGACTGCTCTTTCCCTGAGTTTACCGGCGCTAGAAATCCACGCGGGATGTTGGGAAAACATGAAAATCACTCGCCTAACGATTGTTTGAAATGAAAACTACTGCTTAAGCTTGATGGGAACCAAATTTATTTAACGTGTTATGCACTGATCAATTAATTAATTAATTTAACTTAATGACAAGGTAATATGTTAGCACCACAGAAATTTTTCAAGTGAATATCTAACAGATCATACATATTTTAACGGCGGTGAAACTAATACGCCATTTTCGAGTTCCCTTGTGCCTCTGTTTCAAAGCGAGTCTAAGTGCGAAACCATTCTTATGAAAATGACTTTGATTTGCATGAAAATGAAACTGCATGCAGAACTCATTTTCATATGAAAGGTTTCGCACTTAGACTCGTTTTGAAACAGAGGCACAAGAGAACTCAGAAATGGCCTATTTACGTTTCGTAAACGGTCGATGCCATCATTAGTAACCAAGCCTTTTAGAATGGATGATGTCATATCTGCATAGTTTAGACAATTCCACGTTCTCTGGTCCTTAAGGCTGTAGGAATTTCTTTTCCGTCATGATCACTGGAGTTTGAGCAGTCATTTAAGCAGTGTCAGTCCTTTTTCAAGTCAAGCAAATTAGGGCCAATTACCAGGACTTCAGGATTATCATCATCCTTGTTTTTTATCGCGTACTGAATTTTCCCCTCCCCATGCATTTTTGTACCATTCTCTTTCTGGATGCATTGCTAGATGCATTTGAAGAAGCGAGCAGGTTTTATGTAGTAGAAGTGTTTTTGTCATCAAAATTAGCGCCATTAGGTCCGAGGATCTCTGGATTTTCTTCGTGGTTGTCGTTCGGGTGGGCTTCATTGTCCTTTCCGGAATTCTGTTCCTGTCCCTCGCCTTCTTGTGTATTCTGCTGACCCACAGCATTGCTTCGCGATGTAAACAACCTCCTGTGAAACTGCTCTGCGTCTGGTAAATTTTTCCTTAACAGCAACTCAATAAATGCAACTCGAAACTGCCTTTGCTTTATAATGTAAATGGCTGGGTTAAGAACTGAATTGATCGATACCGCCACAAGACTAAGATAACGAGCTGATGTTTTGACTTCCGATGGAAATGCTTCACTGAAAATATTCCATATAGCAAATATGAAACTCAGCGGTAAAAAGAAACACAGAAAAATTGTTACTATTATCATCGTGGTTAGTCTTAACGCTTTCTTCTCCCGTGAAAATTTTGCTCTAGCCTCAACGCAAACTTGCTGTGAAAGAATATGTTTTTCGTGACGCCGGGCTTCCTTATAAACGAGAATTTGAAATACACTGATTGAAGTAAAGGCTGTTACTATGAGAGGAAATGCCCAGACCGGTGAATGCAATGCGATGAGGAGGAACGAGACGGCTGCAGTCCACGCCAGAGCAGAGCAAAGGATGATGCGAATATTAGTGACGGCAGAAGCGTGAGTGAAGGTGTGTTTAATGGCAAGATATCGCTCTCCGCTGATTAAAACCAAGTGAGACACCGATGCATGGCTGAAAATGACAAGGCAGAGAGTATATGCCAAATCGATGTCACAAAATTCGTGAGAATCGTTTCCTTGTAGAATGAAAATAGTCTTGGTTATGTGAAGGGGTTGTACAACAAACCCAACCATCAGATCGGTAAGCGCCAGACAAGCCAACAGAACGTTAGGGTGTGTTTGAAGTCGTTGTTTGGTTTTCACGGCAACCACAACCAAAGCGTTAAATATAATGGTTAAAGGACACACGACCAACTCCAGGACAGCAGCTGCAACAAGCAAGCCATAAAATAAACTGGTAGAAGGATATCGCAAAGGGACCGATTTGAAGAACAAGTTTCTACAATGATTTTCACTCCCGATCGACGAATACTGTTCAGAGATATTCATCGTTTCGATCTGCTGTTAATTTGTTTCGTGTAGAAAGTGCCCCGCTCTGACAATATCTCGCTGTTTTCCCCACTCAAGGCGCAACATATACTATAAAGAAGGTTTGATAGAAGAGCGCTTTGTTTAGAGCAATAGCTGAAATTTACTACTATATATCAGAAGATTCGCCATTGAAAATTCAGATTGAAATTTCTACGAGTTTCGCTGTGATTGGGTTATAAGTAAAAACATTTTTCAGTTCTCTTGTCCAGTGATAAGTAATTTTGTGAACAGTTTTCCGTTTACGTCTGCTGGTGAAACAATACACCATAGTTTATCCAGAGAAAGATGCGTGAAAGAACACTTGGCTTGGAGATGTTTTTCCCCAAGTTATTCACAAGATCATTCGTCTGAAAATGATATGAAAACTTAATTTGTCAGCTGTATAACGAAGATGAGACTTATCGAAAGTTCAGTCATCTCTTCCTGATGCCAAAAACCTTTCCGATATACAATTAAAATAAGGATGACAACAATTAGTTACTTGAGTTATTTATTGCACAGTTCAACTGCAACGCCCTAATGGCTACTGATGGGAACTTTTTTACTGAGAAGAAATTTATACTTCGGAAGAATTTGAAAGATCCGTTGCTCAAGTCTGCGTGTTGTTAAACTCAGTGTTTGGCAATGTCCTCAAACGCTGTCGTTCGTGTTTGACTTATTCCATTTATTTCGTATTACATGCATAAATACGTGGATAAACTTTATTTCCTCTCGAATTCAAATTATAATTGAGGTTTGAAAAAGGAGCGGTTGAATTGTTTACGTGGAATACTGTTGATAGCTACTATTTACGGCTATCGGAAGTTTCTTATAATTGAATGGGATAGGAAGTTCTGAAGAGCTCCTCTGTGATTGGTTTGTCAGAAAAGATTTGGTTTCTCACTGTTCATTGAATATCTTCCATGAACAGGTGCACCTGGAAAATCGTTAAGTCGAAAAGTTCTCAGTTCTGAACTACACAGTGCAGTTTAGCTGTTATAGCGGAAAATCAATTTTAACTTCAAATACATACGATCGGACGATCGGACGAAATTTTAATCGTTTGGAATGCAAGCTGCTAAGGTAAACCGCTCGCGATTTAGTTTTGGAAATTTTCTTTTTTAAAAAATATATATCTATGTAGCAGAACTGAAAAGGGGAGTGATTTCAGGTACATATCTTTTTTGTCAATATTGAGCGAACGTAAAGTTAAACTTTCACAAGAGCGACCAGAAAAAAAAATACACTGCTGAGCTTGCATTAATCGAGAATGGATCGTGGGAACGCATTAATTGATTAGCAGAGTCTTATAGGAGAAAAACGAAAATGCTGCCTGTGGACGCAGGATCTGTAAAAGATCTGATCAGCCAAAAATAGAAAGTAACAAACAATGATGCAAGGCTGTCCAAACTGAAAGCCAACAATTGCAACCGTGGACAGCTGTTTCGACCTTGTTGGGTCTCATCAGCACGGTGTAGCAAGCTATGAAGTAATCAGCTGGTCGACTGATATTCATACACTCACTAAGATGGTGATGACCTCAGATGAAACTCAAATCCAAATCCTTGCCTATTGGCCAATGTCACATGCAAAACGCGTGACAAGGGACAATTGGAAAAATCCAGAATATCTTGTCGTTGCCGCGATAAGATAACTGCGGACAGACACAGTGCCCCGCAGGAAAATCATGGCCAAACCAAGAGAGATACTTTATCGAAAAACTCGCGCAATGACAAAGTAATATCCAATTTTTTTTTAGAAGAAACGAAATCGAAACTGTTACTTCATACCATGAATTCACTAACATTCTAGACACCCATATTTCAGCGTAAAATTATCGACCGTCCAAATCGAAGAATCCCATACATTACATGCCAAAAAATTTTCAGACGAAAAAATTTCAGGCAATGATATAATGTGCACAAAAAACCGTCCGCAGTTTTTAAGCGTCTGAAATATTTACAGTACAGTATGAAACTTTGAATCCTTTATGCTGCACTTTCTGAAGTGTGTTCTAGTTGAGACACTAGGGAGCTTAAACAACGACGACGTCGACTGCAGACGCCTAGTAAAATATTGAATTTACATTTTGCCAGCGAAATTCGCTATTGTATAGATCTGTTTGGTACGACAATTGCTCTAAAAATGGGCGCAGGCTAAATATGTAATGACAGCGTCCAATTCCGGATAAAAATACGAAAAATTTGCTGCCTTCGTCCATGTTCAGTAGATGACACAGAGCTTGGTCATTTCAAGTTGTTAACGTTAGGGAGTTTTAGCAAACCACGACGGCGACGGCAACGAGAGCGTCATCAAACAAAAGGTTTAATGAGCAAAACAATACGCACATGCGTTTTGAATCTTGGTAAATTTCTTTGCCGTCCTCTACAAATCAACAACGTGAAATGACCAAATCCTACGTATTTTGTAGAACGCCAACCGCAATGGCTAATTTTTCGCCTCTTCTTTCCGAATTAAACGCTTTCGGTGCATGTTTAGCCTGAGCAAGTTTTTAGACCGTCAGGCGTACTGAACAAATTTACAGAGTTGCGACATTCAAAGTTAAAATATAAATACATTTTTTACAAGGCTTCGGCCCCGCCGTCGCCGTCTTCATTGCTAAAAATCTCTAATAACGACGGCGACGGCGGAGACGAGCCCTTGTAAAAA
>CM042759.1:6241808-6244136 GCA_022496165.2 Catalaphyllia jardinei
GATACGGTGACGTCAGTACGGGCAGTCTCCCGACTGGACCAGCCAATAGCTCGACTTTCTTAAAGAGTCTTCTCAAGTTCACTTCTTACAGGGTTCAAGTCAGCGCTTTTACTGTAAAAGGTGATGGGCCGTTGTCGGATGCTGTGATCATCCGAACTGAGGAAGATGGTAAGGAACAGTGTTTGGTAGATATTATGTACTTATTGACTGAGAGGAAGGCGGGGCGGCAAAATACTTGACCAAGAGGTGCTTGGGTCATATACCATGAGACAATGCCTCGACTTTGATATACAGTTGAAAACTGCTATTTGGTACTCTGTTTCCAATGATGGCTAACGAAAACTCTCGAATTGCATTATTCAATGATTCAGTTTTTAATAATTCGAAATAACCTGAAATGACTCAAGGGCAAATGGAAGGAAATAGGTTTTTGAGTTCGAGATAATGGGGGAGTTGAAATAACTGAATTCAAGTTAGTGCTTTCCAACTGTATCAATTAAATGGAGAAGAAAACTATTTCCTCTTCAGTGCACACTGCAGGGTACACTGACTAGTCGACAAGAGAAACATAGCAATGTCTCTGATGAAAATAGTTAAAATTATAATTTACCTTTTAACTAGTTCCCAGTAAACCTCCAGCAAATGTAACAGGCAACAACCTCACATCCACCAGCATAGAAGTCCACTGGAACTCAATCCCTCCGCGATTTACACACGGTATTCTTCTCGGTTACAAAGTATCTTTCTTAGCAACGGACCTCGGCAACAGTCGAAAATGGAATGAATCTGTGGTTAACCAGTCTACCACGTCTGTGGTTATCTCCAATTTACGCAAGTATACGACGTATATGGTGTCTCTTGAGGGGCTTACAAGTAAAGGAAGTGGAATTGAAAGCAAATGTGTGGAAATCACGACAGCGGAAGACAGTAAGATTTTGTAATATGATATGTGATGCTTAAGTGTGTTAGTACGTTACATAAGGGTGCCAATAGTAAAATTTACCCTGAAACGAATGATGAAATTATCAGCCCCACTCTACACTCGAATTTCACTAGCTTATTGACGATTTTTACTGTAGATGTCCACAAGAAGACTGAAAAGTTTGGTCCTATCTTCTTCTCTTTCTAGTTCTGCTCTAGGTTAATCAGCAGATCTCACCTTCACTATCCAAATGTTTTCTTCAGACACAAAAACGTAATTTTAATCAGTTTCCGTTTTAAACAAAAATGAAAATGAATGCAGCCATGATCGCGAACACTGCACTGAAAAGCCAATCTTTGAATAAAACAGGGAAAGTTTCTGCTATAGTTCATTGACAAAATCGATCGTGGACAAACGTTACTTTGAATAGAAGTAATATCAAACACGAGGTGCCGCAGATATGTCCAGAAATGCAGGTTAATGAGATGCATGCTCTTTATGATAAGCATCACAAAGTGTCCCCTTTCCTATAAAGTCACTAAAACACACATAATTCTGTCAAATATGAAGTAATATGAAAATGATACTTTGTAATGCTTATTCATAAAGAGCATTGAATCGTGAGATACCGTGTCTTACCAAATTTCCAAACGCCCAGAACTGAGAGAGTTGAAAATAGCTGACGTAAATAATATTTAACACACATAAATACAATCGCACAAAATCCAAATAGCGTTGCGGTGACGATAATTATTAATGACTTTCAGAAAGCCCTTTAATAATTTACGCCGACTTTGGTTCACAGAACCAGACGCTTTCCCTGAAAACGTCACTGGTTTCAATAAGAGTTCCACATCTTTGTTCGTGGAGTGGCAGCATATCCCCCGAGGACACAGAAATGGCATTCTCCAAGGCTACAGAATTACCTACTATCCAAAAACGCCGTATCAAGCAGTCAAACATAAAACCGTTGATAGCACCAGATCATCAACGACACTTTCGAACTTGAAGAAATACACTTGGTACGTCATTAAAGTGGCTGGGTACACCAGCAAAGGACTGGGTCCTCACCCTCCGCGACCGCTAGAAATTAGGACAAGTGAGGATGGTAAGTCATGGGACTTGATCTGAATACCTTGGCGTTCTAACTTAAAACAATAAAATTGAAATATTGCTTAGATGTTTGGAATTCGCTGTTATTTGCATTGTTGCATTTCTTTTGAAAGTTGACTCCTATTTTAGCTTTTTTTTTGACAATGTTGTTTCAGTTATAGCGTTCTTTGGTGGATTTTCCGTGTTGTGTTATTTTAAGAAGCCTTAAGAGACAACATTCATAAGTATCTAGTTTGATCTTAACATTGTTTTGTTGTGGAAAAATGAAAATAAAATGAATGTCATAGAAATTC
>CM042759.1:6245479-6269822 GCA_022496165.2 Catalaphyllia jardinei
TTCATATCTCCCGTAAGGAGTGAAATGATGTAAAGTGTATATGAAATCCTGATTTTTCCAGGCTTCTTTCCAATTGCTTAAATTGGAAAATTTACTGCGAGGATCACACTTGATGAATTATTTCATATACACTTTACAGCACTCGACAATGATAAGCAGATTCACACATTTGGAGCCACTGATTGGCAGTCTTTAAAAACAATGTTCACTTTAAAATATATATTACGTCGGGTTCACATACGGTGATAATGAGTGTACATCATGTCGTAGAGATCCGTTTTGAAAGATTTCGATAGAACTATTTCTTTACAGTCAACTAGTTTGACACGATTACTGACCTTTGGTTTCCTTTCTTCAAGAAACCTGCAATTGCCACAGTTCAGTTTTCACCAACTGGTGGATAAACCCTCCTTATGTGGACAGACCGGACTCAAATAAAAGTGGAATTATTACACCCATCTTAAAAGAATCTGTTTATGCTTGCTGCGGAAATTGCACAGACCATGGTACAACACGGGTAGACTTCGACTACACAGCCTCGGGGCGTCCCGCAAAGAAATCAGGGCTTGTGCAGTTCAAGGAGAACTTTGAGGAAAACACTGAGTTGCAATTTCCGGTGTATGGCTTTATGGATCAGACTCGATTCTCGGACAATTATGGTTTCGTCCCTTTTGTCCAGTCGCCAGGTTTAGCGCTGATCATCATCGGAGATGAAAAAGGCACCGCTGCAACTCTGCTGCTGAAATCTCTTGCGTTTTGCTTTCCGATACTGTTCTTGTCCGTTGCTATGCTGTGGGTGTCAAGCTTAGCCATATGGTTTGTGGTGAGTCCTATGCTATGGCGCAGCCGGGTTTGACCGTCAACTTTGTCGCTTGCTTACGAGTTGTTCTTATTCCTGTTGTTAAAATTAAATTCAGACCTCGCACAAAATGCTTGACTAACATCGGGTTCTTTTCTTTATTTAAACCAATGGTCGCCTTGCAATAAAGGATGGACTGTTTTAAAAGAGAGGACCCACAAGGGATTTTAGGGAACAAGCCGGGAACATGATCTTAACTTTCCAAAAAAACAAGGAATAGTTTTGGGATTAATTTGAGCAAGGAGTACCTCTAAAAAAAACGAACTTTGACCACAAAGTTTGGAGAGCAATGGAAATTATTAATAGGGAGCAAGAGAGAAAAGTAAAATTTTAAAGTGGTACTACGACCTAAAAACAATTCTTTTTTATTTTCTTTGAATTTCAAAACTACGTTAACTAAACACTAACTAAAGTTCTGATTTTAAAAGACACCTGTTTATTTTAACTGGAATTTTCTTATTTATTAGTCCGCCATTACTAACTTCAAAGACTCACTAGTTGAAGAATGCAATGCGTGTGTACGTGGCTGAATTAACATGCAGCACGGGAGTTTTGGGCCTTCAGACTTTTAAACCCGTGTTTTGCATATATAATAAATTGCGTTTTGTCGCTAAAATCTTAAGCTATTGAGTAAATGACGTCATTTTCTCTAGATCCAACCCTCTGATGTCCTATCGGTCAGTTTTCAACTCGAGTAATGGCGGACTGTGAAATCCAAAACTTACATTCCAAGTAAACAGCGTTATACGAGCACGATTTCAAAAAGGAAGTGATTTTTTTGGTCATAATACCACTTTAAAGATTTCAAGGGAACATGCTACCCCCTAGGAGGCCCTCAAAAGAGGAGACCTATTAAGCAATGCATGGTTGCTTTTTTTTAATTTAACCACAGAGTTGCTGTTGCAAGCATTTTCTCCTGTCCGCCTATTTGAAGAAGGAAAACACGGAGCTGCAATTTTAAGAAGTTGTTGGTATAAAGTTTTAGTTTGGAACAATCAAGACATAATCGTTTTAACTTGAATACTTATTAACCTGCTTGTATTTTCACAGGAAACAGCTTACAACGAGCGCCATTTTCCTCGCAACATTTTGCACGGAAGCTGGGAAGCGATGTGGTGGGCGTTTGCATCCATGACTACTCTTGGGTAAGTATGACAACAAACGAACACTTGAGAAGGGAAAAGAATGCTGAAGATAGCCATTATAGCAAACCTCGTGACTCAAAAGGTAGATACTTGTAACCGAGACATACTGATGTCATGATGCAAGGGTCTCGAGGGCAGAGAGAGTCACTGTGATAGTGAATAACCTTAGCCATGAACACAACTATTAAGAAGTTCAACAGACGAAAATCTGTCTGCTTTCGCAGACTACTGCGATCAACTGATAATGCATTTATATTCATATTTCATCCAGGTACGGTGACCGCATCCCCAAAACTCCATTCGGTCGTCTGGTTTGTTTATCTTGGATCTTATTGGGCCTCGTCATGCTCACGTGTTTTAATTCTACCATGACAACGTTACTAACTGCGAGAATCTTGGACAAAGATGTGCCCTTATATGGAACCAAGGTGTGTTTTGGAGTTATGACTTCTTTTTGTATGATCCGGAAGTGTAGCAGCTCTCATAATCTTGTAATCCTATTTGTCATCATAGTATATTGGTTTGGGGCAAGAGACATTTTTTCTGTCGTCTGTTCCATTGATCTCTCAAGGGATGTCGAATTTTGAACCATTCGTGTGAGACCTTGGAGAGTTGCTACCGCACGCATATGATCAGTTCTCTTTTGTAATAGTGATTCTTGGCCAAAATGCAAATACGTTCATATGGTGAATTCTAGAACTACCGATATGAGGTTAACAGAAATTAATCATTGCGATCGTAGACGTCCAGAATTTCTGTTGTCGTTAGCAAACATAAATAAAAGAGCCCCATAGGGAGTGGCCATTTTCTAAATAAACTTCGAAAGAAAAGAACTGTGAATAGACAAACAGGATTTACCTTACTCCATACATACATCTTCCTTCTGTTTTGGAAGCTGCAGCAAGTAAGAACTTTTTTTAAGTTTCCAGCTCTCGGGAATGACTTAGCCGATATGTCGTTATCTTAGAAAAATACAATGCCAGCTAACCTTGGACAACAGGGAAAGAGAAGTCTTAAGGAAGGGAGAGAGAGAGTGGGGGGAGGGAGAGGTATTCCCAGGGGTTACGGGAATTGGGAGAACTACAGAAATGAATTTCTAAGATTTCTAAGATTTCTAAGTTTAGCCTGGGGAAAGAGGAAGGATTCAATAAATACGGTGCGGGGAACGGGAGTAAACGGTGCCTTAAGCTGGAAATCCACTTTCTCCCGCTCACCCAGCATAAAATAACACATCCCCTGCGTTTTCAGATCGCTGCCATCCAGAACTCCTCCGGGTATCGTATGGCTATCAGGAAAAATGCCCGAGTCAATCCAAATGGTAAGTTACCATGGCTACGTAGTACCAGCTTCTTTAGTCTGACTCTTTCAGTATGTAATGACTTTTCGGGGCATTTCACACCACTTTGTCTCCTGTAGTTGTGAGACAGTCGCTTGGGCTGTCCATGCATCGCGTGAGTATCATCCTTGGAGAACTAGGTGCCATGTCTAAAAATAACTTAAAAGGGATTACTAGTACAAACAATAGTAGAGCGGTTTTTAATTGAGTATAGTACAACCGAAACCAAATAATCTAGGTCGCCTCAATCACAAAGAGCGCAAACAATCCATTGAACTAATTAAAACTCCAGGTAAATACACGTTGCTGACGCGAAGCGCGTCTAGGTCACGGTTTGTTTTGGTTTTGATTGGATGACAAAGTGGCGCAAGCTGTTTTTAGCCAATCCCTTGGCGTGGTAACGCCAAACCAAACCAATTAAAGCCAAAGCGAGTTACTTTCTACGGTCAAGCGAAAACCATTTTACCGCAGTTTCATATTCTTGTTTTAGCATGTTGAAGTTGCCTGTTAAGTTATTTTCAATGTTTCAATACGCGAAGATGACTTTGCACCTTATTTTTGCGGCCCTACTCGGGAATCGAGCGCTACATACAGAAGACGCAGCATTTTGAGAAATCTTACTTTTCCATCGTTACAGGAAAGGAATATACTAATCTTCAAGAGGTTTACGGTGCGCTTACTAATCGTGAGGTCAAAGGAATGCTTATCGACGCTTTCACAGTTGGAAGCAAGAAACACCTGTTTAACCGGCGAGATCTACGAATCAGTAAACTACTGGACAACAAAGCTGCTTACGGTGTGGTGCTGGGGGGAGAGGCCAAGAAGTTGCAGCAGTGTTTGCAGAAATACGTCAGCGAGCAACGCTCTGAGATATCAAAGATTGTTGAGAAAAACGTGGAGTCGATTGAGGTACGTCGCATTAGATTTCAGTATTTTTTTAATTTTTTTTTATTTAGAGTTAAGTTCAAAGCAATGTTAGCAAATAGACCCGTGGGGACTCCCAGGTGGAAAGGTTGGGCATGCTGGGCGTGGCTCAAACTTTATTTAACCACTAAAAAATACGACTTGAAAACGGAGAATATCAGTCATTATCAATTCCGTGGAACCCTGAAAGATAAAACAGTAGCATTCGGTCCTGTGAACTCTGAGTGGGACTAAGATCCGTGTTACACAAACTTTTTACGTGCGTACAGACGTGAACTTTAACTGGCTTTTGGTGGGTAAATAAAATAGAGACGATGTATGGAAGGTCAGACGTAAACGTAAAAATTGAACGAGGTTCAACTTCTACGTTTACGCGCGGCTTTCCACACATCGTCTCTATTTTATTTACGCACGTAAAACCTATTAAAGTTTACGTCTGTACGCACGTAAAAATTACACGACAGTGGAAATCCGTCTTAATTAAGGACAAGCATCGCCAACTAATTTTACCCTGAGAGTCGAGTTCCCGGGCAAATAGGTCATGTCTTTAAAGGCTTATCTCTTTATTTTCTTTCGTTATTTCTCATTCCTACTTTTTTTCCTTTTCCTTGTAGATAACACCTAAGAGTATGTCCGTGGAACGGTCCGGCAGTCTTTTTGACCCGCAGTTTCCGACATATGTCCGAGCAGTGATCGTGTGTGTCGTTCTCCTTTGTGTCTTGTGGCTCGTTGGAGCGAAGTTTGAGTTTGCCAAGAAAATGGGTTGGATAAAGTTTAGAAGAAAAGGTATAACCACTGCTTAAAGTTTTGATTCTTAAAACAAACCATATAACGATGATTGTAGTGAAATTCATCTTCCAAATATTAGACAAATCGAAAAAATAACCTCCTTTCAGTTTTGATCATTTGTCCGCATACACTCCGGCAAGCTTAAAAACATTCTGATATCAAACTTGCCAACGACCTGGTCGTGTTCGATCAGTCTAACTATTTCAAACCGTTCTATCAGCCCGTGGTATATTCTGAGAAAATTGCGCGCGAAATGTCTAACTCTCTCCGGTCTCTTTTTCGGTGCATTAAATTAGTGACGGTTTGTGCATCTCAAATAGTTCAGCCTAAATTTTTCAAGTTCGTCGTTTGTAATCCGTGTTAATTTTCTACATCCTTGACCATCCTTGTTACTTTATGGTTTATTATTATCTCTTTGGTGTTTTTCTATCTTAGTAAACTATCATTTTCAGGTTTCCTTCAATTTAAAGGTTGACAAGTTATACTTTTCAGAGAAACTCAAAATACCATGGCTGGGCCCCTTTAAACAAGAACCAAAATCAGCCGCGGTACTAGTATTCGTACTATTTTTTCTGTGGCATTTACACGATTTTACCTTGGTTTCCTTGTAGACCCAAGCGAAAGTTATTCCCTTCCAAGACGTGTTGAACTGATGAGACATAAAGAGGAACTCAAGGCTGAAATGTCCAGAATAGTCGCCATTTTCAAGATCAACTGCTCGCGTCGAATACAGGTGCTAAGGCAACGACACAAAAAAGAACTGCTTCATCTAGCTAAGCTTAAAAGACAAGCTGACAATGTGGTTATCCGAAAAGGATCTTTGCACAGAGATAGTTTATTTAGTTTCGCTTTCGCGATGAAAACTCCAGAGTTGAGTAATGGATCTGGTAGAAATGGTCACACGAAACGTGATTCGTCTTTGAAACACGACTACGCTGAAGCTGAAACCATAGTGTAGAGAATATTTTCAAGAACGTTCGCGGGAATAGTCAGAGGGAATCACACTCTTCCTTCGTCAAACTCACCACAACACGTGCAGTGTCGCACACAGTTGTCAGGGGCAGTGTTACCGGCAAGCAGTGTCGCGTACCGCAAGGCACACTGCGGAAAAGTTCGGGAAAAGTAACCTGACCGAGGCAATTGACGCACAATTTGATTCTTCACTCTCTCGTTGATCAGATCCTGCAGTACGGTAGAGTCTAGATTTTCTACTTCAAAGGAAAGTTGTTCCAAGTCCCCCATTTTGCCTTGGCAGAATTTTTGATTCCTCACTCTCTCATTGATCAGATCCTGCAGTACGCTAGAGTCTAGATTTTCTACTTCATAGGAAAGTTGTTCCAAGTCGCCCATTTTGTCTTGGCAGAATTTTTACCTCGCCAAACTTTTTAAGAAAAAAATTAGTAAGATTCCAACGTGATTGTGTCACCTAAACTACGGCGTTTTTTAAGGAACTACTTAATCCTAAGATAACCTTTTTGGTAATATGGTAACTGAGCAGTTCTCACTGAGTGTCGCAAATCATTCGCATCTGCTACGCGCCTTTATTTTTTATCCAATCAAAAGTGTCTGCATAAAATGTCATATGAGCAGACCACTAACTGCATTACTAGTTAAACTTTGTTGTTAATTAACTGTTCTGAATCATATAATTACTGATTTTATTTTGTTTTATTCTTATTGTTGTTGTTGTTTTTGGATGTTTAGGAGTCTCGTTATTGGCGAAGTTTGTAAATAAATAAATAAATAAATAAATAAATAAAAAATAGAGTTCTAAAGTGATGACGTCACAAAAACAAAATTTTTGAAATTATGGGATATGATGCCATATTCTTATAGAGCATGCTAAAAGACGTCCTCATCCCAAAAATTAGCTCCGAATTGCAATTCACGGTAGAGATATAAGGGATCAAAGTTTGATGGCATTCCATACAAACCCTTCAAAATTTGTTTCTGTTCCTTCAGTTTAGAACTAACTCAAAATTAGAGAGATTTATATGGGGCAGTATCAAATTTCAATCTTTCATATTTCAGCTGGGAATTACAATTAAGAGCTAAGTTTTGGCAAGGAACCTTTTTTAAGGGTACTCCATTCGAAAATGGCGCCCAATCCCATAATTTCACAGATTTAATTTTTTGTGACGTCACACTTTAGAACTCTATAAGTAAAACCTCAACCAATCGTGATCGCACACGTTTTCCCGCGCTTCGAGTGAGCTACATGCTTTTGCTTTGAGTTTTGATGGGTTGACTGGACTGTCTGTGTTGTTTGTGATTGGTCAGAGTGATTATTGACAGATTGAAAACCGCTCAAATGAACCAAAACTAGCTGCAATTAGTTACCATAGATGGTAATAAGATAGCCTAGGTAGTCAGATTTATATGAATGATGAACTTGAAAAGCTTAGATTAGATTTTCTATGGTGCTAAATACACGTACATCTAACTTGTGTCTCTTCTAAATGCATACAATAACAACTCTGCTGCTGGGAAAATGTTCCCTTTAAATCATTGTTAATCAATTTACTTTAAAGAGTTGAAGCATTTTTTTTTAAAGATAAATATTATTAACATTAGCAAAAAACCAAACTAACAGGGTTTAACCCTAACAGTCTTAATTCAAATTTTACGACAATGGAGATAACATGGCTTAGACTGTTAGACAGAAAAGAAGCTAAATTATCATTATCTATGTCTGCTTCTCAATGCCACTGGGAAATATCCTCCTTTATCCATTGAATTAGCACTTAGAGATAAACTAAAAAATCTAATACTACTAAATATGTAAAATAAAGAGAAACAATAAATAAATTATTAATATTAAAAACCTCAATTTTAAATTGTTTTGTTCAGAAGTAGTTATAATTTGAGGCATACCAAATTACAACGCAATTAACACAAATGTAACATAATCAACATAATAGCTTATTTTCTACGTGTGTTTGTAATCTTATAAGTAATTGAGTTTTTTTAAAAGTTAAAATGGTTTCATATTTTTACAGATAAATGATAAGTAATAAAACATTGCAGAACAAAATATTTTTCTGTTGACTGTTTGCCTTGCTATTCTAGACATTGCATCATATAGCTATCACATCACCAATTTTACCTTTTCAACTCTAAAGAAGTTGTTTGAATTAGAGGTTAACTGATTCAACCACAAAACTTCATTAAATTACTCAAACAAGCCAAATCCCCTCCCTGAAGATCCCGTAAATCGACAAATGACAAATGTTTTTTCAGCACTGTCCCTTCTATCTGGGAGATTTGGTGACCTCTACAGGAGACTGTGAAAAGTGGTCGGTATCTGGAAGAGTTTGCATTTTGAAACCAATTTTGGTGACTAAATTTATTTTTCCTCCAATTTTATGTCAAGCTATCATCTTCTTCATAGAAGTGGGTATAAACCAAATTTAAAAGTTATTTTGTATAGAATATTGTAACATCTCTCTGGGGTATCCCTCCTAGACATCTTTTACTCTATTACCAACCAAAGAATGCTTCAGAAAATTTCCATACAAAATTTTAAAATCAAGGAAATCACCTAATAGACTGGTCTATCTAAACTTTAAGCCAGTTCGGTGACTGTGGACCTGGAAATATACTGGTAATTCTCTTTGCCAAATTGCAATGCATTCCATATGGCTTGGTTTTGAGGATTCAATGCTTCATCGGGACATCCCTTACTGCAAATGGACCATTTCCAGCTAGTGGTCATGTGACCCTTTTTCTTCTTGCACTGCAGTCTATGACTTAAAAAATACCAGAGCTGGAATGAGCAAGGTTCTTGTAAATCTTGATTTTACTTTCCACTTTTGGTATTCAGTACACCATAGTCAATTACCTAATAGATGATATATAGACATTACCTCTTAGCTGCAAAGGGTATATTACCTCAGTTTCATTTACTCTTCAGTGCTGATCTTTCATGTTTCCTTGTTTTCAAAGAGCGACTTCATTTTTCATTTTTTATATGTTTACGTTTGCATTTAACACTACCTGTATTCAGCACCAGCCCATAACTTTCATCTTTCTTTGAATAAAAAGGTATTAGAATCAGGCTGAACTTTCTGGGGGTATCCCTCCTAGACTTGTCAACAATGGAGAATTTTTACAACCGTGAGAACCTTATATATAAATTATCTATGGGTCATTCTTCAAAAAATAGTTCACAAATTTTTGGCCAAGCCTGTACAGTTGTTTCAGTCATGTATGTACACTGGTACATGATACACATAATATATATTGGGTTATTGACCAATTGTGAGGTCAAGATGGTGGGATATTTGCCATTTAAGTTTTGTTTTGTTTTCCAGGCATCTTGACCAAACAAGGTGGTCAATAAAGGATTTATTATATAGCCTTCGGGAAAATTTTTCCTGTTGGTAGTCCTGAGCAGGTAGTCCTGAGCAGGCAAGATAGCTCCATCTTGCCCACTTGGGTAGCCAATCACAGCATGCAATTTGATTCATCTTGCCCGCTCATGGAGCTAGCCATATAATAAAAAAATTAATTATACACACTGAAAAACATGTCACTGTGAAGCATCATCACTGCTTTCTTCATCACAAAGTGATGAACTCTCCAGCTGCTGAAGAGCTTTCCTTGCTTTTTCTTCTTCTTTCTGCCAGAGCTCGAATCTCTCAGAACTGAGAACCTGCTGAGCATGGTCTTGGGTCCAGCTCTCAAACATGTCTGCTCCCAGCTCCTTATGAAGTTCACTTCTCTGTATATGGGATTTTTTTACTTCATTGCTCATTCTAAAACGAGGTCAAAATACATGAGCAGTTGTACATGTATCATTACCCTGCAAGTTCTTATTAGAGATCCAGCACCCTGACAGTTGAGGCTGCTTTGGTCTCTGGAGTACAGCAGTGTGAGTTTGAGTGCATGTCAGGGTCAATGAATTCTTCTCTCAGTCACAGTGACTCACGCCTCAAGTACCTCTTCTTCAAAAAGAAGTACACAATCATGTGTATATTCTGTACATTATATACTTAGCAACATAAAAAACTACCAGGAATAAAATGTAATGAACTATTTTCCCATCCAAGGTGAGTTGAAATACATGGTACTCATCACTGCTTCAATCTTTCTATTTACAGCACTTACATTGTAGCCTTACCTATAATCCCTCAAAACTTGACAGACAGAAGAAGAAAAATAGAAGACATAGATATACAAGCCATGTACCAAAAGTATCTATGCCTTTTCTTCAATTTCAGACCCGAATACTTTGGATATTGCTTTGCCACTACATGCAGGGCCCATAGAATTTTAGCTACAGCTGTATTTCCCAGATCAAACCTGTGAATCCCAGTTATACTTAGGACACTTGAACCTTTTACACTGGATATTCTTTTCTACCTTTTTGTAGAATGAGGGCTCTTCATATTAATGAGAGTATCGTGTAATTACACTGTAAAGCACTTATCTTGGACATAACATTTCTGTATGAAGAGCAGTGTTACAGTAAGGACACTTGAACCATAAGCTGGAATGTTTATGATCATCACACAGTTCTTTTTGAACAAAGTTTCGCTTCAAGGTCCCTTCATATGGGGACAGAAATTCGTGGGAACAAGGCTCCATACCATTCCAACTGTAACACTGCATTAGATCTTCTATTTTTCTTTATACTAACAGAGCTTACAGCACAGTTGGTAATAAGCTGCAGGTAAGACAAAGTCTTCACTGCACCAAGTAGCCCATAGAGCCTGAGCTTATCTCACTTTCTGTAGCGTTAAGTGACTAAGAGTTTCTGTACTCCCCTGGCACTTTCAACTACAGTCAAATCTCCGGTTGAGACCACCTCTCCTCTGCAACCAGTTTTCTAAAACACCAAAATTTTCCAAGTCAAATGACCATATTTGAAACCTCTTGTAAGCGACCACCTAGGCTTGACATTTGGGTGGTTGTTTATGGGAGGTTCAACTGTATTTCAGGTTGTTTCAGGTTGTCAGTTGCCCTTATTCTAAATAACAATAATTATACAGTGTCCTGTGATGCAATTTAATTTATAAAAAAATTAATATTAAACCTTGGTGTACAGTCAACAATGAAACATTGCTTTGATCAATGTACTAACAAATTCTCGTTACTGACAACAAAGCCAACAAGCGATGATCAGTAGGAGAATTAAGAGCATGGACGTAAGACATTTTTCCAATCAATTTGACAACTGTTTGTAGTGCTATATTAAATGAAAGCTATTTGCACTCACCGTTCGCTTTCGTTCAAAGCACGTTGATAGAAATTGTTCATCCTCTCGGCATCTAACGCAGCATCCTCAGGGTTAGCATCTGATCGCTGAGAGAAAAATATATGAGAACGTTAGATATAGCTAAAGCTTTAGCTTTTTTTTCCCGGCGCCATTTTTCGATGTTGTTTTACACTGTAAAGAAGAAGTCTTAGATTATCTTTCTACAACACAATAAATTTTAAGTCTTTATATATAGATCATTTGATATGTACTCACTTCAGTTGCTTGTGATTTACATTCATCCGAAACAAATTGCCTCAAATGATCGTCTTGACTCTGATCGTCTGCCATCTTTGTTTGTTTTGGTAACCGTCAAGAGAGAGTTTTCAATGATTTTACACGACGTTCCGTACTCAATCTTCCTCAAAATTCCACGGTGTCTGTATATCTCTGCTTCTAAATCCAACAAAGGAGGTAACTTACCTCATCCATGCTGATCAAAAGTGTCCGTTTTGATAAGGTCAAAATATCCTCATCGACATTTCCCGTTTCTTTTAGAACAACCACATTGTTGCGGATTCACCGTTGTATTAGTGGCCTATTTTGACGAAGGCGTATAAAGGGGACGGAGTACGGGAGAAGGAAGAGAATTCGGGTAAAAAAAACCGGAGGGGTGGAGGAGGGAAGGGAACGCCTGCTACAAAAGCCGCTTCTTTTGCATCTCCGCCTACTGTTTTACGGTAATCGGATTAACAGAGCTGTCAGTTCAATGACCAATCGGAATAAAGTGCGAAAAAATATTCATAGCAGCGAGCATTGTGAGAAAATCTTCAAGCCGTGTAATGTCAGCAACTCCCACAAAGGTTTGTAAAAGAGGTAGAAGAAGAAGAAAGAAGAAAGTGTCGGGCTGATTTTAGTCGAGTGTTGCGTCGAGTTGCGACTCGACTGGGTTTCCACTAACGAGTGACGAAAACCTTTCAGAGTGGGTCTGTAGATCTTGTGGTCGCAAAATAAGAAAAAACTGTACAGTTTTATTGAGCAAGCTTTATGCAGCACAAGAGTCGATGAAGATTTAAACTGCAAGGATTCGAAAGATCGATACAAAAGACAACTTCCCACCACTATCACGCCTGAAAGAAACAAAACCAAAATCAGCTTATCGGAACAGACGGTAAACGCAACCAGTGCAAAATTGGATTGACTAGCCTACACGACTTCTACGGTTCGTGAGATTATTTTATACATTTGCCGTTCTCTGTTAAGTCACTCGACCTTTTCTGATGTCGCTTCACTCCTGTTAACGAAGGGCACTTCATATTGTGTTATGGGGAGGAAATTTTAAGTAGAGCAGAGCCGTTAGATCGTGCTATGGTAAATTTTAAGAGGTCATAGGTCTGCATGATTTCCGCTGTTATCTGCATGCTGCTTCGTTGAGTTTGACACCTCTGTAATTTGCCGTCTGTTAGTGTACTGTTTTGGCTCATTTCTATTGCACGATATGTGTTCAAGTCTCCAAGTATTTGCTTTTGAGGGACAAAATATGACGTTTATTGTGAACGTGTTGCTTACTTGCATTCAATATTGTGACGCCGGGCCCGGCTATGATTAGAACTGTTTGCAAGTATGTAGGTAGATTATTGTCACGGGTATCATATCTGTCCTCGTACGTTTTTTTTTTGGAGACTCCGTAGGCTAGCTTCACTTAATTCAAGAACGCTACACGCTTGTCTAGAGAAATTCTTGTGTTTCTTGAAGGTATTTGATTTATTCCACCTTTGATTGTTCTGGTACCACAGGATTCAAATATAACTCTTTACGCTCAAGTCTGTTGACTGTGTTGTGTGTTGTACATGCAAATTACAGAGCTGTCAAACTCAACGAAGCGACATGCAGATAACAGCGGAAATCATTCAGCCTTTTGACCTCTTGGGGCCTGTTTACACGGAGATAGGGTGGAGGGTCACCCTTCTATAAGGGGCAAAAGATAGCCCCCCTTTACATGCAAAGTCTTGTCCCTAGGGCTATCGTGATTATTGAATTTGGCACCAAGGGAGACAACTGCGCGGTCGCTAAGTACAAAACAACTAAAATGGCAGAAAACCAAGTATTTTGGCGGTAAATTCAATTTTCCTTGCGCTTGCCTCTTTGGCTGCGGTTCATGATCATTTAGGTCTTTTTTGCGAAATGTTGACATTGTTGTTACAGAGTTTCGCGGTAATCTGACTGTAATCCGATCCCACAAAAAAATCACCCTTCTAGGAGGGTGACCCTACCTCAAGTGTTTACATGGCAAAAAGCTGGCCTTCCCAGGAGGGTTACCCTACCAAGCAGATAGGGTGACCCTACCCCTAGGGTGACCCTACCTCTCATGTAAACCAAACCGGAAAATACAATAGGCAAGGGTTATCCTTCTAAGAGGGTGCCCCGGGGGGGGATGAAGGGACTTCCCATGATGCTTAGAGTGAAAAATTGATCTTTTCACACATCCACTTCACGAAAATGGCGGTTTTCGCGCGTTAAATACCGGTGTTTCAGATGGATCGTTTCTCTTTTCTTTAAAGATAGAAGGGTCGCCCTATCTCCATGTAAACAGGCCCTTAAAATTTGCCATAGCACGATCTAACGGCTCTACCCTACTTAAAATTCCTTCTTATAACACAACATGACGTGCCCTTCATAAACACGAGTGAAGCGACATCAGAAAGGTCGAGTGACCCAACAGAGAACAGCAAATGTACAAATGTCACGAACCGTAGACGTCGTGTAGGCTAAAATCCTTGGCACGAACAAACATTTGCGTATATGAGGCTTTTGCCGCATCCTGTGGGCAACATTGCTAATAGATCTATTCCATCTAGAAGAGATTTTACTGCAACTTCTTGCTCCGGTTTTAACTTGAATTCACTACGAGCGACGACGTTCCAATCGGTCAAAGCTCTCGCTAGCACATCTACTTGAATCGGCTGCCATTTTGTTTGTTTTTGCATTACTTCACAAACCCGTCCTATTGTCCAATTAACCAATCAGAATTTTGCGGCCGCCAACGACCGCAGAAATGAACCAATAAGGGCCTTTATAGCAGGCGTTCCTTCCCCCCCCCCGCCCCTGCTCTACTGTTGTTTTTGCCCAAATTCTATTCCTCCTCCCCCACCCCCACCCCCTTTATACGCCTGCTACGCTGGCAATCGGGAAGCAGGAGGCAAGTGCGGAGTGTGACTCATGAAGAAGGAAGAAGGGCGTGAAATCGTTTTATGCCGGTAGAGCCTGGAGCAGGGTTTGAGCCTTGTTTCAATGCCAACGATAACCAAAAACAAAACATTTTGAAAGCGTGCGTTTTCAAAAGCAAATTCCTTGATATGGACTGTCCTTTAATCTGGCATTTGTTGAAAAATTAATTCAACTCAACAAATCACCCTGGAACGTCGTCATATAATTCTCACGTGCAAAATCTGGAGTGTGATTGTTTTTTGCTCTCGTTCACGCAACTAATTTGCATTGAGCTCTTGAAGTGCTCGTGGTCGCATTTGTTGGACGTCTTCGACGAGAAGAGATTTTGATAGCAAATGAAGATTAACCGCAACAGAAAACCCCAAACTTTTACTAAATTGGCAAGTAGTCTGTACTGGAAGGCCACAGGTAGACCGCAGACAACTCACTTGTGAGTGTATTTAACTTCAAAGTGCGGAAAACCTGAAAAGGTAAGAAGTCAAATCTTGGGACGATGTGAGCCGTGACTTAGATCTAGTCCACACCACTCTGTTACCGAGAAAGGAGCTTTTCAAAAACACTTTTCAAACCGGAGGAATTTGAAACACCGGCTTTGAGTTTTAATGTGATATTTCCCTGCTTGAGTTTTAGTCCAACACGAATGCAAAATGACCAGTGATTATTGTTGCGGTTTCAAAATTTCCAATTTCAACTGCGTAGTGTGGACGGAAAACATTTGATGCGTTTTTAAAGTGAAACCTCCGTTTTCAAATTCCTCCAGCGTAGTGTGAACGGGGTCAAAAGAAGTGTAGGTTCTTGAGCTAGAGTTTAAACGAACTGAGCAGTTCTTTCCAGTAATGTGAACACTAAGTTTCTCCCCTGAAGAGGAGATTTTGTAATTTCAAAGAACCGTCTCGCTTTTCACGTACGCAACGATTTTATTTGTTTGAGGGCTAAACTACAGAATACAGGGCCCCTAATTTACATCTCATTGAATCACAAAAGTGCCAGCCTATTGTGTTATGCTTCGTTTTTCGAAAGATTTTGACACATGTAAAACAGGTGGTTCGAAGTGGCCCGGCATTCTGTAAATTCACCAAATGGTCCCTAAATTTATTCAATAAGAACTTAACAAGCTCTAACTGATGACTAAAAGCAATTCAAGTCTTGAAGAAAGTTCCCACTGCAGCAACATTCCTACAAAATTTCACCGATTTTCGAGCTAAACTTGGCTTTAAAAAAATTTACATACTGACGCTTTTTCAAAAAACCATATCACAATACAGTTCTCAGTTCAATACAGTTCTCATCCTCGTTCTACTCATTTGTCGAGTACTGCTCTACAAAATAAAATCATTATTGTTCAGCTTCCAAAGATCGATATAAGTTTTTGAGATTTCCCAAATCATGCTAAAATTAGTGACAAGTGAGAGAAGGAGGTTTAAATATGGAATAGGTGTAGTCAGGAGATGTCATTAAATAATGGAAATCAGTGAGTTTGGCACTGACTCTTGAATTTTTTGTTTTATCAACACATGTACAGCGTCTCTCCTTTGTTTTTTTCATACTCTCTTCACAATCAAGTTATAAGAACAACAAAATCGTTGATGTACCTCGTAATTCTCAAAACTTGCATTATGAGAAGAAATGCATTATCAATTTAAAAAAAACATAGTTTTGTGTCACGTTTTTTATCCAGTGCGCCGCTTTATACGAAGGCATTTTTTTAAAATTTCTTCTGTATGCTAACACGTGTGTTTACATTCTCTTTCAGGTTGAAAAATGTGGAACGCAAGGAGGGAAAACTTAAGAGTACTTGCAAAATTCAGGTTAACAAGACAAAAAATAGAGCCTAATTCTAGAGGTAATATCTGAAATTTAGCTGCCGGAAACAATCTTTTTTTGAATATTCATCTGCAGCATTTGTCGTTCGTCGAGAGGACCTCATTTATTCGCATTGATTTACATTGATTTCTATGGTCCGTACCTATTGAATTGAAACTGGAAAGACCAAGAAGCGATAAATTTGAACAGTCCGAATCTAGTTGTCGAAAGTTTTTAAGACAGAGCATTCGAACAAATACCGAAACACAATCTTAATTGTCTAGAACCTAACTGGTAGTTTTTCATCACCAAATTGGCGAAAATGTATAGAGGATATTACACGGTGGCGAGAAGATATGAATTTTATGTTCGAGTGGCAAGGACAATATCTCACGAGTGAGCGAAGCTCACTCGTGAGATATTGTTCTTGCCACGAGAATATAAAATTCATATCTTCTAGCCAGCGTGTAATGTTCTTTTTAATATATGGAGACTTTTATTCTAAACAACAAACGCGACACGAGAAACCAATTCAACAAAAGCAAAAGGCGCGAATCGTGACGTCATTGAACGATACGACACTCACAAAGGTGACATACGGAAAATACGCCACTCGGGTCCCGGATGAAGTGGCGTATGGAATCTACGAGTGGTTTAGTTCCCAGTAAAACACTCTCCTCCATATAATAAGTTATTATATCATGAATTGTCCCATCCTCGGAGACCCAGGAGAAAAGTCTAAATGGGTGAGGTAAAATCTCGGGCGAAGTTCTTGGCTTTTCTTCTCCCGAATTTTCTCTCGCGCCTCTTACGGCTTCCCCTATGTCTCCGAGGACGGAATAGTTCTGTATCAGTCTTTATAAACGTGGTACTATACTTTTCCAACGGCGTTCGTAAAAATTAAAATTCGATCCAACCAACCCTTCAAACGTAAGGGGGTTTAAACGTTGTTTAATCTTACGAAGCGAATATCTGCCACCAGCAAATAGAACATATTTTTTGTTTTTGAGACATTTTTTGGAGAAAATTTGTTATGAAGCTTACTAAATGAAACTTAAATAGTTTGTATTGACTTCTAAAAAAATGTGACCATTCACAAATTTTCTGTTGAAAGTTTAAGTACGATTCATTGATTTGGTTGTCTCTAAACAAAGGCACTTAGTCTCATTTAACACTTTACCTTAAAGCCGACAGATTTTAATCACTGTTTAAAACGCTTCTGTCTGATGGCTTTTCTAATTAAGAATTGGTGATTTAATTTGTTATGGAATTATTGCATAAACACCAATGTTGTAAATAACTTTTACTTCTTATTGGAAAGTCTTGTAATTAAGTAAATGATACTTGACAAAAATAAAAGGTTTTACAACACTATTATTTCTTTTGTTTATTGTCTTCTATTGAGCGTACAAATACTGAAAAAATTGCGCTTTTAAAAGGGCCTGGTAACTAGTCAAAATGTAGGCTATCTCTTTTACTATTTTTTGACTATGTAGGGTTGCCAACAAGAAAAAAAATTCTGCACTTTTGAACAAGGTCTAGCCAGAAATCAAATAAATACTTTGACTTTTGATGGGACAAATCCGTTGCACAGTGCAAGATTTTTCCCGCCAAGAGACTTAGTATATTTTTGACTCAAAACCAGAAACTATTCAAAAGTGCAGCCTTTTTTTTCTAAGAACAATTTTTTCGATTTTCCCGGGGAATTTTAAAAGAGAAAATTATTTTCCGTCAAAAGACTTAGTTACAAATTCAAACGCAGCATTTTTTCTAAGAAAAATATTTTCCCTTAAAGACTTGGTTTTTCTTTCGATTTTTCCCCGGGATTTTTATGAAACAACATTTTTTACCGGCCAATACTTTTTCTTTTCCCTTTTAAAAGCGCATACTTTTTCCCGCTAAAATATAATCACTTTTTTCTTATGTAGGTGCGTGTAATTTTTTTTTTAAGCAGTCAACAGCGCAAGACAACCGAATTATTTAATTCCAATTTAAGCTTGTGTTCTTTTGACCTGAAAGAAAAAAAGAAAATTAATTAATTGATTGATTGATTAATTATATAGCCAATTAAAAATAAGAGGTACGCCAGTCCATCACAGCTTCCTTTCCCCTCCCAAAAGCATTTGGTCAGCTCGTACTGAGAGTCTGTTGGTTTTATTTGTGCTCTTGAAAGGAGAGAGGTCATAAAAGATTATGTGACCCTCTAATAGCCATTGGCTATGCAAGCACACGAACCCAGAGCTTTCGATCCTGTACCCAAAACGTCAGCCATTACTCCATTTGCTTACTATGTTTTAGAGCAGGGAGACCCAAACAATGTCGAGCAAAGGTGACTTTCCAAGTCACGGTCCTGGGAATTTGAAGCTAAGCCCTTATTATCATGGGGTTTTGCAGGTGTAGAACAATGAACAATGAACAATGAACAATGGGGATACTGCCATGGGTGGCGATACTGTTCAGAAATTTTGAATCATACTCAGTCACTTCAAGGGAGCCAATGTGGGAGTGACTCATGTTTAGTTCGACATAAAAAAAACACTTCTTATGCAGTTACTTAAATGTTGGTGTAAGCTTTTCCACGCAGCTACTGTTTCAATATTTGGAGAAATTTTAATGATAGCCAATGAGTTGATCCAAAGCTCCGAGCAAACGAAGCACGCAAAAGCGGTAACAAAGATAGCAAGCTAATTATACGCGAACCTTAACAACAACGTGCACACGAAGCGGAACAAAGGTAGACTGAACGACAGCCTGTACAATGTGTCACGCTACGTGACCTGATGGCGGGAACTAAACAACAGTTCGAAATATGGCGGATCGCATTTTCATACTTGATCGCTCAAAAACAACCAAGTTCTCAAAAAAGAGTTTTGTTATATTTCTTTATGTGCAGCCCAATAACATTACAAATTTTTGTTCCCTCTTGAAATAATACCCAAATTCTCAGTTTTCACAGCAAATAGTAGTTTCATAAGCTAATGCGGTTCCCGGCGAAGCGTCAAACAGATAGCTTTCTCAGCATACGTTATTACTAAGGCCCTGTTTACAAGCGGGTAGGGTAACCCTAGTGCTAGGGTTACCCAAGCAAGAGGTTTACCCTAGCACTCACACATTTCTTCTTATTTTCAACGACGCATTTAAAAGGCGCTAGGGTTACCCTAGCGCTAGGGCAACCCTAGCTGAGTGCTAGGGTTACCCTGGCGCTAGGGTTACCCTACCTCCTTGTAAACAGGGCCTAAGGGGTTCACTGGATCCAAAGCTGAAAGGAATAAATCACAATGGAAACTTTGCACACTCACCTATTTGCTAAGACACACAAAAAAATCCATTTTCAATGTTTGGAAATTTGTACCGTTCTTTAAAAAATCGTCCAAGAACTGTCGAGAAAGCAAAATGAATAATTATTTAATGGTTAGAAGACAAAATGCAATGATAATAATACGTGAAATTGTTCGAGTCTCAAAAAATGATGGACGATGGCTGATGGCTGATGGCTAATGGAGAATCGAACTCTTCAAGTTGGATCGGTATCATGTGGAGACAGAAACAAAGGGACATATAGGTTAATCAAGCCTTAGCTCTGAAATCATGAACAGATGGCTTGCACGACTAATATATTAATATATAGTATTGTCAGAATTTCCTCGATTGTCTTCCCCCGTCCCCCGATATAAGAAATTTGGATAATCTGCCGGGTCTCTGTCCCTTTTAACAGTAAACCAATGTTAGTAAAAATATAATGGAGTATTCAGAGGTGATGCAGTGGTAAATTTATCGTCCCTGTCATAGAGACGAGAAATTGGACTGATTACTCTTCGGACAAAAACATTTTAAAGGTGGGCAGATACTAGGCGGTGAATATTAATGTATAAGTAAATAAAGCTGTTGTTTGTGGTGAACCTTTTATCGTATTAATCAGTGTTATGCAAATCTGTAACCGAGTTTATGTTACCAGTAATAAATAGTTAAAAAATACCTCGGTGAGTCATGGAAAATACGTTGGCCAAGCGTATTTTCAAGATGTAACTTCCACATGCAGCTACAGAAAACATAGCATTAGTCTATTCCCTCTCTGAAGAAGGTCCTTTGTGCAACCATAATATCTTTGGCTTCCTCGACTAGTCGTTCAATGTCCACGGCGTGCTTGCAATACTTTCGCTCTCTCCTGTTCAAGCTTGAACCAGATGCGCCTATCGTTATAGTAAACGCTGACTGGATACATTTCTTTATAATAACCACGCTAAAACATACAAGGTTACGACCGTTCTTCCCTTGTCCCGTCAACGTGTACAAAACGACAGCAAAAGGACGAATACATGAATATTGATGTAAAATGTATCTGCAATTCAAATAAATTCCATTTGACCAAATGGCGATTGCCATTTAACCAAAAATGCCAAATGTTTCGAAACGCGGGCAAATGGTACAACAGTTTTCTTGGTAAAGTTTTCAGAAAATCCTGAATTTGATGCAATCCGAAAAGTGAGCTATTCAACCAAGAATTGCGGAGATTCCGGCAGCAAAATCAAATGGAACTAACGAATTTGGGTATATTACTTGCTAGGTTGTTTACTTTTCCTAAATTCCCGAAAATGCTGTACCATTCGCGACTGGAAAATTCCGTGACCTCAAATCAATATTTTTTTCTTGAATGGACAGTGCCCTCGTCTATTCAGCCTTTCCAAACCAGTTTTCACAGAGTTGAGTCCATTAACAAATCATGTTGAATATCAACAAGGAACCAGGAAAGTTTGTTTCTGCTTCGTCTGTAACTGAAGCCAAAGCGAAATATTGGAGACTAGTAAGAGAGGATGAAAGGAGAGTTAATCCCCCATACAGGCCCTATTCCTAAGGTACATCTCAAGTTAATTTTAGACATGGTACCCAGTTCTCCACGGACAATATTATCAACGCGTTTCGTGGATGTTTACGAGGAGAATATCGATGAAATTGCTTGTGAAACCGCTTGGGCTGTCCGCGTTGACAAAATCTACTTGTGAACTATTCTATTTCCAGTACAATTCTGAGATTTCTAACGACAGGAGTGATCTAAAAATATTCAAGAGAGATTACTTTTGAAGTAAGGCCTATGCAGGAGGCAAACCCTCCTAACCTTCATCCACTCTTGTAGATGACGGAGTCAAAAAAAATTTGCTAGTCTTTAACAGAAGTGTTCAATACTCCACATATTCTATGGAATCACTTTGTCTTTGCACTTGGGTGTTGAGCATCTGGAAAAAAAACTCTTTGGATCTTTCACACCCCTCACTACGCTTGTGGGTAACTCTGTGCCATTTCAAGTTGTCTCTTAACGAAACTACGTCATGGTTTGTGCACCTTAAGAACTTTTGCCTAAATTGTTAAAATTTGTTGTTTGTAATCCGTGTTAATCTTCTTCATCCTTAACCATCCTTGTTACTTTATGGTTTATTATCACCTCTTAATTGTTTTTGTATCTTTGTAAACCACTATTTTCAGATTTCCAAAATAACTTAACACACCATAACTGACCTCCTTTAACGTTATCGACCTCAAATTCGATAACAGAAGGAACGCTAAGAACAAACCAATAACTTTACAACCAGGTATTGTTAGTCGAAAGTGTTTTAATTCGTTTGAAAATACTCTAAATATATTTACACCGAGGTTCTGATATTCAATATTACAAATCGAAACATTCTCAGTTAATATTTTAACACCAGCATGCAGTTTTTCTTTTGATGTGAATCGACGTTTTCTTAGGCAGCATCCACAGTACACCGAAGGAATTTGAAAACGCAGCTTTATTTCTACGATTAGGCCTACCGTACACACTAATCCGTCACGAAAACGCAGCTTTTCAAAACGGAGGATTAAAAACGACGGCTTAACGTTTTAGTGTAAACAGAAAACATTTTGAAAACTAAGCTTTCGAAAACCAATGTTCCAATAATCCTGACAATTTCCTGCCCGAGTTTTACCCATTGACAAATCCAAAATGACCGGTAATTGTTGCGGTTTGAAATTCTTCTGGCGTAGTGTGGACAGGGGTTAAATTATCTTACAGTAGTAACCCGCTTGAAACTGTTGTTGTTGTCACTTTGTCATTGTTCCGTAATGCTTCCACCAGCGACGTAAACAACAACAGCAACAACAACAACAACGTTGCCTTTCATAAGCAATAGAGCGTTTCCACACACATGTCCAGCAGCCACACAAATTAATTGGAACAAATGAGAAAAGAGTTGAACTGTTTTGCGGCAGCAATATGGCTGCTGTGAAGTCATGTGATAACACTCTTTATCCTTGCATAAAACTATGGCTACAAGTAAGAGGGTTATAAAATTTCGACTTTTTTTTTGTCTGATAAAATGTTTTGAAAATATTTTTATTTCTTTTCTAAAGCATAAATGTGTGAAGCAGAAGACCTACCCTGTACAAGCAAAACAAAGATAAAAAACGATCGCTACAACTTACTGCATTGTATATGCCCAGCGTATAGCTTCTTTGAAAACTTGCAAAGCCAGTAAATGTACATAAAACGAAATGAAATTCTTTTGTGTTGTAACACCTTCTGTTATCTTCGTATACAAGACGGAGACGAAGTGGAGAATTTTAAAGTTCCTATTTACAGTTTTACTTTTGAAAATAGCAAAAACTTCTGAAGTTGCACGTCTGGGTGGTGATGTTTTATTTTACAACCTTGTCGTTAAAACCCCTTCTCGCAAATTCTGCTAAATCTTTAAAAGAAAAAGCACCATGCATGATACCGTGATTAAAAAACAGCACACAAGAACTGTTATAAAATTAAATTAAACTGTCAGCTGACAAGTGACGCGGCGATCTGAAAAATTACTTAGCACAAAAAACAACTGCTGATAGATTGCCGACGCCTTCTCGTATAGGGTATCCTTGTTTACATTATTTGCCTCATTAGCATAAGAATTCAGTTTCTGATGGAGCTGCAAACATATCACTTCTGAATATTGAAAGTTCATAGAGCGATTAACTCTGCCAATAAATATGAGCCTGATGTATTGAATACTTTTTGTGCAACGCGGGTTTGAAAACTCATAACGTTGCAGTTTATAAAGACGATATCTCGTTGAATATTACACCCAAAGAGCTAAGACTTAAACCATGTATTAAGTTTCACTAGCGCTTTAGCTTCCTGGAGTCAATATATACCTAAAAAGTTTTCTTCTGTGGGCAAAGTCGTATGCAAATGAGCAAAAATGTAAACAATGACGTCAACATGAATCCCCCTATTGTAACCTGATTGAAACGCCTTTGACTGGTATAGCCTGTGTCTAAAAATTTGGTTGGTTGGAAAGAATAGTACAATGCGAAGAGGGTGAAAACGGAGACGAAAAGATTAGCTAAGAGACGCCTCCAGACACCTCGGCGTTGTTTTACGTGCTGCTCTTAGCGAAGCTCTACAAATAACAAAATGCCTGGAAGAAACTTATGTTTGACTGTAAAACAGTACACAAATTTTCCCTTATTCTCAGGCCTTCAGTTGAAGAGACTCCCCTTTGTCGGCTCTCCATTCAATCCGTGACGCATTTAAACAAAGCTGTTTTCAACACTTACAATTTAGACAAGTCTCTGGGCTTGTTTTTTCTTTATATTCTTGTAAAAGGAGTATTCTCCGAGAAGAAACTGAAGAAATACCTTCATCCTTTGCGAGCATGAAATGCCTTGAAAACACCATATATCTTTCCAAGATCTGCGTAAGAAAAAGTAGGTGCAAGTTGAAGGACAGCAAATATTGGAAAAAGCAACGACATGAAATGTGAATGTTGTTTCACGATTGCCTGAAATAGTTGGTCTTAATCTTTCTCAGTTGTAACCAGGCTTACCTGTTTAATCAACAATGGTTATTTTGGTATGTTACTGGCCGCGTGGTTTTCGCTCTAGTCTCAAGAGTAATTCGCGGTCTCTTTGGTTTTGGATCACTAGACTACACGTTTGGTTTAGAGGACAACACACTAGGGACAATATTGCGAGGACATGTTTCGAGGACATGTTGCAAGGACATGTTTCGAGGACATGTTGCGAGGACATGTTGCGAGGACATG
>CM042759.1:6269832-6286469 GCA_022496165.2 Catalaphyllia jardinei
CATGTTTCGAGGACATGTTGCGAGGACATGTTGCGAGGACATGTTGCCAGGACATGTTGCGAGGACCTGAAGAGGAGACAAGCCCCTTCCGGCTTCGTGTTTACGCATGTTAGAGACAGAACGCAAGCTGGTGAACACAAATTAACGGACACAGGAGAGTTGTCCAATACTCCGACAAATTCATTTAGCATTGTATTGTATTATATCCTCATAACAATAGATTAACAATAGAATACAGTTGAGAACGACGCAAAACAGTAGAATACAATACAATGCTGTGCATAAATTTGTCAGAGTATTGGACAAGTATGAGGGCCGTAGCAAGTAACAGTAAACCGAGGCACCTGCCTAAGTTATCTTTTTTTCGTTTTTGTTGTTTATAGTCATCATAAACACCCCAAAAATATCCTAAGAAGAAATTGCCTTAGTCATAATTATCTTCATGAACATTATCGGGGCAGTCATAATAGGGAGTTTTAGCAAAGGCGACGGCGACGGCGGGAGTGACCTCTTGTAAAAAATAAATTTATATTTAACTTTCGAATGTCACAACTCTGTAAATCTGTTCAAAACGTCTATCGGTCTAAAAACTCGCTCAGTCTAAATATGGACCGACAGCGTTCACTTCTAAAAGAAGATACCAAAACGTAGCCATTACGGTTCGCGTTCTCCAAAATAAGCAGAACTTGGTCATTTCACGTTGTTAGTGAGCTTAAGCACGCACGTTTTTGAGACGCGGACGGCAACCGGAAGAGAATGTTTCGCGTGCCAGGACCGTTTTGTCTCCTAGAATTTTATACTACTCATTTCTAATGGAGAAAAGATTCTTAGCAGTGTGAATGTGGCTGTGTGAGGGCAAGTTAAAAGTGAAAATAGCTCACTTCCGGTTGCCGTCCGCGTCTCAAAAACGCGCGTGCTTAAGCTCCCTGTTGTTTTGCAGAGGACGGCAAAGAAATGTACCAAGAGTCAAAACGCACGTGCACAGCTATTGTTTTGCTCATGAAACCTTTTGTATGGTGACGCCGTCGCCGTCGTGGTTTGCTAAAACTCCCTAATATTTTTCTGACAACGGCACTGGGATATTGGATAATTTCTTTGTTACAGCAGGGACATTTTGCAAGAGCAGTGCACAAAAAGCGACAGTTAAACTTGACGCCATTTGGTCCCTACTTGATGACGCACGAATTCAAACCAACTGAATGTCATACAACAGAACTTTCTCGCAAAGACAGGCATGTCACAGGACAAAACCTGTGGCTGCAACATGTCTCCGCTTCACATCCCTGCAACATGTCCCGTAGCGTGTGTTAAAGAGGTAAAACCAAAACCAATCTTGACTTGGTCGCACGCGTTTTCCCGCGCTTTTCCTTAGCTACAAGTACTTCGAGTTTTGATTGGTTCACTGGATTGTCTGTGTCCCTTGTGATTGGCTGGAGTTTTCGGGCGTTGGTTTTTTACGGCGCTTAACTGAAAACCGCTGTAATTCTCATGTGATTGTCCATATTAGTGTAAGTATTAGATATGTTTCGCCGGATTTCTGGAAATGATTTGTGCATCACAAAATAAAATATATTTAACAAATAGATTCCATGTTGCCGTGCGTCTGTTCAGCAATAGATCACAGATGACGTCAAAATGTGGTAAGAACAAAAAAGTGGCACACGAGGCGTAGCCGAGTGTCACTGTGTCCACTAATTAACAATTAGACCCGTAGCCCGAAAGGGCTACGGGTTAATAGCCCATGAGGCGAAGCCGAATGGGCTATTGACCCGTGGCTCTTGAGGGCGAAGGGTCTAATTGTTTTAGTATCACCCAACTAGTCGGACAGAAAAGGCAATAATAAAGTTAGCAAATGCAAGTTGAACAAATATTTATTTGGGGGAAAAAACGAAAGAAAAACCGGCGAATTTCGCTACTCGATGACTATTGCTATTAGTCCCCTAGTAGCGTAGCCAATCAAAATGCAGGATTTGCATTAGTCCACTAGTTGGGTGATACTAATGACAGATAGTGCCCGCGCGAGATCGTACCACGTAATCAGTTTTGACCAATGACGACAAAGGAAAATTTAGTGGTGAACTATATGTGAGAGATAGTGAGCAGCGTGACAGTGTACGAACTACTGATACTCCTGGATTCAAACCATTTACTAAGAATTTATTTATCAAAATTTCCAACCGTTATGGAGCGCTTGGGTGTTTCGTGTTTTCCGTTGCATCCTCTTCAGATGATATTACATCTATACATGTATCAACAATTTTATATGTCAACTGTTGACTTCTAAAGAAGAAACCTAACGAGGAAATCTCGAATCTTGAAACCTCTGCGCCCGTTTGACCTTTTACTGTACCGAAGTTTACCGAAGTTTTCAGCCTAAAAATATACTTCCCTTGCTCTCTTCTAACTAAAATCGACATGGGACGATAAGTTCTTTTCATCTTATCTAAAAAAAACTGTAGTAGAAAGCTGCCTTTGATGAACCACTTCCGCTGAGCGGGCACTATCGTCTGATAGTCGCCCTAGGACATTCTATTTAACAATTAGATTATAAGCTCGAGATTTCTATGAGGTGATAGTTGATGAGGCCGAAGGCCGAATCAACTGTCGCCTCATAGAAATCGAGAGCGAATAATCTAATTGTTTTAGTAGAATTCCAACTGAAATTAGTCGACAAATAACGGTTTCCAATGATTTTCCAACGCACTTTAAACTTTACCCTTAACTGGCGCAAATTTTCGCGGGAAAAAAATTAAAACCCAAGCGCTTATGGAAAATGCTATTTTTCCACTAGAAATTGTTCGAGGAACATATATGAACTTATATCATTTGAATCGTCGATGAAGTGGGCATTTCTGGATAGTTTTACCTTCAGGGTTCACAAAAATCTCGAATTACAAAATCACGCCGAACTCATGCTTTGCGAAAATCTCTCTCCAAAACCCCGAGTTTGAAGCGTTTTATCACTCACATGTTAATCGCTACCACATATCGGCAGTAGATAAATCTATTCTTTAACTATTCAGCTTCATCATGTTAAAGTTTCAGCGAAATCGAACAAAACCAGAAGTAATTAGATTTATTCTTGTGACCTTTGGTCACCTTTGTACGCAACAATGGAAGCGGCCGTCGCCAATAGCAACGAAAACACACAAGCATAACATCATCGGACATTTCGGTAAAAAAAATCCACAATAACTGTCGGAGAACTGAAACTTGAATGGGAAAACCTTTTTCGAACTTTTTCTAGGTTATTTAGACGAAAATATAACCTCAGCGGGCCAAAAAAGCGAGCGAAATGAAAAACAGAATCTGACACAATGCGAGATAAGAATAGCCGATAATTTATGCGATTCTCGCACATGGCACGTAACAGATGAAAAAGCTTACCTGTGGATAATTTCGGCCTTACAAGCCAGCAACTTGTCCCATGTTACTTTCTTTATACTTCCAAATGCCCTGGCTTCCATCTCCGAATGATCTGCCTCGAGTTTTGAGCAAATAAACGTTTCCTCGACGGTGACCGCCATGCTGATTTTACGCATACTAATATCACTGACTTTACAAAACTCTCCCGAGGGGGGGATATGAGGAAAAGGGCTGAAAATTGGCCTGCAATTGGCCAATGATGATATCATCCCACTGGCCAAATTTGGCAGCAATCGGAAGTAAAATGGATCCGCAGCCTCACTTTCGAGGTCTGGTTATTTGAAAGCCCGATTTCCGTGGCTTCTCCGGGAAAGTTACAAAGTTGCACGTATCGAACTGTCCTTGGCAAATTTGCAGTTGTTTACGCGCGTACCCGATTTTTCATTATTTTAAAGTTTTTAAAGTCAAGAAACCGTAAATGTGCTTCTTCTAGTCTTCTCAAGAGTTTAATTACCCGTTTACATCTAAAATTCCCTCCAAAAGTTCGGAAAAACTATTAAAACATCGCATTTCGTAGACGACCGGTAGCCAACTGTACTCTAATGGCTGATAGTATACGAGTAGCTCAGCCAATCAAATCGCAGCATTTGCATTAGTATACTAGTAGAATTCTACTAATGACAGATAGTGCCCGCGCGAGATCGTACCACGTAATCAGTTTTGACCAATGACGACAAAGGAAAATTTAGTGGTGAACTATAATATGTGATAGATAGTGAGTAGCGTGACGGTGTACTCTTGTCGGCAAAATGAAGGCCGTTTCTTGGCGTTTCCGAAGTGCCTGTGAAGAGGATTTAGATAAAGTTTTGAACGACTTGTAGATTTATACTAAAACAATTAGAATATTCGCTCTCGATTTCTATGCGTGATAGTTGACTCGGGCTACGCCCTCGTCAGCTATCACGCGATAGAAATCTCGAGCTCATAATCTAATTGTTAAATATGATAACGAAAAGCCTTTTTTGTTTCAAAATATTTCAACATAACGCGAAAGCCGGCCTTTGGCCCGCCTTTGCCCCGCCTTTGCCCCGCCTTTGCCCCGCCTTGCTCGCCTTTGCACGAAAAAAGCCATTTGACGTCATCTATGATCTATACAAAATGAAGGAATTTCATTGGCTACTGTGCGTAACAAAGAATTGTGAATGGTCGAGAAAAATCACGCCACTGTCAAACCTGACTCGAGCGTCGCTCCTCGTTGAATGAAAACTTACAGCGAAAGCAGAGTTGAACTGCGAAATCTACAAATCTTGAAGAAAATGCTGGAAAAATCAAGTCAGTTTTTGTCATTGGCGCAGCCCTGTGAGCCGAAAAGCTTGGACGTTGCCTTGAAAATTGCAGGAATTGAAAAAATACGCTCGGAAAACTTGTGGTTGCGGTCAACCTAGAGGCCATTTGATTCGGTTTTGAATGAAAGGAGCGTAATTGACGGTGGAGATTTTTGTCTTCTGTGGTTGGTGATGCTCAAATCAGCTTGATATAGTGTCGGAGACACATTTTAGCTGCGATACTGTTGACTGTGAGCTGTGGTTAGCTATACTTAGCTCACTGCTGTGCCCTGAAACGGACAGGAACATTCGCATCGGAAAGCAAGGTTATGTATTTTATTTTACCGATTGTAAGAAGTGATGTTTTGATGTTTCATTGCTGACATCAATCAGTGTGTCAACAGTTGTTTTGACACCGGGAAAAGTTGAATTTTTAAATAAATTAATCTCAGAAACATTTTGTTTAAATATTGGGTTTGTTAAATTCGAGATAAAGCAATGGTTCTCGGCTTACCAAGACCAAGTTTGTGCGTGGTTTAGTCTCGCTCGACTGCCGACCGAGGCTGCTAGAAAATTATTTCCGTATCATTTTCTAAAAGAAACCGCTTTCTTTCGTTTTCTGGCTTCTCGAACCTGTTCAATGCCTCGGCAAGACTTTTTTGTACCTTATCTTTTGCCCAGTCACGTAAAATATTATCCTAATTCTCAAAACTTTCCGCCATTTTAAAGCGGCAGAGGGAAAAACTTTGTAATGATGACGTCAATCGTGCATCTGTCCTCTAATAGATCATAGGCGAGAACCAATAAAAATACGAGAATAACTTGTGTTATTATATAAATAATGATACTTGCACTGTCCAAACATCATAAGAGAGTGCAAATTAATGGAGAGCTAGAACTCACCTGTGTTGAGTGCGGCCATCTGGGGAGTAGTATGTCGTACCACCGTCAGTAATAACCTTGAACTGAAACCACGTCAACTAAAAAAATAAAATATTACCACACTGAACAAGAGTTCTAATGACAGAAGGTCTAGACAAAAATAAGGGAAAAAATTATAACACCAAAATTACACAATAAAAGAATATTAACAGGCACACAATTTTCTATGTAATTCAACGTGAAATCAATCCCATACTTCTAAGATGAACAAGAAAATATCGATTTATTGCTACACTATGTAATAATATTTATATTTGTAGTGTGAAAATAAAGTGATGGTATAAAGCTGAAGTGGCAAATTCTATAAACGAGTATTATCAATCTTTGATTTGGTAATGAAGAAGCGATTGCTTAGGAGTTCAAAGTTGTGCTTGACAATGACTCTTGTAAACGTTAAAAACAGCGTTAATAAAACTTCAAAGACGTTTCGACCAAGCAACTTCGGCCTTCATCGTTTTTTTTTACAAAGCCAACTGAGTGACGGCTTTCTACGTTGCAGTTTCCATCCATGGGGCATGTCTCTGGTTTTCGGCAGTTACAATCGAAATGAGCTTATATCGTGCTGCAGACACTCTAGGAAATTTTTGTTGAAAATTATTTACCAAGCCGAAGTCACTTCACAAACAACTAGAGAAACCTGCATTGGACTTTGTGACACTTCATTTAAGTTAAGATATAGGAATCACACAAGCTCATTTCGTAACGAACGGTATGGAAACGCAACCGAACTTAGCAAACATGTGTGGAACTTGAAAGACCGGAACATCAAGTTCAGTACAACATCAAATGACGTAAAATAAAACAAGCTCGATCATATTCCAATGTAACAAACAAATGTAATTTGTCTGTGGGAGAAATGTCATCTTTAAACAATCGAAATGAGCTTATATCCTGCTGCAGACACTCTAGGAAATTTTTGTTGACAAATGTCATCACATAATTAGTCGTAGCATCTCGCCAGTCGCGCCACACCCAGTATCTATTGTTCTCAATTTTTTATATATCTCTGATTGTAACCGTTTTTCTGGCAGTAGCTTGAGGATTGCTTCTCTGAGTAGCGATTAAATGTCTTGGACCAAATAATCCAGCTCTTCGATTCTATTATTATTTTAGACATGTATGTATGCTTATGTATGCTATATATTAGTGACTTACAAAAAACACATAGTAGAATCCTACACAGTTGATAACGAAAAGAACCGAGACATAAACATCATGGCCCATGGCTTCCTAAGGGAAAAGAATAACACATTGTTACAGTAAAAACACCTCTAATATTTATAAGTATGACCATGTGCAATGATCTCCACAATTCAGTGTAGGCTTTTAGCCAATAGAGCATTTGTGATTTGCCAGTCTTTGTGCAAAACCATTCATATGAAAGTGTGTTTCCCCGCTCCTTAAAGGTTCTCTTTTATGCAAATCAAACTCGTCCTTATTTGAAAGGTCTTGTACCACGAGGACTCGTTTTCAAACAAAGGCACGAGGCAACTTGAAAATGACCAGTTAGACAAGAAAAAGATACTACAATGTACACACATGTCATAAAGGTAAGGTCTTTTGTCCTGCTTTCTGCAGCATTAAGCAACTAGTACTTCTACTCCCCCCTGGATGGAATGCTAATCCATTGCAAGGTGCGATTGTCTCGGTGAATATTCACCAATGTTCAATATATGTACATTATCTTAAAACAGTTTGAACAGGGCACTATTTAATGACCATAATCCATGTCACAGCTGTTACAGCTGAGTATGGTTGATTGCCCCTTGATGTTACTGGTGAACTGGCCTGTAGTTGATACAAATTTAACCAAAAAGTAACAGGTTTGTTACAGGTGTGAAGATCAAGGTAGTAGGTGTCTGAACAAGATAATGCCTTGTGAACTACATCAAGCATGCATGTTAATGCATGCGTGCAGTTATGGCAATTCCTGGTTTATAGTTGTTAAATACGTTTGTGTGTGCAAAGCTAGAAAGTTTGGATTAGCTCCAATTGTCCTTATATGCTTATAAATGACTTATCCTAACTCCCATACATGAATTTAGTGTTATCTAACTTCCCTAAAATGCCTGCAATGTTTCACAAACCAGCAATTTCACAACTTACACTAAATGAAGATGCCTCTCCTAAGAATACTTCCAAGTTAAAATCTGATTGAAAATAAAAAAGGAGGTAACAAACAATAAAAAAGGAGGTAATAAGTCAACAGATATCCAAACAAGAATATCTATTAAGCTACTTGACGTGCATCCTTACAACATCCTAAATCCAAATCTTTTAGAACAAATATATGTTTGAACATTTTTCCCGACTACTACTGGGTGCTATTATTGGAATGACATTCTTCATTCTATACGTAATAAGCCAACTAGAAACTTTTCACCAGTGAGTTCATTTTGCTCCATTTTCTGTGGGGGTTAAGTCTAACATAAACCATTTATTTACCATGTGTTTACTCTTTCCTCTCTCACAGCAGGTTTCTTTTTATCCATACATTGAACAATTAGTTTTACTACATTAAGCCTTTTCCACTTTCATTTCACTGCACTTTATTATCGGCAAGTGGAGAAACGAAAAAACAATACAAATTGTACTAAAATTTGTATTTTTAACTCACATGACACTGCTGCTCTCACGAATAACACATTGGCCATCATTACTTCAAGCATAAAGAACACAAAAGCCCTGTGGTTGTTTCTTGCCACACAGCGCAGGAGAAACAGACAGTGGTGATCCAAACCCAAAAAGCATGTTTCACACAATCGGCAGTGTTTAGTGAGTTCAGGCATTACAATCTGGTAAGAAAACAGAGTGCAATAAATAAATCCCTTTTCCAATCCCCAACTGTATTTTAAACCACAAATGTGCATTGGATATGAGATGATAGATAGCCAACGAGGCGCATAGTATCAAGTTGGCCACAATCATCTCATATCCAACAAGCATGGGTGGAATAATTGCTTTATTAAAAACGCCCCCAAAATATAGAAAACTAGACTACAATAAAAATAAACAGGCCCAAAAAATCATGCATATGCTTGCTATGTTTGTAGATCATGGTATAATGGCTCATAACCCATGATGGCTAAGCCAATCAAAATTCTCGAATTGCATTATCCAATGATCCAGTTTTTAATAACACATATTAGTAAGTTATGCAATACTTTTAAGTGATATACCATGGTATACCACTGAGTGAGGAAGTGAAGTATCGTAGATGGAAACTGATTGGCACATCCTGAGGGAAAATTGCAATAATGATAATTGAAAATTGCAACAAGCTGAGTGGTAGAAGGAAAAACTAAAACTAAAATCATTTTTTTAGCTTCACCTCCTCCTCTATTCATGTATTCACCCAGCTCCCTCCCCATTCCCTCGTTGCCCTCAACAGAGGTAGCTTCCATGAGGAGAGGTGGAAACCTAATTTTCACTTTTAACCATATTGAATGTTAGTAGCAGCCTTCACCTTATATTGATTATTATGACTGTTAAGTAGCCATAGCTATAAAATCACATTGCTTGTTAAGGTCTGCATTGTACACAGTACCTCACAAACTGTACAGAAGTTGGACTCTGATACAATGCCTTTTGCTACATCAAGAATGGACTGTTGAAAGAAAAGAAAATTGAGCATGAGCAATAAATCGTAATATTAGTATGTATAAAAAAAAAATTCAGCAACAAATTAAAATAGCTCAGAGCTAAGGAAAGGAGGTCTTGCTGATCTTAACATTCTATTCTTCCTGATAAATAAGAAATGTGTGAGATTTGACCAAAACATCTCCCTTGCTGAGATACACGTAGCCGTACAGAGATCAAGGAAATTTGCTGAACACAATTTATTTACATGTACTGTAAGGTAAAGTCGGCATACAAGCCACTTGCAGAGCTTATCCCGGTTTCTATAGCATGAGCCCACTAGGAGTATTTATTACTCCTTTCTGGATGGGACGGTAGTCCATCGCAGGGTTACCCCCCAGTAGTAAGTTTGCTGGTACCCATTCATACACCTGGGTGAAGAGAGGTGCCGTGAGAGTAAAGTGTCTTCCCCAAGAACACAACACAGTGTCCGTAGCCAGGGCTCGAACCTGAACCACTCGCTTCAGAGTTGAGAACACTGACCATGAGGCCGCCGTGCCTCCTTTACAATGTAAAATTGATCTAAATTATTAGACTTGGAGGTCACTCTCCCCTCAGGGCTGACAGGGCTGTGTTCTAGAACTGCCCAGAGGCTAAAGGTGACCAGCTTAAGACTTTAGGCAACTGGAAAAACTTACTTTTTCACATAATTATGAGCTTATTAATAAGTTCTGGGCACTCAGGATTTCACGGTAAGGAACCTCTGGGCTCCTCATTATTTTTTTATAGACCACAACAACCACCGATTCGATTTTATTCTTCAAGGCCCAAAAGTTATATTCAACATTTGATTTCCAGCATGTTGATTTCTTACCATTGTTTCTCCAGTGTCGGAGATTCTATTAGACGTTACCACACCAGGGTCTGAAAAAAGATTTCTGTGAAAAAAATGTTTATGGTTAAAACATACTCATCTGGCATTTCAGTTGGGTCAAACATGAAGTTCAAGAAATGGAAGTTCAGACCAAGAAAATTACAGCCTTTTTCACAAATAAATTTAATTTCTAATTTGCATTACAAATGGTGCAATCCAGGGTAGATGTAAGGCAATTTCTGTAGAATCTACACAATTTTGTGTGGGTGAGTTCTAAATGTACATTACATGTTATTCTCTCACCTTAATTTTTTATGAACAGCAAAATAAAATATAACCTAGTCTGGGAAACCTGTCCAGAACTCATCATCCTCAACTCAACATAGAAGCTCAAGGACTCTGATGTTATGTTGCCCAAGAACACAACAGCATTACCCTGGAAACAGAACTACCACCTGGGCTGGCTAGTGTGGAGTCCAACATTCGTAATACGTGTTTGTAAGTCCTTAACACCACCTGCCTAGATTAGCTCGCTATTTGCAGGCGGTGTTCATTTTAAGTAATTTTTTGGAAGACTTATAAATAATAAACTTGAAACCTGAAACTTAAAAAAAAACTAACCTATCACAATTTACCAGTACTTGAAGTAAAAATCATCATAAACGATCTTTGATGGTTACAATGAAATAAACAATTCTGTAGTGCTATTGCCTTTTGTCTTTGAATAGACATGTCTACTCCGAAAAGGCTTTGTTGCTATAATGTTTGTTGTGTTTTACAGCTAAGAAGGTTTGTAACAATTTAATCAGTCTACACATGTCTTTGTACATTGAAATCCCAGTTTCTCAAACCCTCAACATTTCAAACGTCCCACTCACTTGAACCAAAAGTTGTTTCCTCCCCTCATCTCACCAGCAGTAAATTTGTGTTAATTAAGATTAGAGAAAATGTCACTTGTCATGGGTCACAAATCACAAACTCACTAGGGAAATAACAACTTGGACTTTCAACTTGTACGTAATCATGTCATGCACCTTGAAACTGCAGCAAACATGTGCCAGCAGATGCCAAACATACAGTTTTTTGCAATTTGTTCTATTTTTGAGTTTGAAGGTATAACTGAAACACTTAATGACTGGCTCCAAGGTGAACAGTGGGTTTTGTTTCCAATCCATTCTCAGTGTTCCAGGTGTCTTGGGGAGTGTCTCACTGTTTCCATTGGCACCAGTCATTAAGGGAATATTATTACACGACTAGGTTAGTTCAGAGGGCTGATAACCAAAATCAACCAATCAGATTGCTCCATTGCCAGTCCAATATTCTCTAAGTGTTGGACCGGGCACTGTCCCGAATGATCCCGCACGAAGATTTCTCATAGTTTTGCTTCTTTTCTTTTTCTAAAAGTATTTACTCCACATAAAATGTTATTTTTGTTTTCTTCCAACTTTGTTTTTCTTCTTTTTGAAAACGTCAGACGTGAGTAAACGTTCAGTTTGCTCTACATAAAAATTGCGTGCTTGAAGTTTATGATGTCTTTGCAGTCTATCATTTAGGCTTTTCTTCTAAACAATTTCAGTCATGTAATAAATCTCTTATCAACCAAGCTTGCTCGGGACGGTACTGGGAGAATATAGGCCGTTGGTCTTTTTTGTACGGACCTCGCTGCGCACAGTACGTACTGTCAAGACCTCAGGCCAATATTCTACCAGTACAGCCCTCACGCTTGGTTAGTAAGATATATATGTTGCAGGTCAATTTGTTCCTTAGGTCAATTTGTTTCCAACCTAGGTCAATTTGTTTCAACCTAGGTCAAATTGGCTGGAGACAAATTGACCTAAGGAACAAATTGACCTGCAACATATATATTGACCCCTGATTTCAAACCAATCTTTATTTCTCTTGGAAATTGGAAAAATCAGGATTTCACTCACTGTACATGTACATATATGTTTCTTGTGAAGGATCATCAGCTTTAAATATTCCAATTTAAATGGAATATTTGGTACATATATGTTTGCAAGTTTTGTTTTTATTAGTAACACTGGACTTGTAAACTTCCAATCATTGTAATAATAACAGGATTTGTCAGTAAAGATCATCAATATCTGCATACATACACATGGACATGTACACAAATACACAAATTCAGAAAAAAATAATTTCAAATGCTTCCCTGTAAGCATTATTAGTTCTAAAAGTAACAGTGGATTTACCTTAATGTCATAATAGTAGCTATCACAAGAACAATTGCAAGAGGAGTCCAAAAAAGCTCTGGCCAAAGTTGTGATAAAAGTTAAGGAGTATGTTTCATTGTCACATTAAAATAACCCTGTAACCACTAAACAAGAGAAACAGTGCTCAGCCTACTCTGTAAATATTATTAATAATCTCTGCAATTATTATCAATAATAATTATAATGCTTTTAATTAAAAACAAATCATAATAATTATTACATGTATGTGACTTGAAAGACCCAACGCACTGTAAAACCCACCTAATCCACGACAGATGTTCTGTCACAGAGCAATTTATAATATTTTAACAAATTAAAGTACATTTTGAAAACTTTTTTTTGTTATTTTGCTGGTTGGTTGTAAATTTACTATAAATTTCGTTATTGCATTTTAAACTGTTAATCTGTATATAACTTTTAGATACTATAAAATTAATACAGGACCCCTATGGAGACCAGTCCTTAGAGCTGAATAGACTATCCTGTTCCTTTAAGCCCCAGAGAAAAACTGTACTTTTCTACAATGATAACAGTACATCAAAAGACCACAAGTAATATACCAATGGAAAGGTATCGTTTGGGATATGTCCTAAATCACCACAACAGACACACAAGATGTCATAAATTGAATCGAGGAGTCTTCAAGGAAAATAATGAAAATGTTCGCAGCTCTGCAGGTGTGGAGATTTTTAACAGTTATTCACTTGACTCTAAAATTGTAAAGCACCAAAGTTTTAAAACTTGAGGGTGGTTAATCAAGTGTAATTGAGGAGGGGGGTATGATTTTATGCCTCTAATATTTAAGCAATAGAAAACCTTTTCCGTGTTCGCATAGCCTGATATAAACATGAGAGGGGTTGGGAGAATTTGAGACAGTTATGCAAACCACAGACAAAGTCGTAGGTTTGCATAACTGTTGAGAATTCTCCCAACCCGAGTGTTTATATCAGGCCATGCAAATTTTCTGCTGCTTTTATAAAATATTTCTCAAAATTAATTCGACAAATGAAGGGAAATTTTGTTTATTAACTTCTTGAAATTTTCTCAATACACGCTCTAGACAATCATCTTTCCTACTAACCAATCAAAACACGCATCTGATAACGCATGAGCCAATCAAATTTTGCGTTACTAAAGTCAAATTTGTGGAAGTCACCAGCGAGCAAGCGAGCGCTGTGTAAATGAAAGCGATATCAGCTTTGAATCCTTCTAAATCCTTGGGAGAAATGCCTAAATTTCAGCGAAAACAGAAATGTTCAAAAGATTTACGATTCTGTAAGGAAAGAACTTTAAGATGAATGTCACTGGTTGAGAAGATGGTTGAGAAGTTGAATCGCTCATGACGCCTTGTGAAGTTTTGCTGGTTTGGAATCATAGCACAACCAGGCAGGGTTGAGTTTACTGCAGTAAAGTCAGAGGGCATTAAATCAATAATTCTGGTGAGCTGTCTGGTACATTCTTCCGCGTTTTAATGGTCACTTTTTGAACATTTCACAGCCAAAACATGGCAACCAATCGGCTGTGCTAAATTTGGTTTGAAACATTCACAGTCTGTAGCATATAGGTCGTGTTTAATTTTATTGTTAGTACATTTTAAAAAAAAAACAGAATGTGATTTTGAGAATTTTATTGTAGTAATTAAATGCAAAAATTATCTTGAAAAACGTTTACTGCATATTTTGTGGCCGAGCTAAATTTGGTTTGAAACATTCACAGTCTGTAGCATATAGTTCATGTTTAATTTTATTGTACATTAAAAAAAAAAACAGAATGTGATTTTGAGAATTTTATTGTAGTAATTAAAATGCAAAAATTACCTTGAAAAACGTTTACTGCATATTTTGTTGCCGTGCTAATTTTGGTTTGAAACATTCGCAGTCTGTAGCATATAGATCATATTTAATTTTATTGTACATTTAAAAAAAAAGCAATGTGATTTTGATAATTTTATTGTAGTAATTAAATGCAAAAATTACCTTGAAAAACATTTACTGCGTATTTTGTTGCATATTTTGTTGTCTTCGCTTGAACTCCCTCAACAAGGTCGTCTTCTTTCTTTTGCTTTCTTTCCTCGGGCTCAGAGGGGAAGAGATGGTCAATCCTCAAATCAAAACTTGGAAAAGTTTTCTTCATTTGAATTCCTTAATATTTATGCTTAAGAGTTAGACTAATGGCTTTAAAATGGTTTTAAATTGTGCCGGGGAGACACAAAGCGTGACGTCACAACCGTGTTTGCATACTCTCATCAACTTGTGTAAACCTATCGACCAATGAGAATGCACGTACTGTCTTTAATATTTTATAAGAGGATTTCTCAAACATCTTTTTGGTGTCCAACTTTGAAATGAATAGGCGAAATATTTACATGTAGCTTATTATAACATTTTTGTGCCATATGGCACTATCAGGACTTTAAGGGTTAAATTATTGAAGTTAACTTACTAAAAAGTACTCATGATCGTAACAGTTACATGTACACATTATTCCAAAGGATATGAGGCATAATATATAAAAAGTAGCATAACAAGCTCTGTATTATTAACCCAAAGAAAAAGCCAAGAAGTGCAGGATTTGGGAACGCAGAAATATGCTGTAATCTGTGCCTGGAGAATGACCACACATTAAAGAAGACTATGATTCCTATGGTTACTGGTATTGCAAAGAGTGTTGAGAGGTGATAGAATGACAAAGCAATGAAGAAAATTCCAAATGACGGTGAGAGGAGTAATAGAAACCATGGCATCCAAGCATTGGGTGGCCGATTTCGTGGACAGCGACTGGCTTGCCAGTACTTGAGGTGTCTCTGGAGCCAAAGGTGTCTACAAGAAAAAAAATAGTTCACCTTATGTTGCTTAACTTTAGTTACAGTAACTCTTTATTCCAGGAACAGTGTATTGAAAACCAATTTTCCAGCTGTCTGGCCAGGTAGAGCTTATCCAAATTTTTCTATCATAAGATTTATTATAAGAGCCTATCTTGTGGGCAGACAAATTTTATTATTTTATTAAAAAAAAGGGCCATTTATATTTTCTATTCATCTAGTTCAGCAGTTTCATTTTTTTTTTTTTATTTCACAGGTGCCAAATTTTTAAAACGTGCCTTCAAAGTAGAGCTATTTTTTTCGTGATCAGTTTAAAACTTCATTTAATAGGAAGAATATTTATTAATTTTTCTTTCAAACATGGCTAAACAAACTGCTATGACATATCATAGTTGAAAAATATAACTGGGGCTTTTGAGAACACATTACATTTTTTAGAGCATCAGCATAATAATTACATGTATGTGCTATTTTCCCAGTTTTGGCAGGCATGCCACTTGTGGTGAGCAGACCAAACTTCAGTTGATCTTAACTTACACAATTTTAATTAGAATGTTTAATCAAATAAAACTCAACATGTTAGTGATTGACTAGGTAAGGGCTCTGAAATCGCAGCTTATGAGAAACATTTAATTTTTGAAGAAAAATCAATGGTCGGCTTTTACAGGGCAACCTCTCAAGTGACTAGGGGTGTTATCCCCCCAGGAAGTGTTTAAAGCCAAGTATAAAATTTACTAGTTATCCATTACTACAGTCATGTACACCTCAGCAGAGAGAGGCATCATGTAAGTTAAGTGTGTTACCTAAGAACACAAAGCAGTGACCCTGGGCAACGCTTGAACACAGACTGCTTGAATCGGAGTCTTGACAAGCATGCTAATCATTAGGCCCCTATGATATTATTATAACTACCCAAAGAAAATGCCTGTGCTGATTGGTTTAAACCATGTTTCTACAATACCACTCAGAAGAAACCTAACATGGAACGCGAACGCAAATGGATACAAAATGGGCACAAGAACGTGAATGGAACGGGTACAGAATGGATACAGAACGGATATCGAACGCATATCAAATGGATACAGAACGGTAGCAGATCACAAGAAAGGAAAAAAGCATTCCCTCTAAAATGCAATCTTGAAGTCAGAGAACACGTTCTTCAGAAAATATTCTAGTGTAAGTTACGCTATCAGAGTGCTTACCTGGGATTTGAAAACGATACAATTATAAATTCACATTCGTCCAATTTTTGCCAGCGATCATGAGAAAATGACAGAACGAATCATCTTATGTCATTTTTTATTTCTTTTTACACACACTAAGCAAGCTTCTTCCCTGCTTTTTCTTGGCCATTTCCTGTTCGTAGCGGTCATTTTGTTATTGTCAACAAATCCAAGTTATGTGATGTATATATGAAATAATTCATATTTGAACTGCGGTTATAGATGCAAGTGAAGTATGATCCTCGCAGTAAATTTTCCAATTTAAGCAACTGG
>CM042759.1:6358122-6377618 GCA_022496165.2 Catalaphyllia jardinei
TCTTTAATTGTTCCACGCTTCAACACGCGTTACATGAAAGACTCTGTAGCGTTTAGAGGCTCAGTCCTGTGGAATGCAGTGACCAATAACTACAGTGCTCTGACAAAAAACATTCCTTATCGTGATCTCAGGCTAAAGCTTAAATCTCAAGCCAATTTTAATGAATTCAACTTTAAGAAAACGTCTGCATCCACTTGTAATTTTAGAAAAGATGACTTTGTATATACGTAAATTTATATACACAATTTCATATTTGTAAGCGCCAATTGAGTTTAAACGTTTTGTCCGTATAGTTCTTAGTTTTTAGTCTTTTAGTATTTTGATCTTAGTTTACTTGTAATAAGTTAATTGCAAACGACCCCACAAGCTCATGTAGCTTTAATACTTATCGTTATAAAATAAAGGCTTTCTATCTATAATTTAAATATATTTCTCATGACAATTCCATCTCATTTTTTCTTAACAGTTCTTCTAAAAAAATACGGAAAAAAAGTCAAAGCTCGTAGACAACATTACCATTTCTCAACAAGCTCAATCTACAGCGACAGTAACTTAACACTATCATAACTAAGACATAAAAATCTTGTGTAGATTTTCCTGGGTGCCATTTTAATGCCAAATAATCTGATTTCATATCCTCATCCCGATCATTCTGCACCAAAGAGGCGAGAAACAAATGCAAAAGCAAGTGTTAATACCAACAGTAACAGCGTTCGGGGACATGTTCACGATCTTTTAGTTCTGCGAATGACCTAGAAAGTCTGCTTCTTAACACTACAAGTCAGTTTGACTTTTTGCATCTGCAATTTGCTGCCCAAAATTCCATACTGATATATAAAACGTGTTTTTAATCCCGGCAGGAGCGCTGATTGGTGAACTTGCATAGTATGTTATGCGATCTAACTTGACTTACTTTCATTACCAGTGGGAAAAATGCGAAAAACCGAAAAACCGCATATCATTACAAACTAGAAGTAGAATGCCAGCCGTAAGCTGTCTTCTTGTAAGATTATCAGAACAAGGAAGTCTTGCTTCATGAGATACGGATAATTTCAAATAAATGTATAAATGTAATATCAGTCAGACAGGAAAATTATATTTGTGCGAGTGAACGGGCAGGAAATAACTTATGACGGATTGGGCCAAAAAGCGGATTGGGCCAAAAAGTATAAGCATAACAATGGAATAATGTGCTCTTTAGATGTCTCCTCCTTATTTACAAATGTGCCACTCGAGGAAACACTAAACATTTGTCTAGACAAATTGTATTCTCTTGCTGATCCTCCGGCTTTACCCAGGGTTGTTTTACGCAAGCTATTGGAATTTGCCACCAAGAAGAGCCACTTTCTTTTTGACGGTAAATACTACGACCAAATCGATGGTGTTGCCATGGGTTCTCCACTAGGCCCTGTCTTAGCCAACATTTTTATGTGTGATTTTGAGGAAAAGTGGTTGATGAACGCCAAAATTAGTCCTTCATTCTGGAATCGGTACGTTGATGACACGTTCACCATGTTTCACAACAAAGACAGTGCAAATGAGTTTTTGCACTATTTAAACAGCTGTCATAGCAATATTAAATTTACCATTGAATTTGAACAGAACAATGCAATTCCGTTTTTGGACATTCTGGTCACACGAAATCAAAACAACATTTTCACGACATCCATCTACCGGAAGAAAACTTTCACAGGCCTCTACACTAAATGGGATTCCTTCACTCCACGAAAGTACAAAATAAATCTCATCCGCTCCCTCACTTATCGCTACTACCGTCTTTGTTCATCTGGCTCCTTGCTACAATCTGCACTCATTGATCTTCGTAAACTCCTTCTTCAGAACGGCTACCCACAAGGCATAATCAACTATCATATCAACGATGTTTTGAACAAAAACAGACATCAGCATAGCAACCCTGTGTCTACAGCTCCTAAGAAAGATATCGTTATCCTACTCCCCTACTTAGGTTTGCAAAGCAACCAAGTCGCTAAACGCCTGAAATCTTGTGTGTACAAATTCTACTCTTGTGTTAACTTGAAGATCGTTTTTCAGAGCACTCGGTGCATAAAATCTTTCTTTCCTTACAAGGACCATATTAATCGTTCACAACAATCCAGAGTTATTTACAGAGCAAATTGTTGGGATTGTAATGCTTTTTACATTGGTAAAACTAAACGAAGGCTTCACGATAGAAAAACCGAACATTTTAAGGCCCTCGCTAAAAATGACAATACTTCAGCCATTGCTGACCACGTCAAGGCCACTGGACATAACATCAAGTGGGATCATTTTGATATTTTAGCGAAGGGCAAAACAGACAATCATTGTAAAATAAAAGAAACCTTATTTATTCAAGAACTTGAGCCAGCTTTCAACGTCAACGTCGGAAGTGAAAAGCTGATGCTTTATTAATCTGTACTAATTTTATATTTTACTGTTAAGTATTTGCTTAATCTATGTTCCAGTCCCCTCACCTTTATTATATATAAATAGCTGTTTTAAATTTCAACGGTTACTTTTGAAAATGTATGTAGAGTACATACGAAACGTCAAGTCATAAAATGTACAAATTCAGTACTAATAAAATTTGTTTGAAACAATGGCCACGCAAGCATAAAATTATGGACTTTCCCTTGTTCGAAGACTTAATGTCTAGTGTAAGTAAAATAAGACTGCTTTGAAATATTTTGAGATGTTGTACAAATGTCTTGAACAAAATAAGGATCACATATCTTACTTAGGGCCTCTTCACATGGAAGTGGGGGACCCCGGGGACGCGGGGTGAGGTCCAAAATGCAATCACTTGGTCGCTAAGCACGCACATAAACAAATAACTTATCGTTTGTTCCAATAAAGCAGCTTTTCGCTTCAATGTAGTTCTTGCAGGCAAAACTTTGGTTTGATTCAGCTGATTTGCTTGACTATCCGATTCCCCGCCTTAATTGTCGCCAGCACTGTTAACTTCATAAGCGTTTCGGTGGTTTTGGAGGTGAAATCGTCGAAAAAACTCGGTGGGTTATCCCACTCCGCAACTTTCATATGGAGAAAACTCACCCCACAGAAGCGGGTTACCCGGACAGGCTGACCGGGTAACCGGCCTTGGTGAGGTGCCCCACCAAACATGTGAACGCGATCAAGAAAAAAAGAGTGCTTGTATTGGGAGACACGTAATGCACCGGAACTGAACACACGCGTGTTTCGGAGCTCCGCAAAATTTAGAATTCTTTTTTGTAATTGGTTATACTCGCAAAGATTGAAATGTCTACTGACCAAAGTAAAACGGAAAAAACCGAGAAGGAGCGCCTCCGAGTAAGTAGTTCTACTTCCGAAGACATCAAAGAACAGGTCGCCATTGCTGAGCTGCTTGAAAGAATCTCGCTTATTGAACAACAAGCGGTTGAAAGAGAAGCACGAATAACGTCACTAGAAACTCAACTTGCGAATGCAAACTCAATGATACAGAAATTAGAGAAAAAATCGAATGATTTGCAAAATTCATGCAATTGAATTTACACAGAAAGACCAAGCATAGGCCTTCGACCGCATAGCGGAATACGAGCAACAACAAGCCAACCAAGATGACGAACTCATCAGACAAGAAATATACAGCCGACGTTGGAACATGATCTTTTACAAAGTTCCGGAAACACGCAATGAAGACTGCACTGGTCTCGTCCGGAAGGTAATTACCAACGACCTCAAGATTAAGCGTGAAGAAATAAACCTAATCCAGTTTTGTGATAACACTAAGGTGACAGGCCTGCACGACTCCCATCCACGTGTAATAGCCACTTAGGAAGTTTTTGCTCGAACTAGTATAATATCTTTAAGGATCTGCCCCTTTTATATGTTACGATCGGGGGATCTTTGAATATTTCGCTAAGCAATAATCCTGAGTTTTCAGAAGGACATTTCTTAACAGTAGAGCCATTAAAGGTCACATGGTATGTTATCACTGTTGATTTTTATCAGGCAGTCCAGGCAGGCCCCGTCCCATCACGTGCGAGTAAAACCTTTATCCACTCACAGCATGGCAGTCCAATGTGTACATTAGCTATACTAAAAACAAAGGATAAACATACGAAATGCGTTCTAAATATTCTACACAATCCTCCAAAACTTGGAGATATGTCGTGTAATAACGCATAACTATCTTACGCTTTATCCTTAAATTTAAACTACACATGCTGGAGAAAATAAGCATTATAGCCATCATAGAAAACACAGTTTCAAGCTGTGTACAATAGGATCGAAGACTTGAGAGCTCGCCATTCGCTGGTGGCAAAATAACCAATCACAGTCAAGATCTCATGATCAGCCGGACGAGTATATAATCTCCAAAAAATACGCCAGTTGCGGAGTGTTACCGGGCATTGGTCTCAGTCACTCCAGGCTATCTGCAACTGACGAGATCCAGAAGGATCGAAACCGCGGTCTTGCCTGAACGACAAGGCTACGAGCCTCCAACAAAAGAGAGACCATTAGCGGTCTCCGCAAGAAAGCCTGAAAACATCGCACAAAAGCAATGGCGACGACAATGTAGAGCTGGATGAACAATCAGCGGAAGAACTAAATTTAGAGCTTTTGCCTGAGTGAAACCACGCAATATCATAAACAACATGCAAAACAGTCCACAGCCTTGCGCGTGCACATTTACATTGTCAGTGCCAGAAATAAGAAACTGGAAGGACAAATATATGCAAAAAAGAAAAGAACGTCTCTCTAAGACAGATTTATAGCTTTCCACAAGAGAAGTTACAGCTCTCACTGGCGAAGCTGGACAAAGATAAATACGACACCCGTGATAAGAAACAGCATAACTTGCGACAGTTTATCATACAGCCGGGCCCGGCATAGTAATACAAAATGCAAGTATCCTACATGTTCGCGGAAATATTTCAAACTTTGTCCCGCCAGGGCTAACATTCGAGAGAGCCTAAAACATATCTTGCAATATAAAAGAGCCTAGGGAGAAAAACAACTGGCAGAAAACAGAAGCTGTCAAACTCTGCAAATTACACGCGGATAACAGCGGAAGCCACGCAGACATATGACCTCCAATGGCTCTACTGTTAAGAAATGTTCTCCTGAAAACACAGGATTATTGCTTAGCGAAATATTCAAAGATCCTCCGCTCGTAACATACAAAAGGGGCAGATCCTTAAAGATATTATACTAGTTCAAGCAAAAACTTCCTAAGTGGCTATTACAGGTGGATGGGAGTCGCGCAGGCCTGTCACCTTATTGTTAAAACATTGGCCTAATCTACTTCATTCTAAAACATTTACGCATATGAGGAGCTCCGGGATAGAAAAATATAGCGCTAGCATGTCTAACACGCACAAACATTTAGTTAACTGCGTTAAGGCCATGAGAGCCTCTTTTATTTTGATTTCCTTTATTTTTATTTTCCTACTTTAATAATCGTTTTCTTTCTTTTCCAATCGTATGCAAATTCTTTCAATATTTTCTCTGAAGGAGCTTTTTTGTCAAACTCTGACTCTGAAGTGTTGAACTCCACTGCAAGAAGGTTGTCAAATTTTTATTCGCTGTGTTCTGTTGTAATTGCCGTTCATCTGCTTATTCAACGCCTTCAACTTAAAATGTCTCACCGTCAATGTCAGAGGCCTTAACATATCGGTAAAGCGACGTGCACTTTTTAGATGGCTGCATGAGCAGAACAAAGACTTTATTTTCCTTCAGCAAACATACAGTTTAAAAGAAACAGCAAATATGTGGGAAACAGAATGGGGAGGAAAGGTGTTGTTCAACCATGGAACCACACACAGTAAAGGTGTTATGATTCTTTTAAATCCCAAGCTCGACTACAAAATTGAGGAAATTACCCAAGACAAAAATGACAGGCTCATTATAGCCAAATTAATAACTGAAGACACGCATTTCATTTTAGTTAACGTATACTCGCCTAACACAGGAGCCCATTACTAGGAGCCTGCAACTCCCTTAATAAGCCAATGCAACGGCATTTTTACAGACCAGTCTATTTTTAGATATTTTTTCCCGCGAAATAGGCCAGTTCCAGTGTACATGAGCACGCATCGGTAAGGATAAAACAATGCGGCCTCACGTGAACATGTCAACATCATGTCGACATGTCAACTTTAGTCCGTGCTCGTGATTGCAATTGGGCACTGAGGTGCCTATGGGGATCTGAATTAGAGATGAATACAAACTAAAAATAGATCGGACTGTAAAAACGCCGTGACAGGAATATGGGGTAGTTGCAGGCTCCTAGTGATGGGCTCCTGCCTGGCGATATTAATCAACAAGTACTCTGTTTTACTAATAATCTGCAAAATCAACTTCAAGATTTCCCTTATAAGAATATAATTACCGGTGGCGACTTTAACTGTGCCCTAACACTGCAGTGCAATAAAAAGGGAGGAAACACTGCCACACGAAAACTTTCAGTAATAAATGAAATTAAGAAGTTCTTCGAATTGTACGATCTTTGCGACACATGGAGCTCAGTATATCGAGCGCTTGAAAATGCTGCCCGAGGCCGCAGGCCCAAGGCAGCATTTTCAGGCCCGAGGTCACAGTTTTTCACTATACGGATCGACCCCAGGCCGCCAAATAACATGTTTATTTTTTTTTCTGCAGTAAATTGGTTTTACAGATCACAAATGGGTTTGTTTACGTAACTTGAAACGGCTTGCGCGTCGTCTACTAACGATTTGTAAAAAAATCTTCGCAGCGAGCGAGTAATTCAGATACCAGACAAAAATGTATTAAAGAAGAGGTATTTTTCTATCTACTTTACGATGGCTGGATTTATTTCACCATTTATTCACTTAATTTGACAATGTCTGTTTTCTGCATTGGAAATTTGCTAAATAGTAGACTGCGAAAGTCCTTCTTCTATGTAGCGAAGGAAGAACGGAGTCGGACGATAAAGGTGTCTAGTCCAGGGCGATTATACATAGGGCGGTAAAACGAGCGGGTCCGAGCAAAAAGGTGTTATACAGTAGACTGGGGTCTACTAAAACAAGGAGGTTCACCCAATTACTTACACTCGAACTTAGATTTCTAAAGAGTTTACACGGAACTCCCTTCTTTGTGAATCAGCAACGTTTTTGGTGCATTTTTTGTTCTGAGCCAATGGGAAAAGGTGAGTTTTTTAGTGATGAAAACAGGACTTTCGCGCTGTCAATGAAAAAGATCTCTTCTCGCGCTAGTTGTATTTGCAAGAAAGCTGTCTTCTCTGGTTAGGTAACGAGTTAATTTGTGAGTTTCTCAGAACAATGCTTAATCATAATCAATTTCTGCTTTTGATTGTTTCTTATTCTTTCTACCTGTTTGGCGAGAGTTTGCAGAAGTTATAATTTTGAAAGGAAAATCTGACGCGAACAAGTAGCTAATTTGCATAGTGGAGCGCGTGTCCGAATCAGCTTCAAAATTGATAAAATATTTTTTCGCCATCTGTTGTTCTGAGATGCTGCAACAGTTTTTGCCAACGCTATAAGGTAACTAAAGTGTTTCTTCAACGTAGTGAAACTTTATACTGGAAAAATAAATCAGACAAGGCGTTTAGAGAACTCAAACAAAATCAAAATCGTCATTCGGGTTGGTCAAAGAAAGCGCTACCGTAACTTTTTTTATTATCTCTGCTGTCTTCCCATATATCTAGCTCAACTTTTAACATGTTCTCAAACTTGATCTTGATCATTTAAAGCTAGAGTTGTCTGAGTTCGGTGTACGCTTTTAAACGAAAGCCGGCGTAATTGAAGTTTAATTTGTCCAGGGCGTAAGATGTCGATCGGAATCGATCATCGGAAAGGTAGTCGATAAGCAGATAGTGCTCGATAATTGTCGATTGATTAGTTTAATTTGTCGATAAAAGTCAATAATCACAGAGTTCTCTGGACTGGCTATCGATTTGTATCGACTTTTATCGATTTCTATCGACATCAACATGTCCAGGGAACGGACATGGAAGTGCAAAAACAAAATTAGCTTGATCGACTTTGCATAAGCATCGTGAGTGTGAAAAGTTGTACGGCGCTGATAATGGCAATAAAGCTGAATAAAGTTGCATTAAAACCTGAAAAAAGCAGATGTTATCCTGCTCAATCCGCAGCCGAATGTTTACACGAAACACGCATCGGCGAACGCTCTTTTGCATCGATAACCAGCGATTTATTGGATTGCCACACACGTATTTTCAGTATAACAAATGATTCTTCTTTGGTTTAAGTCCTATGCATTGTATTACATGAATATACTCTAGAGACGAGCTGAGTTTAACAATGTTAACAATCTCGTTCCCAGAGCCCGCGTGCTTTTTTTCCGTGTCTTGGCGCTGACCAAAAGGCACGTGGGCTCTGGGAACGAGATTGCCATGTTCAGGGAAGTTGCTTTACAAGTAATCGCAATTAGCTCTGTGAAAGAAAAATGTGTTTAGCTGGAGTTTCAATGAATAAGCCATGCTTACATTTGTAAATTCCCAAATTTAATATAGACAGATTGATGTTTCCATACTGAAGTGGAAGGTAACCTCTTTGTGTCAAGTGTGACCGGTGTACATGTAACTGCCATTGCCAATGAATTTAAAGGCATTTTCTGAAAATGATTGTCGTTGAGTTAGGTGTTGCCATTTGCAATAGAACAATGCTTGGCGACTATATAGTCATAAAATTGTGAATTAAGTGCTTATTTGAGTTCATCATAAAATGTCACTGTGTCAGACATAATGAATGGATGTAATAATTATTAATGTGAACATGGAGTGGTGATAATTATACATGCGTGGCTAGAAAGAAACTGTAAATGATGATTATTGCTTTAGTGTTTTATATGAACTTAAAATTCAACATTAGTATGTATGCATGCATGCATGTCTGGAGGCACTGCAGATAGTTAACAGATATTCACATATAAACTTTCCTGACTTTTACATATCTGCAGAATATCTGTAAATTTCCTACAGATATTTTACAGATATGGGAAAACCTACTGCAGATAACTGCAGTACTGTCACAGAAATGCTGCAGATATTTGCAGATATTTAACATATATGTCCGTTTGGTCAGGGTAGGCAAAATATATATTTTTTAAAGTTTCGTGTTCAATTTTTCAGATTTATTCAAATAACCAAACCTTTCAGATAACAAAACAAAGTTTGAAAAATAAACGGTTATTCCGAATACACACTAATTTCAGGATATATTCTCCACTCCATTTTTTTTTTTTAAAAAGGGCGGGGACAGCTTTAGTGAAAACCACATGCATGTATGAGCCAGATCGATATTAATAGGGAGCTTAAGCACGCGCGTTACGTGAACGGCAACCGCGGAAGTGAGCTATTTTCACTTTTAACTTGCCCTCACACAACCTCACTCGCATTGCTAAGTATCTTTTCACTATTAGAGATGAGAAGTAAAAAAAATCTTGGAGACAATACGTTCGTAGCATGTGAAATGTTCGCTTCCGATTGCCGTGCGCGTCTCAAAAACGCGCATGGTTAAGCTCCCTAATATATGAGGTCACCTTATTGGAATAAGGGGAAGCCTGATAATGAATTATGTATTAATCAACTTCCTGTTTCGTTTTCGATTCAGTTGTATTTCAACGCTCAGTAAGGTTAGTTTTGCAAGAGTTTAGTTGATTCAGAAACTCAAACGTTGCCAATGTTTGTCAACGACCGGTGTAACCGTGTCTCCATACAATACCGAGTCATGTGAATCGTAGTTTTCTTTTCTGTTTAGCTGAGATGAAGATCTGAGGTAGGTATCCAATCTGATTATGCATTATCTTATTTGACTTTTTTTAATGTGAATTCATATGTGTCGTCGTCGCTCGTTGGGAATGAACTCTTGAAATTCAATCATGATGATGATAAATATGTTCGTATTAGTAAATGAAATCGAAAGAGCTCTCAGATTTGAACTCTGTCTAGATATAAGAACATAAACAACGCGGTTCATCGAAGGGACAGTTTGCATATTCTCCCTCGCTCCTTCGCGTCAAGAATCGTCACTGAATTTGTGCGTCAAACTTATTTTGATTTGGAATTAACCTTGAAGGTTTCTTAAAATGAAAGCACCGTTATATCTTCGTGTGACTGTGGAATCAGTGATCTCCCCGACGTACGCATTTTGTGAGAGTAAAGCCCGTTCCGAACGCCGCACCACTCATGTGCCGAACCAAACTCAATAAAGTTCGGCTTTGGAGTGACGGGTGATTCAGAAGGCGTGCTTGCGTCGAACCTTGATTCGGGAAGCTCGTGGTAAACATTTGGTTGAGGAAATATGCGTTCCGAATTCAAGAACTTTGTCCAAGTAGAAAAGCTCTGAAAAATATCTCGCTGTTATAGCAACAATTAAAAGAGAAGGAAATTTAATCGCACGGTTCACGGAGTTTGTATTTAGACAGGTTTTCTCGCTGTAAAATATTTAATCAACCTGTTACTGTAAAGGGAAATGTCATAACCTGGGCTACTTTCACGAAGAAATAGCAAAAACTAAATTTGTGCTAAAGAATCTCGCTCATGCAGGCCTGTTTCAAGCCCGAAACGCGACAGAGTTTTTGTTTTCTTAATTTTTAGTAGCCTCCCACGCAGACGTTCTCAGGCTTGTCACGCTTTCCGAGGAACGCGTGACAAGCGTAAGAACGTCTCCGTGGGAGGCTATATTTTTAGCGAAGTCTTCGAGCTTCATGACTAGTCACGCCACTCAAGTTCCTGTGCGGCTTTCTCCCAGGCCTTCGCGGTCAATTGATTTCGGCTACAATAGGGATGATCACATCACAGTTTCATCTGTATTTCCGCAGTTAAGCTCAGTCGGCAGAGTAACGGTAGATCTAATCCGGAGGTCGTGAGTTCGATTCCCACCGAGGTCAAAAATTTTTTTTCTTCACCTCGTGTGGTTCCTTGATTCCCTTTACTAGGGCAAACGCGCTGTGGGTCTTTCATCGGCTTCACATAGCACTTTAATTTACACTTCAGAGTTAGTTCTCTGTTCCATCATTTGTGTTCATAGTGCTGCGCGGCGCGACATTCATATGTACCCTTACATCTGTGTCAGTCTAATGTAATGTGAACAAAAAATATATATATTTGTCTTCCTTTGTATTTCAGCCATGGCGGAAAGTCAAGTTAAATCGCGTGAAGCAAAAGTTGATTTTGATGAAGACAGTTTTGAAGGTGAGAACGGGCAAAAACTAAAAAAAAAACACACTTTAAAGAAAATAAATATTTGACATCAGTTTCAGTGCGTGGTTGGTTTAAGAGGATCAAATCTTGCAAAGGAACTTAAAGCAAGATCTTATTTTGTGGTGAACAAAGTTTAAACTGTAAATTGTAAAAATCTAATGACATTCCCAATAACTTCAGAGATAACTACTTTATTAGGCTTGGATGCCCTTACATACTTGGGAACAGAGGACAACACATGCAAAAGCCAAAAATTGGCGACAGATTCCATTGATAAAAAGTAAACATTGGATTTTCCACTCACAGAAGTTTCAACCTCTAAAGTACCTGCTATTCTGAGGAAAGCGGTCCCGAAAGAAGCTCTGGACGGCGCCATTTTGAAAATTTACTTGGCCGTGTTGATGTGACGTCATTCTGTGCAACTCGAAATTGGTCGCAACCGAAAAAAACTTCAACTGACTCAGTGCCCTTCACAAGGCTAGCAAAATGTATTTTTTCCAACCGATTATCCACCTCACTATCTTCACTGTCATTATTTTCGAAGTTTGAAGCGCGTCTGCCTCGAAATAACAAGGCTCAAGAGCAACCATAACCTAGGGTGGTAATTAAAAATCCTGTCGGTAGACAAGGACAAAATCCCTTGGATGGAATGAAGTCACGAAAAAGCGGCTGGCACTGACCATTGCTTAAAATGGCGACAGCGACATATTGAACACCACACACTGTAACACCTATCTTTTGTTTGGTATACAAGACAATAAAGGGCTGCAAACAGTCAAAAAAAAGATATTGAATTTTGAGCTTCTTTGGAGACGAATTTCATAAGGAAATCATGCACTTAAGATACTGAAACTTCGGTGAGTAGCTAAACTCAGTGGGAATCTTTTTGGGTTGATAAAAATACCTTTTTTGGAGTTACCTTCTCCTTGAACCACGATAGAAGACATTCGAGTGCTTTGAGTAGAGAACCAAACCACTGTTATGCTATTGCAGTTTTGCAATGTTACTTGTTAGTAATTGTCATTAGTTTTACTTCAGTCGTAAATTGTTGTAAATTATGAAATAGGCCAGTTTTCAATTGAGTATCATTACTAAACCGAAAACAAAGTAATTACTCTAACCAAACACAAAAGACATAAATCCTTTGAACAAATCAAAACTTGAGGTAAATATATGTAGCTGAAGTCAAGCGCGGGAAAACGTGTGTATGTGAACAGGGATTGATTTTGGTCTCACCTCTGATTGGATGAAAAAGTGGCGCGAGTGTTTTTAAAGCCAATTATTTAGCGTAATTATGCAAAACCAATTAGTTTTCAACACTCAAGTGAAAACCATTCTGAAGAGTTAATTTTTTAATGAAAAAGTAAAGTTTCTTTTCCTGATGTATTGTCAGTCATAGCTCAAGTCCCAGCTCTAGTCCCAGGCCCTTCTGATGAAAAACTTGATTTTGATGATGATACTCTAAAAGGTGAGAAAAATAACTCCCAATAGACCAATTTTGATATGTTAAAATTCAGTCTAAAACATAGACCTCAACACGGGGGTCCGGGGAATAGATAAAGAGTTTGTGGGGTTTATTGCCCGGGGTCTGGTTCTGAGGTCTATTAATATTGTTTTAGGCTGAACTTTAATATATCGAAATTGGTCTATTAGTTTATAAAGTCCTAAAGTGTGACGTCACAAAAAATAAATTTGTGAAATTATGGGATTTGGCGCCACTATGAAAAAGAGCGTCCTTAAAAAAGGGTCCTTGCCAAAAATTACCTCTTAATTGTAATTCCCAGCCGAAATATAAAGGATGATTAGCATAAAGGATGATTAGCATACGAAACGTTAAGTTCTATGTAAAAATGCGTTGGAATACAATGTTTATCACCGCTGTTTGTGTTATTTTCTTAATCAAGCTACGATGGCCTAAGAACAAGAGTTTATAAAGGATGAAAGTTTGATACTGTCCCATATAAATCTCTCTAATTTTGAGTCGGGTCCAATCTGAAGGAACTGGAACAAATTTTGAAGGGTTTGTATGGGATGCTATCAAACTTTGATCCCTTATATCTCCATCGCGAGTTTTGGGATAAGGGCATCTTTTAGGATCCTCTATAAGAATATGACATATCCCATAATTTCAAAAAATTATTTTTGTGACGTCATCACTTTAGGACTCTATTATCTAATAAAATATTAATTTTACACCTGTTACTAACCAACGTGTTCAATTAGTTTGGTTGGATTTTGAGCCATGGTCGACAAACCCGGCCGTGGCTCACCAAGGGAAACTCTAGGGTACCAAAAAAAAATACACATTTTATAGGTTATCGAGGAGATCAAACGGGCCTGCCATATCGCCGAAGCTGAAGCGTACCAAAAAGGTACGATCATTAATCAGTGATTTGGTATTTCGTTTCTCGTTATAAAAAAATAAAGCATTAACCACTTGGTTTACTTGTAAAACGTTTCCGAGATGACAAACAACGTACTAGGGTAACAAGACCCTAAGTACTTCATGTATCCCTTCCAGATATTATAGTGTATCTAATACACTATAATAGGGATAAATATATACTATGCTACGTTCTAAATACACTATGATAAGGGATACACTAAGCACTTACCAACAAGGCTGGAGTAGCCTTAAGGGCTGTTAAATATAATACCGTGCTTTCAAAGTACATGTAATAGTTAAAAATGGTAACTACTGCAATCCGAAGTGAAAACGCACAAATCGCTTCTCAGAAAAGAAGTGAAAAAGTTTTAAAAGACACTTGACTCTGACGTGTTTTCAAAGTAAATGGATCGGCGATGAAGAGAAGGTCCCTGCTTTTGACTGGAACATTCTAAAACATAAAGTTTCACATAAAGTTGAACTACTATCGCATCAAGTTAGCTATGCCTACGTGTTTCAAGTTGCAAGACAACAAACAGTATCTTAAGTTATTTATAAGCAAGGGAAAGAAATAACTGTACAGAATAACGATATTCAGCCCAAAATAAGTTCCTAATTAAATCTGCTTTGTTTTTTTCAGCGATAGCAGAAGTCTATCAGGAAGAAGGCGACAAAGAATTCAGAAGAAAAGATGTTTGTAACGCGGTATACTTCTACACAAGAGGAATTCAAGTGAACAGTAAGGATGTCCAACTGAACGCCAAGCTGTACAGCAACAGGGCCACAGCTTATTACCATCTCGGTAAGATCTTGATCTTGTAATTTTTAAATTTATCCGCCAGTTAAATAAATTGTTGCTTTCTTTGCGCTCAGCCCAAAATGTATGTGGACAACTATCTAGCCTCCTACAGAAACGTGTAGGACGCTTAGAAATAAAACAAATTACTTTGCTCACAAATTACTTATTTCAAGATGTTCACTTCCTCCCCTCGAGCGTGGTGGAGGAATATTGCGTGACGAGCCCAATGATTAGCCATAGGAAGACATGCGGCTTACCATTAGTTTAGAACTATCATGTTTTGCTTTGTTTTGGGTTCCTTAACGTTGGCAGCAACAACAACAACATTCCTTTATTTATCTTTTATTTATTATTGGCGAAGTATGTTTTCAGTTTTACTATTAATTGCCAACGAGCCAGCTGAGCGAAGACGCGAGGCTGGCGAGGCGGTAGCATTATAAAGCCGTGTGCGTGAGTTGATTTTGGTCCAGGGAGACGAAATCTCGAATGAAAAAGTCAGCATAAGGTAATGTCAGGTAATGTAAGACTGGCGTCATCGGTGATTGTTTTCGAGTTATCCAATCGATGGCATCGCGGTACTTGTGTAGGCTACTCGGCAGGAAAAGGTGAGTGCATATATAGATATCATTCACTAGTGAGCGTTGCCTTCTTGCGTGTGCTTCAATTTAGTGTTTTTGCCGGGGAGCCAGAGTGTCACAAACCTAGCGACGAGCAGGCTGAAGAATCGCCCAGTGAGGAGGTTATCAAGATCAGCTCGAAAACGGCGAGTGGTAGTGCCACAGTCACGGCTAGCTTGCCAAAATAGTCAATTGCCTTGACATGATCGGCCAGCGTGCCATTAGAGAAACAAAAAAACAAAACCACTTAAACATAATCACTATAAACTCAGTCAGAGGGCGTATAAAGCCTCTTTTTTATCGAGCTTACAAATTTGGCAGTCACGGCCTGGTCACGGCGAGCGTGCCAAATCAACAATCTTGCTAAAACAACAGACAAAATCGGCCAGCGTGCCATAACTAAGGGAAAAAACACTTGAATATGTTCAATTATATTCACTTTAAACAATCGAGCTAGTGTGCTCGAAATCACAAATTGATCGACGAACGAGTCACGAGTCACACGACGTGTCGCTGTTAGTTTGTGCCCGCGGCTTATTTCACAAAAGTGAAAAACAGTTGAAGCTCTGTTTGCCAGGACGCCACTATCTAGCTTCAGGGAACTTAGCAAATCGATTTGGATAGTCTTCTTATTCCAAAATTTTAGGGAGCTTGCAACTGTAGCTTCGTTTGAAAATTATCCGATTAGAAGTGCTCAGGTACAAAGTCCACTTGCTAAAGTGCGTGCACCGAAGTAACAGCTCACGAGAATTTATTAAGCGTCTTCTTTTGTGTATGTTGTTAGTCGTTAATTATTGCAAGGGCCACAGTGGTGTGACTAATAATTTCGATTTTTCACGTGGATTTAAAAACAAAGAAAAACATGTGAGATTTGCGCTGCTTTTTAAACAATGGCGGATTCAGTTTAAACAATTGTCTGTACTCTGGTTACTTCTCAATTTTCTCTCGGCGCACAACTGTGCCAGTGTTTACTCGTTGGCACTCTACCGGCAGGTATATTCTATAATAGCCCTGATTGAAACGCTGCCCGTTTAATTCCCTGATTTCCGTTCGTTTCTTTCCATCACCCGAAGACTCGAATTCCTCATAGCACAAACCTCTCTTGATAGTGAATTTGTGTGCTGCTGATTTGAGAAATGAGTCTTCACATTGAAACACAAGAGGCTGTTTACAGATCTCTGCAACCTTGTTAGGTTTTATTGCTTCTAATTCTGCTTGATTATTTCAATCCTCTTCAAAAGGAAATTACCAAGAATCCCTGAATGACGCAACAGCTGCCGTCAATTTGGAACCAACTTTGATTAAAGCTATAGAAACAGGTAAAATGCTTGACTCAATTGATTATGACATAAAGACAGAAACCACCGTATCAAACTAGGACAAATAATTGGTTGACCGGCAATATATATATATTTGTTACATAGCTGGCGTTTTTACCGCTATAGCGCGCCCATTTATTGGCTAGTTCATGGTCACATGACATCTAACAATGAAACTGTTTCCTGCCAAATGCCGCGAGCGGGCAACATTGCGAAAACTATGACGTCAAACGGGTAACAGTTCACTGTTACCTGCGAAATGTTGACCGCTGTTGCACGTGATCAGAGGTGGCCCGATGTTGTCGCTGGAATCTCAGCGCATTTTTCGATTTGCTTTGGTTTTGTTTTGCTCTATAACAAATCACTTAATGACTGATCCCTTGGGGAACAGCGAATTTTGTTTCCCTCGAATCTCAATGTTTCCCTCGACTTCGTCTCGGGAAACATTGAGATTCTCGGGAAACAAAATTCGCTGTTCCCCTCGGGACCAGTCATTAAGTGTTAAATATATATGTCTGGATTTATGAACATGGTGCTGAAGAATTCGGTTTGACCTTTCTTTCACTACTCTTTTAGCCCACCTAAGAGCCACGTAAAATGGAAAGAAAAGAGCAAAGGACGGCAAGAAAAGGAAGATAAACGGGTGGAAGAGGAGAAAAAAGACTGATTTTCCTTTTAACTTTAATATCGTCGACTTTAATTTGGCGCGCGATTTCAATTCTTAAGCACCATTTTTGTAAGTCCAGACATATATAGTTTCGCCGTTTTCAGCAAGGTCCAACGCTGGCTTGAATCTCTGCTGCAATTAACCCGTCCCACATAGATCAGAAACAGGATTTAAACAAGGAATTTTCAGCAAACGTATGTGAAAGATTACCAGATTAAATTATTTAGTGCTCAGCCCATACCAAAATGCGGTTTTAAAGCTCTCTGTTAGACATTATTCCTATACGCACCATTTTTTTTGGGGGGGTTAGCTGGATTATTAAGGGTTAATTACAGGAATATACCAGGCTTGAGCTGTTTTCACCTTTATAATACAGGTAATATTTTGGTCTTTTGAAGGAGCAAGTGCTTGTGAGGAGCTACACTGTTATGAAGACGCCATATCGTGGTGCGGGAAGGGATTGACAGTATCTTTTATAACATCTTTTATGTTTTTGCCAGCTGTACAAAGGAGCCCTTCATATTTCCTGTAGGAATTCTAGTGAAAGAAGGTAAGGGACACTTTTCCAAAAATTAGAGCAAGCCCCAGACCATTTAGACAACATTGCTTAGAGATCGTATTGTAATCATGAAAAGATACAGAGGGCTTCCATCCTACCCCTTGCCCCTTTTCAATCGTAAAAGGAATGACTTGTTACTAATCTTCAGTACATTACATAGCCGTGTATAGATTAGTTTTTCGATAAGAGCCATTGAACGAATTTCTGTGCATAATTAGAATATGTTTTAATAAGGTCCTCATTTCAAAGTGTGTCATGTGCCTTAACCTTTAGCAGATTGACAAGAATAACAACACATTGCTAGATTTACGAGCCAGGTGTGTTGGTTATCGAAATAAATTACAAGAAGGAAAGAGCAATCTAGAAACTCACCTTGTAAAAAGCCAGGTAAGAAACGCTAGAGGAAAATATATTCTCTTATTTAAAGGAAAAGATCAAATAATGTTAAACTTGATATATGGTGTTGAAAAAATACTCCTGTAAGAAAACGCGCGCCAAAAAAATAAACTTTAAACCTCACTAGAAACACAAAGCTAGCACGAGCTGTCAACGTGATGTCTCACCAAAGAAAATTTGCATTTTGATAATTAAAATAATACGGTTGATTTTCCTTACTTTTTTTCGCAATGTATTCTTTAAGACATGTAGACAACATTTTTCCGTGATTCTCTCACTTTCACTATTAATCTATCAACGTTCTATCACGACATGTCGTGATAGCCGTAGATTGCCAGACTACTCTTGCAGCGTATGGTTGTTAGCATTGTCACACTGCTCCTTTATGTTCTCGAATTGTCTCTGAGAAGGACATACATAAACATTGTGAAAAATATGTAGATTTATACTCCACCAATTAGATTATTCGTGATATGAATTGATTCAGGGGAGAGGTGAGCCCTGTTGGCGATTGAAACTTTACTGAAATAACTTAACGATATGGTTTATTTTGTGGTGTGTCATGTACTTCGTAGACATAATTGCATTGAATATGTAGTTCTGCGTGTTTAAGCATTGTCCAAAGATAAAGTTTTCTCCTTACCAACACGATAACATTTTTATTGCTAGCACAAAAACGCCATCGAGTTCCATGAACTAGATCTAAAAATTGCCAAAGAAGTGGGAGACAAGGATGATGAAGAAGGTTCGTATGGTAATCTTGGCAACGCTTACTACAGTCTGGGAGATTCCAAAAAAGCCGTCGAGTACCATGAACTTCTTCTTAAAACTGCTAAAGAAGTAGGAAACAGGTCTGGAGAAGGACGGTCGTATGGTAATCTTGGCAACGATTATCACAGACTGGGAGATTTTAAAAAAGCCATCGAGTACCATGAACGTTGTCTAAACATTGCCAAAGAAGTGGGAGACAGAGCTGTAGAAGGAATGTCGTATGGTAATCTTGGCAACGCTTATTTCAGGCTGGGAGATTTCAAAAAAGCCATTCAGTACCATGAACTAGATCTAAAAATTGCCAAAGAAATGGGAGACAGGGCTGGAGAAGGAATGTCATATGGTAATCTTGGCAACGCTTATGACAGTCTGGGAGATTTCAAGAAAGCCATTGAGTACCATGAACGAGATCTAAAAATTGCCAGAGAAGTGGGAGACAGGGCTGAAGAGGGAAGGTCGTATGGTAATCTTGGTAACGCTTATAACAGTCTGGGAGATTTCCAAAAAGCCATTGAGTACCATGAACAAGATTTAAAAATTGCCAGAGAAGTGGGAGACAGGGTTGGAGCGGGAATGTCGTATGGTAATCTTGGCAACGCTTATGCCAGTCTGGGAGATTTCAAAAAAGCCATCGAGTACCATAAACAAGGTGTTGAAATTGCCAGAGAAGTGGGAGACAGGGCTGGAGAGGGAATGTCGTATGGTAATCTTGGCAACGCTTATCACAGTTTGGGAGATTTCAAAAGCGCGATTGAGTACCATGAACAAGATCTTAAAATTGCCAGAGAAGTGGGAGACAGGGCTGGAGA
>CM042759.1:6377628-6393089 GCA_022496165.2 Catalaphyllia jardinei
CAGTACCATGAACTAGATCTAAAAATTGCCAAAGAAGTGGGAGACAGAGCTGAAGAGGGAAGGTCGTATTGTAATCTTGGCAACGCTCATCGCAGTCTGGGAGATTTCAAAAAAGCCATCGAGTACCATGAACAAGACCTTAAAATTGCCAAAGAAGTGGGAGACAAGGCTGGCGAAGGAAGGTCGTATGGTAATCTTGGGAACGCTTATCACAGACTGGGAGATCGCGAAAAAGCCATTGAGTACCATGAACGTCATCTAGAAATTGCCAAAGAAACGGGAGACAGGGATGGAGAGGGAAGGTCTTATGGTAATCTTGGCAACGCCTATCGCAGTCTGGGCGATTTCAAAAAAGCCATCGGGTGCCATGAACTGGGTCTAAAACGTACCAAAGAAGTAGGAAACAGGGCTGGAGAAGGCGTCTTGTATTGCAATCTTGGCATTTGCTTTGAATCCCAAGGTTCTCCAAAGGAGGCTCTTGATTGTTATCATTCTAGCGTGCGATTGTTCAATGAAGTTAGGCTGCGTCTTCAAGATAAAGATGAATGGACAATTAGCTACCGGGATGATAATGAAACGCCGTATACCAGATTATGGCGTCTACTGCTAAAGCAAGGTGACATATTTGAGGCTTTGTTTGCTGTTGAAGAAGGACGTGCGCAAGCTCTAAGAGACCTTATGCATTCAAAGTACGAAACAGAAACACCACGTGCAGGGCAAAAAATAACTCGCGACGCATTATGTTGCCTTTCATCGAATACAGTCTTCATGGCAGTTCATGAAAAGGAACTAATATTTTGGATTATTCAAAATGGAAAGGAGGTTCAATTAAGAAGAAAAAAAATCAGCGATAGTAATTCGAAGGATGTTGCGACCACTGTGTTGGAGTCCTTAATTGACAAAACCCGTAAGGACATTGGTATCGGAAGTTGCGTGAAATGCGAGGATCGATCACTTGATAGGAAAAGCGACGACGACATGTTAAAGAAGAGGGATCAAACCATAACCCAACGGTCGCACTTTGATACCAATGCTTTAAGAACATGGTATGACGTCGTCATTAGCCCTATCAAAGACTTGATTAATGGCAATGAACTGATATTTGTTCCCGAAGGTCCATTGTGCTTGGCTCCTTATGCTGCATTCATGGATTCTAATTCAAAGTACCTGAGCGAGTCTTTCAGAATCCGGGTCATTCCGTCATTGAATAGTTTGAAATTGATAAAAGACTGCTCACCAGATTACCACCAGACGTCTGGGTCGCTGCTTGTCGGTGATCCGTGCCTAGAAGAAGTTCGTGATTGTGGGGTAAAGCTAGAACAGCTGCCATTTGCAAAGAAGGAAGTAGAGATGATTGGCAAAATACTCCACACTGTTCCCCTCACTGGAAAAGAAGCAACGAAAGATGAAGTGTTGAAGAGGCTCTCCTCAGTTGCCCTAGTGCACATAGCAGCACATGGCCGTATGGAAACAGGAGAAATTGCCTTGGCGCCAAACACCAGGCGAGCATCCGAGACCCTTGTCGAGGAAGACTTCTTGCTAACAATGGGTGATGTGATGGGAGTTCAATTGCGTGCAAGGCTTGTTGTGCTAAGTTGTTGCCATAGTGGTCATGGTGAGATTAAGGCTGAGGGTGTTGTTGGCATTGCACGAGCCTTCCTGGGTGCTGGTGCTCGTTCTGTTCTTGTGTCTCTGTGGGGAATTGAGGATGAAGCTACCCTAGAGTTCATGAAGAGTTTCTATCTACGCCTAGCAGAGGGAAGAGGTGCCAGTGAATCTCTGAACCGCGCCATGAAGTGTCTGAGAGAGTCTGAGAACTTAAGCAAAGTGAAGTACTGGGCTCCATTTGTACTCATCGGTGATGATGTTACCTTGGACTTGCCTAAAGGAGATTTGACGAACTCAATTTAGCTAAAGGTACTTAGGTGTTTGTTAATGATGGGATGACACAATTGTGAACGCCCTGTTATTGCCTTTATGTCCAGGATTGAACGCAATTTTAATAAGCGCTTCATATTTGGTAGGGTTGTTTGACCTTTTCATATTACTTCAAATTTGACAGAACTGTGTTTGCTTTGGTGACTTTTTATTAATGAGGACATTTTGTGATGCTTATTTTAAGGAATTTGAATTTCATTAGCGTTCAACCCTGGGCATATTGAAGTTTCGACTCGGTGAAGGTTTCTTTCACGTTGCTGAAGGTTGAATTTTCTGTCATTCGTCACTACTCCCCCATTTCTCCACTATTCACGGCAAAGTGAAATGGGAAAGTCAGAGTCTACATCGACCCAAGACTCCTGAACGAGGCACTCCATCAAAGTTACTGCCCCTTGCCTGTGATTGTTGACAATCTATCAAAACTCGGGAAAGCACGAGTTTTCTCCAAAGCAGATTTGAAAAATAGCTTTTTCCAGATTACATGACGAGTTACATGACGAGTCGTGTCGCCTCACTTCCTTTCAGACGCCACGGAGCCGACATCATTGAATGGGAATGCCTCATGGAATCAGCCCTGCGCCTGAACACTTTCAGCAGAAACTAGATCAAAGCAAGCAAGAACTGCCTCGCATCTATAGAATAGCAGATGATCTACTGATTAATGATCAGTGACACTAAGGAAGAAGCAGATAAGGATCATGATGCAAACCTTATACCCTTATTTCAAAAATAAAGAGAGAGGAACATCAATAAAACAAGGCAAAGATTGACTTAAACCGCCAACAAGTGACATTCATTGGGCGTCTGTTAAGCAGTGAAGGAGTCAAAACTGATCCCAGGAAGATTGATGCCATAGTGAACATGGAAACTCCCTTTGATCTTCAGGGTGTGCTGCTTCCCATTGGCATCGCCAAGTACTTTTTCAAGCTCCTCAAGAATCTGTCCGAGTCATGTCAGCCTCTCTGGAAGCCCAAGCACAAGTGGACCCAGGGGCAAGAAGAAGCCTTTTAGTCTCTCAAAGTGGCTGTTACACAAGCTCCAATTCTCAAGTATTTCTGCCCAAAAGCTCAAACTGAAGGACAAGGCGATCCATCAAAAAACGGCCTCGGATTTGTTTTATAATGCAAGATGGCCAACCACTTACATATGCAAGCCGCGCGCACTCACCCCAGCGGAACAGAGATATTTTCGGATCGAGGAAGAACTTCTGGAGCATTTGAAAGATGAGTGATTTTGTAGACTGACCACCAACCTCTGGTATCGATTTACAAGCCTCCTTTCGCTTCAGCTGAAAAGCCTCTAAAGGGACAGGTATGAATTATTTCATATATGCTTCACATCAAAGGGACTTTTGTTACGACTCCAGCGGTACGATGTTGACCTAAGATACAAGCCTAGCTCTGAAATATACCTTGCTGACACCCTATAGAGCTTTCCTCAAGAACATCATCCAGTCTAAGGCTGAAGAGGAAGCTGAAACTCTCCATGCAACCGACTTGCTCCCGATTTCATAGCCCCAGCTGAGGCAAAAATCAGGCAGAAATTAAACAGTTCAAGATGACACTATTTAAAATGTGAAGAAAACCCTTAATCAGTGGATGGCCTGACACCAAGCAGAACGTCCTCACATGTCTCCATCCGTATTTCCTAGTTAGAGATGACCTATCAGCGAAGGATAGTCTAATCTTCAAAGGTCAGCGCTGCGTCGTTCCCTTGAGCCCGCGCAAAAAGATTAAAAAGAGATATCTGTTTATTCTATTAGTCAAACCAAGCAAGGGAGCCTCGCGTGACCTTGGTAAAAGATTAGTGCAGATGTTTTCACACTTGATGGTACAAACTACCTTTGTGTGGCTGACTACTATTCGAGTTAGATCGAAGGATAAACTAGTAACGAAGACCCCGAACGGAAGAGTGAAGATGTCCGTAAGCAGGTTTGAGTACATGGAATCCCAAATCAGCTAACTAGAGACAACATGCCATTCAGTTCTCAAGAGTTCAAATATTTTTCGGCCAGCTACTAGTTTGAAGTCATCATAAAGTTCACCTGGCCATCCCCAGAGCAATGGCAAGGTTAAAAGTGCTATCAAAACAGCAAAATCCATCATGAAGAAAGCTAAGCAAGCAGGCGCAGACATCTTCTTCTCCTTGCTTGACTGGAGAAACACCCTTCTGAAAGAATGTCTAGCTCCCCCACCCAAAGGATGTCTGGACACAGAACAAAAACACTGCCTCCCACCACCATTTACCTAAAAAGGCCAAAGGTCAAAGAAAATGTGAAGGAGAATTTTTAAAGCAGACGTCCAAACAAGCCAAGTATTACAATCAAAACACTAAGGAGCTCCCGCCTTCAGCTGGAGAAGTCGTCTGAGTAGCCTGTAAACCAGGTGACAGAGAGCGGAAATGGTTTAAGATACGAATGGATGACCAGGTTGACATCCGTTCTTACGAAGTCTGAACAGAACACGGTTGACTGTACAGAAGAAACCGTCAACACCTCCGCCAGTCTAAGGAACCATTAGTTCAGACTGCTGAAAGCAGTTCAATCCGATCACCGCAGGAAACCCAGTCTAACAGATCGCCTGCCACAGCTGAATAATAAGACCCCAGCTCACAGGTCATCAACCAGCCCAACTCAACTTTGCTGCTCAACCCAAGCAAACATAACCGATGACAATTTCCCCAAGCCAGGTGCCGCCAGCAGGCCAGGCTAAATAAACAGCTGTGACCAGGAGTGGACGAGTGTCTCGGGCCCCACAGTACTTACTGGACTTTGTTACGGCTAAATAGGGACCTACGTTGTTTCATTGTTACATTCGGTTTTCAGTAACTCTTTATAACAGAGTTTAGAACATTGACTTTACTCGTCCAGTTCATCATGAAAAGCTCGTTTAAGTTAATTCTAACTTTTGTTTTTCTGAAAAAGTAAAGGTGTGACGTCATGCATTAAATCACATGATCCTCTGACCATGTGCTTGCCTTGTTGAACTAAACTGTTATTGCTGTCTTGGACTGTCGTCTTTATTACGCCTTGTTTGCGCTCTTGAGTAGCGTAACATTACAAGTTCAAAGACCGCTTTTCGAAAATCTTATCATGCTCAGCAAAATTCGAGTTTAAAAAATGGCGTCATTGAGCTGGGTTTGAGTTATAACTGCTTAAAGCCAAATTAATGGGTGTTTTTAGCATGTTATTTGCTGGTATGGTACAAACATTCGTGCCACACCAGCGTGTTCACCAATAATTGGGCAGTTTTTGGATACCATGATTGTGGCCTCAACTGATGTTTAATATGGTTACAATGACCCATCAAAATCTACAACTTGTTAAGTGCTGGAAACTGTTTGCAACCCAGCTTAAAGAAATGATCAGAGCCTATGATGGAACCATCGTGATCTTACATATAAGATGTGGCCATCTTGTTACATAATGCAAAGCTACAAAGTTTGACAAGAGAGATTGAGCTAACAAGTCATGGTGCTATTGACTAGAAATGGTATATGAACAAAATTTGGTTGAAATGTATTTAAAACGACCAAAAATGAAAAGACAAAACTATGTAGTTGCTGTTGTATTGTTTTACCTTCAATATACATTTCCAGTGTCTAAAGGTCAACGATAACTCCTCAACATAACATTATAACATTTTTAGGTCCATACTTCATTTCGTCAAGACCAAAGGAAAACCCAACATCGCGGTACAGTACCTTGAATCCGGGAGATGGTAGCCCTACAATCTCACTTAAATATATTTTCAAGCTCGTTGTACTCTGCATAAGGTTTATTTCTCTCTTAAAAAAAGGTTTATCATTAAATAAAAAACGAGATCGAGGCAGATTCTTTAGCTTCCAGGTTGACCTCGGCCAATCGGTCTAACACACCGTGAGCATCTACCAGTTCAAGATACCTTGAAGGAGGACTTTCATCATCCATGTGATGCCGAATAAAAAGTCGATCAGCATCTTCCCTTCCTTCGTCTGTTACACCGGTCTTGTTAAGCCTTTGAATATTGGGTAGCCTTGCAGTAAGAAGCTGGAGCTTCTGATAATCTGAGTACTGCTCTAGTAGGGGAATCCCCATGAGACTGACATCTGCCAATACTGGGAAGCGTTTCAGCGCATCAGTGGTCTCCCACTTGTCATACGAGTATCATTCAGCACCTTCAGGTCGGGAAACTGTTGTGGAATCTCCGTGGCGTAATGTTTTCTAGAGGGCACTCTGACAAGCGTAGTTCTATCAGACCTGGAAACACAAATCCAAGCTTTCCAATCTCGCTCCATTGTGTGATGACGTGTTTGTTGATTGACAAGCTTCTGATGTTTGGGTATTACTCTGATGTATCTGGAAAGCTTTCGTAGCCATTAAGACTCAAGTAAAGGTCTTATACTCTAAAGTGATAAGATGCATGAGGAACAAAAACTGTCATTGCTAAGAAGTGCCAAACTTGCATGTTTCCCATGCAAATAGGCTTTTGCTGGGGCATCAACAAAGGTAAAAAAACCTGTCCAAAGAGCTAATTACATGTATATGTAGCTGCATTCCTAGAGCTTAGATAACACAAAGCCACTAAGAGTAATTGCTACTTACTTGAATTGTGAGCAATTATAACTTGGGGCAGAGTTTTTCACTTTAATCTCGGAGCATTTTCGTGCATATTTCAGGCCCGACTGAGCCAATAACTCTGATCTGGGCATCACTGGAAAGATCTTTTCCTCCTGCAGAATTTGAGTACAAGTCAAAAGTGATGACGTCATAAGTGGAACAAAGGCTGGTCACGGGCGTTACTGGGTTGAGGTGCTGAATGCAAGGAACAAGTATTCCAGGATCCCCCAGTAATAAATATAGGAAATGTTTAAGACAGGAAAAGTGTGGTTGCTCTACAATTATTTTGGTTTGGCAATGTAACTTGGCTGGGATTTGACTTCTTAACAGTTTGTAAACCATATTTTGGATAAGTGTTAACAAAACAAACCACGCTATCCTCTGGATAGTGATTTATCCGGTGGTTAGCGTTAACCAGCCTTTGAACAACCCGGGTCAGGTTCCTATGGTTTATCATGCCTCTAATCCATAGAAACTTGTGGTCTATTGCTTTTTTATAATAATTTAGAAGACGCGCGATGTTTCTATGAGTTTACCAACACAATAAACCATATCTGATTGACCATTCAGAGCGCGCGCATTGATTTGGTTATTATCTAAAACCAGTTATTTTTCAGTGGTGTGCTGGAGGGATTTGATCTAAATACGTCATATATTTTGCCCGCCATTGTGTGAAGTGGAGAAGGCCCGGGGAACGAGGTTGATGGCGGGTGAACGCTTGACTCGCACTGCGCATGTCTAGCCATTTTTGCGCCCTGTCAGTGGAGACAACTTTAGTACTTGCAACCAGGCAGTAATGCTAAACAAACATCAAACAGGAAAAAACATTTCTTCAAGACATAAAAACTAAGTTATCCTTTCTAGACCATGCGTTGGGCCTGAAGCCCGTTTAGCTTTTGGTGTCAGTTGAAGTAGACGCTCTTTTGCGCACCTGCAGTAAGACTTTTTCTCGCCTGTATTCACTAGCTAAACTGATCGAGGCCTTCCTGAGGAAGGACCATCCAGATCAGACCTTCTAATAGGCTCACCTAGGTAATATTTACTCTGTGTATGTGGGGGCGAGAGGGACGTGGTACTCAACATGGTTTTAAACGAGGGTCTGCCCCAAGGTTATATGCCATTTTGACCAAAAAGGAACCCTTTTTGGCATAACTTTCATTGAATAAAGGTACCCCCTCTTCACTATATTATAACTGCACTCTTTCCTTCTTGATATTCTTAAGAAGCATGCTGACCATATTGATATTTCCCAAATTACCTCTCCTCTAAAAACCTACAAATAGAACTTGAGTTCTTCATTCAAGTATACCTCGCAAGAGTCATTGAACTTGAAATGTTAACAATTTAACACTGATTTAAGTTGATACAATTTGTGCAAATAGTTAAATGTCTCGTTTTTTGAATTTATTAATTATCTATTTTTTTCTTGTAATCTTTTAGCGTAACTGTTCCGCCAAGATTAGCAAATGCTATTTGCGGAACAGTCCTTTTTGTATTGTACATTGTAAATTATTCTTTAAATAAAGTTGAAAGTTGAAGTTGAAAGTTGCAGCAAGTGGTCTTGTCACATTTTCATGTAGTCTTTTTGATATAAAGCCATAGGGTGTGGCTGTTCGAAGTATTTTAATGACAGGCCCTTTTAAATGCCTAAATGACAGACTTCCCGACCCTTTCATATACTTGGACTCGTGAAATCCTTATCCTTTCATATACCTGAAGCCTAAAAAGGTTCCTCTTTCAGGCAGAACCTCCCCGGAGACTGGGGCGACCATGTGCGAGTGAAGACTTACGTGTTTCCCTCCCGTGCAGTTCTTCAACGAAATTTCAACATTTTATGTCCATGTGCTCAGTCTATGGCGCAATGCTATAAACGCAAAGGAAGATTAAGTTTTGATAGCGATATTTCCTCTCCTGAAGGAAAAAAGATCTGCCAGAGTCCACGTTCTGACCGAAATATAAACACAACAAGTGACGAAAGTGGAGACGACCAAGTGTTGGAAGCGCTGAATATGACAGAAAGGATTGCCTCACAACTAGAAATGATCTGTCAAACGCTTGCAAGCGTCGAAAATAGACTACAGAGGCTCGAAGGTATATTTGAACGTTTCTCTGTTTTGGAGAGGTCCATTAACAGCCTTCAAACTGGTCTGAGCACGCTGAGCGAGAAGTCCAGAATAATAGAAGAGAAGACGAATTGTATTGAAAATGCAATGGAGTTTGCAAACGCAGAAATTGAGGGGCTAAAGAAGAAAGACAAGGAGAATGAAGACAAAATCAAAGAGCTTGAAGATAAATTGTTGTACCAAGAGGTGTACAATAGAAGATAAAATTTGCGCTTCTTTGGAATCCCCGAATCTACCACTGGTGCCGAGCGCGAGAATACATTTAAAGTGATGCGTAAATTTCTCAAAACAGACCTGGATTTAGAAAATGCAGAGAACATTGAATTTCAGAGAGCTCATCGAATTGGTAGGAAGAAGATGGGAGAGGCCAGGCCAGTTATCGTTCGTTTCTTGCGGTTTCCAGAACGTGAGCTGGCTTTTAGAAAAGCGCGTGAGCTGGAGAGCGATACTGATGTAAAGGTCTACTCGGACCTCCCCAAGGAAATCAGTGAAAGAAGAAAAAGGCAATGGCCAAGGCTAAAGAAAGCAAGGGAAGAAGGAAAGATTACATTTTTTAGCAAACCTGAGCCTGACAAATTGTTTATTGACGGACAGTTTTGTTCCTCTGTAGACTGAACTTTTAGATTTTTTTAGGAACAATTTTTCTACAGATTGAACAATTTGATTTGTATTTGATTTTGGTGTTGTTTTCTGTAACGGGGGGATTGCGTAAGATAATTTAGATTCAAATAATTGTTCCAATCCCTGAGGCAGCTATAGGTGTTAATTACTCAGCTGCCATTTCAATTCTTTTTGTGTAAGATATTGTTGTGTAATGTTCTGTATTTGTTGTTTCTTTTGTTTATTTTGTTGTTGTGTAGAAACCTCTTGTGGCCTCCGTTGTTACCATATATTAATTTATTCGCAGTGGCAATGCGAGATACTTGCATACATAACTAGTTTTAATTTGTCCCATTCGAGAAGGAGTATATAAATGTTAAATTACTATCTCTTAATGTTCGAGGGATTCGTTCTTTAACAAAGAGAAAAGCTCTTTTCACCTGGCTTAATGAGCGAAAGTACGATATCATTTTCCTTCAAGAAACCTACAGCACCGTAGAATTTGAAGATATCTGGAAGACGCAATGGCAAGGTAAGCTTCATTTTGCACATGGTTCTAATCACAGTTGTGGGGTGATGATTTTAGTGAGAAGTGACCTTGATTTTAGTCTAAAATCCATTAATTTGGATAGCGAGGGCCGCTCAATTATAATGGAAGCTGAAGTACAAGGCTCGTTGTTCTTGTTTGTTAATATTAATGCCCCCAATAAGGTTCAAGACCAATGCCATTTCTTTGAAAATTTAAATAAAAACATTGAAGATTTCGTCATAAACAAAGAGCATAGGATAATCGTGGGTGGAGATTTCAATGTTACACTGACTCTGACCTTGATTGTTCCGGTGGAAAACCTTTTAAAAAAGAGTCTGTCAAACAAATACAAGACTTATGTCTCGATTTTTATTTAGTGGACATTTGGCGAATTCGAAATCCGGAATCTAAACGTTTTACATGGAGGCAAAAAAATCCTTTCATTCAGAGAAGACTTGACTATTGGCTAATCAGTGATACTTCCCAGGATGATATTGAAAAATCGGATATTATTCCTTCAATCAACTCTGACCACTCGGCAATTTTTCTTCATCTTAATAGTTTAGACAAACCGGAATACGGCCCCTCTTTTTGGAAATTTAATGCCAGTCTTACCGATGATGACGACTTTGTTAAATTGATAAATGAAAGTGTGCCTACGTGGTTAAAGGAATTCGATGAAGTCACAGACAAAAGACTGTTATGGGATTTAATCAAGTATAGGATTAGACAAGCTTCAATAAAGTATAGTAAAGAAAAAGCGCTCAAAAAAAGAAAAAAGATTTCTGATCTCGAGACCTCTCTAAGGATTTGCGAAGAAAAATGCAACGAGTCACCAACCTTTGAGAATAAGGAGAGGCTTGAAATGTTGAAAATGGAATATGATTCTATTTATGAACAGATAGCAAAAGGAGCCATTATTCGATCAAAAGCCGCTTGGTACGAGAAAGGCGAAAAAAGCAATAAGTATTTTCTAAACCTGGAAACGCACAAAAAAGCTAAAAGTTCTGTTCGAAAAGTTTTTAACGATGAAGGTGTGCTAATCACAGATCCTAAAAAAATTTTGCAGGAGATTCAAAATTATTATTCCAATCTTTGTAAACGTGACCGTCTCAGACCATCAGAAGATATGTTAAACTCTTTTTTTGAATAATTCTGAAATACCGAAACTCGCTAATAATGAGGCTCCAATTTGTGAGGGAAAATTAACAGTTGACGAGTGTTACAAGAGTCTACAGTTATTTGAAAATAACAAGTCACCAGGTAATGATGGATTGACGGCTGAATTCTATAGAGCTTTTTGGCACACTTTAGGAAATCTTATGGTAGACAGTTTGAACTATTCTTATGATTATGGCGAGTTGTCAAATTCCCAGAAGGAAGCCATCATTACCTTAATTGAGAAAAAGGATAAAGACAAACGGAATTTGTCGAACTGGAGACCAATCTCACTTATCAATGTGGACGTTAAAATAGGGTCAAAAGCTATTGCTAAAAGATTGGAAAATGTCCTACCAAATATCATACATTATAATCAATGTGCATATGTTAAGGAAAGGACTATTTTCGACGCAGTCAGAACGATAGAAGATGTCATGGAATTCTCAGAAAGGTATGATCTTGAGGGGAGAATGATTTGTATAGATTTTAGAAAAGCCTTCGATACTGTCAGTAGAGATTTTTTGTTTCGTACTTTAACTTCTTTTGGCTTTGGCCCATCATTTTTGAAATGGATTTATACATTTTACAACAATATTTCAAGTTGTGTCATAAACAATGGTTTTTCTACCCAGCCCTTTCCAGTTGATAGGGGAGTAAGACAAGGAGACCCCCTCTCTGCTTACTTGTTTATCATAGTGCTCGAAATTCTTTGTATTAGTATACGTAATAGTAAAGACATTTGTGGTATTAAGGTAAATAATGAAGAGATCAAATTGAGCCTTTTCGCAGATGACCTAACTGGTTTTTTGAAGGACAATCGTTCTGTTGTGAATTTTCTTGAGCTTATACAAGATTACGGAATTTGTTCAGGCCTGAAGATCAACCACGACAAATCAGAAATAATGCTTTTAGGTAATTGCGCTTATATTCCACAACAAGTCAGCGCCGTTTCAAGCAATTTAAAAATTAAAAAAGTTGTTAAAATTTTGGGAGTGCACTTCACCTATGACCTTCGAGTGAAACAAAAATTAAATGTTGATGAATTAATTAGTTCCATTCAAGAAAAACTGCGAATTTGGAGGTGGGGAGACTTGACTATCATCGGAAGAATTCAAATCGTTAAAACTTTTATTATTCCTATTTTCCTATATCGCGCGAGTTTGATATCAGTAAATAGGGAATTTGTGAAAGATGTGAATAAAATTATCTTCGATTTTATCTGGAGGGGGAAGGACAAAGTCAAGCGCTTCGCTCTTATTAGTGACATTGAAGATGGCGGACTTAAAGCCCCACATTTAGACTCTATAATAAAGACTCAGAGAGTCCTTTGCTGCAAAAAATTAGCAAGCGATCAACCGAGCAATTGGAAAAAAAATTCTCCTGCATTATCTTAAACCTGTGAGGGGTAAATTTATCTTATGTTGCGATTTTGATTTGAAGAAATTGCCCGTAAAGCTTCCAGCTTTTTATGAAGAATGCTTAAAAAGTTTCGCAAAATGCTCCGCTGCCAACCACTTAAACGCACAGGATCAAAGTAAACAAGATCTCTCAAAAGCTATTATCTAGAACAATAAATTTATTTGTATCGATGGCAAATCTGTGTATTTTAAAAATCTCGTAGAAAAAGGAATTCTTAGAATGGGGGACTTAATCTCCAACAATAATGAGCTTATTGTGAAAAGAAGTTACAAGTTGAGAGCATTAAACATCTCACCGTTAGATACATTTAAACTTATCTCGGTAATCGATGCCTTACCAGTTGAATGGCGCGAATCATTAAACACGCTCGCTTTTACAGCTGAAGAGCCTTTTAATTTGCGTAATGAAATTAAATTAAATTTTAATGGAAAAATACTTTAATCGAAACAGTTGTCTCAAAGACCCTATATAGAGAACTTCGAAATGGATTCATCACTCCACCGACTGCCCAACTGAATTTTAATACCCTTTTTGTTAATGTTTTAGAATGGAAAGAGATTTACAGCTTGCCAGTCGTACTTCCTTGGATACAAAATTGCGTGAATTTCAATATAAATTACTTAACAGGTGTCTTGTTACAAATTCCTTTCTAAACAAGATTGGTATTATTCCATCTCCGGCGGCATCTCCGTTCTTTTTGTGGTGAATTGAACGAATCCTTGGAGCACTTTTTTATTTGCTGTCGTTATACTAAGGATTTCTGGGCAGAGGTTATAAAATGGTTTGATAATCAAGGAGTAAAGATAGAACACCTTTCTGACAAAGATATGTTTGGTATTCTGAGGTGCGAAGACGAGTTATTTATCAATCATATTTTAATGGTTGCTAAACAATATTTATATTCTTGTCGACAGAACAAATCTTTTCCTTCAATTAAAGTATTAAACTTCAAAATTAAATTGATTTACCAACTTGAGACAATGATAGCAAAATCAAATAAACTAAAAGCTCATAATATGAAATGAGGCAAGTACAAAAACAATTATAGAATCTCGTGTTGTTGCTGCGCTGTACTAACTAGTATTATATTTAGAAGCAGAAGAGAGTTAAGAGGAACTGTGAGTTGCGTGTGTAAATATGTGATGTACCGTGTTTGTTTTGTCTATGTGAATTATGGGTGTTTATGAAAAATTGTATGTAACTTTGAATCAATAAAAATTAATAAAATACAAAAAAATAGAACCTCCCCGCAGAGGCCATTTTAGCGAGTACCCCACGGGCATGTTCAATCAGCCACTTGATATACTGGAAGGTGATATCGATGTGGGCTTCAAAATGTCTGCGTGGTTTAATTAATTCTACTTTATTCACCTCTTTTAAATATCATATACTTTTATCAATACTGTCTTTTAAGAGTACAACGCATTTTAATATTACATGTATATCTATTGTGGCCCGTCCACTTTGTACCGCAGAAATATAAAAACACAGCTTCATTTCTACGGTTAGGCTTTATATCCACACTAACCCGTCAGAAAACGAAGGTTTTCGAAAACGCTCTTCAAACTGGGAATTTAAAAACGCCAGTTTTGCGTTTCAGTTTCGAAGAAAAACATTTTAAAAACGGAACGTCTCGAAATCGACAATGTCTTGATAATCACATGACTTTACTGCCCCAGTTTCCCTCAAACACAAATCTAAAATGACACAAGATTGTTGCGGTTTTAAATTTCTTCAGCGTAGTGTGGACGCAAAACATTTTATACGTTTTCAGAGTGAAGACGCTGTTTTCAAAATTCTCCGGCCCCGGGACACTGTCTGGAAGCGGGCCTTATAACTTCTCACTAAGAGTAAAAACAAGTTGAATTAATTTGATAATAATTTGTAGAAATGAATAAATTATAATTTTTCGATTGCCGCAAAAATCTTGACATACTCACGTAGCGTGACTAATTTTAAAACTTTCTAATTGCACTATTGTTCACTCAGAGATAAAAATTTACACTAAGAAATATAGTGAAAAAATTTAAACCGGAACAGCTAGCAATATGCTTACGGGTTGAAAGGGGGGGGGGGGGGGGGAGGGAACAAGGTATGGATGGTTACTGAATTAACACATTTTTTGTGCAGCCTTCCTTCCTTCCTTTTTCCATAGTTTTTCTATGCATGGAAAAATAGACAGGAGATTTTCATCGTATTTCGAATTTCCCAAGCCTGACTTGTCGCATCCATATTTCATAAAATGATTTACAGTGGAACCTCGACTGGGGCATAGCTACGGGGAAAGGGAAGGGGGTGGGGTCCTGGGTTGCCCCAGTCTCCCTTTTAGCTCCCAAAATAAATAAGTACCCCTAGCGCCATATACAATCACATCAAAGTTATTTGGCTATAAGGAAACTGCGCGTCCACTCCACACTCGTACCCAGTCGCCATTTACGGGTCAGATCGGATTGTTTCAAAGAGAAAGCGGTCTGGACCGAGTGTAGCGCGCAGGGAGTTATCCTATGATAGATACCCTGTGCGTATCTTTCACCCAAGTATCCAATCTTCTCTCCCCAAAACACGCAAATAACGACTGGGTACGAGTCTTTGTCTCTCCCACTTGCATTCTGTCAAGCATTCTCTTTTAGAAGTCTTTTCGCCCGTGGTAAAAAGTTCGATCCCAAACTTCATAAAATGTTTCTTGTGAAGTAGTTCCTTCGTTGTTTGCTAGACTAGTCAAAGAATATAGCAATTCTTCAAGCTACGTCGTTAAATAACCTTGAGACATCCGTGACTTTAACTTGTAAAATGTAAAATGCTGCTGAGTTTCCCATGTCTATCAACGACTCATTTGAAACTGGCGCTAATTCATCTACGAGTTCTTCCTCGCCCGCGACCTCCTCGTCGAGCCGTTGCCTCCATGTAACCACTGAAAATTGCATTCAGCGGAAGGCCTGGGCACGGGTTAATCAGTAGTTGTCGGCAGTTTTCCAGAAGAACATCTCTTCTTAGAGCATCAACGACTGACATGAGATCTTCAAATTTCTTTTCGGCTAGCACTAGAGCACGGTCATTCAAATCCCTCTGTAATTAGAACACAATGAAGACCGAG
>CM042759.1:6393489-6418511 GCA_022496165.2 Catalaphyllia jardinei
CAATGGCTACAAAACAAAGAAAAACTTCACAGGTTTTTACACTGAGGTAAAGCCCTCTTCGTACACGCTCAAAGAACGCAAAGACTTAAATCCACATGGCGCAAAAACTACGATACAAAATTCGAATCTCTTTGTTCTTTTACAACAATGAACGCTTCATGCAAATAAAGGGTTGATGTCTCTTCACTAAATTTCCCACCAATAAATTTTGTTAACTGGGATGTTTAGAACAATCCAACCCCCAAGTCGGGTGGGTCTTCCAGGAGAAGACTTAAAATTTACAACCACTTTTCCCTCACAGTTTTTCAGAAAAGTACTACCAAACCTCCTTGAATAGCTACTGGGTTAGAATTTATTGTCCCAAGCCTGCGGTAATCCTTATACGTTGTTTTTATTGTAACTTTTCCTCCACGGCCAGGTTAAAATGATGCAAAAGAAAAGACCACTCTAAATGTATACAGACAATGAAAGGTCTTCAAAAGGGCTTAGTCGCGTGGTAATTCATTCAAGCTATGGAGCAATATAAATATGTTACACATAAGGCTAAACTGGAATACAAAAAACATAACTTAAATTTGTTGTAAGAGTTACACAAAAACCTGGATTCTAATGCAATAAAATATTTATACAAGAACATTTTCGTTGAAAAGGATGACAAAAAGTACAATTCTACTGACCTCAATCTGAATCTGGACCACCCCACCATCGCGAGTTTTGACTGCCAAAACAAACACGCCCTCATGAGCTCTAGAAGAACTGATGCGAATGAGGAAATGTCCAGGGGACTGGTCGCCAAGGAGATTTGCAGCCTCGGTTTCATTCATGTGACCTGCGAACCAACTGGTAACGAGATAACAAAACAAAAGTAAAAATTGCAAAGGACCACATAAGTGATTTGAAAAGACATTTAGCACAAATTGGGGGCTTGCTGCCTGGCAAATGAGTTCCATTACCTTTCTTTAACACCATTGCGCATTGAAACCGACTTCTTCATCAAGTTGTACATCTACAAAGAAGACAAACAACTTCAGCCAAAACTGTGTCAGGTGAAAGTTAATGGTCAGCAAGGGTCCACCCTCACTGAGGACTACTCTCTCACTATCTGTTTGAGGTTTCTTAATTTCTTGCAATCTACAAATGCCACCAGAGTGATTTGGAGGTACCATGATTCGCGATTTAAGATTTGTATGAACGAAGAGAAAACAAAGGGAATACCCTGAGTATATTTGAACGGTAAACAACCAAAAACTTTTTCCTCCTAGAGTCAAAATGGAAAGGCAGGGGAGGTGAGAAGTTCAGACTTCTCCCCTCCTCTTACCTCTACTCCCCATTCCCCCCCCCACCCCACCAAGTGCCGGTCTGTTAGAAGTCCGTCTGTTAGAAGTTCGTTTTCGTCGCGGATAAGTCGTTCGTAAGGTGCCGGTAGTTGTTGACATCTGTTGAGAGGCGTTTGTTCTAAGTTAGTGTGCCACTTAGAATAAACGCCTCTCAACAGATGTCAACAACTACCGGCACCTTACAAACGACTTATCCGCGACGAAAACGAAACCGACAAACGGACTTCTAACAGACCGGCTTAATTATTTTGACTTACAATAGACGGACTCTAACAGACCAACTTGACTAACAAAGACGGATCGAAACCGACCAATGACTGATGACTAACTTTCCATGAGTCTTCCAGCCAATACCATCATGGCTCAACTGACCAATCACTATCAACGGACCAGACTTATAACATCACCGACTGACAAACACTATTCACTTGACTCTGAAGATGACTTCCGCTCAGGTTGTCGAAACGTCAGTCACCAACAACAGTTCTTTTCAGAACTATTCTCACCCGGACGATCACACAATACGAACTACTGATACTCCTGGGTTCAAACCATTTACTAAAAAAAAATGTTGTAAACCAAACAAACTAACTAAATACGATTGGTACAAAATGTATAAACTGCATCTTAAAAATGCAACGTTTCATTAGCAACGTTATAAGAAAAACTAAGCTTGCCGATGATGTTGACCAAGAATTTTGTGAATATGATTCACATATTCAGTTTACTTCCTAATTAAACACACTTGCAAAGGGTTGCTAGGAAATTAAATGCACACCTTTTGAAGGCATCCATCAGGTCCTGCTGTGAAAGGCCCAAACAAAGCCACCAGTTGCAGAAACTGGTCCAATCTGACATGGCTGTCATTGGCTTTCATCCACAAGCAAAAAAAAAATTAAATTAAAAAATAACTGATTTTCATTAAGTGCACAAATGACTTAAGCTGGTTTAAGCCAGATACAAACAATTATCATTTACACATTACTCTGCCCACATGGGGACATCTTGGAGGTGAAGTGGTAAAACTTGAAAGCTTCATAAGTGGCCCACAATAGTTTTCAGCATTTTTCAGCACTTCTTCTTACAGAATCTTGACAGGCTGACTGTGTGGGGGAGCTAGCATCCCATCCAGGGGCACGGGGAATAGAAATACTCACAGTCCCTTCATGCTACAGAAACTAAGAGATAAACTCCACCCTAGTGGGCCACTTGGCTCCTATGCACACTTTAAAGGAGAAGGTCACTGAACCTAATAAAAGCTTTGCACTACGTTTAGCCACTCACCAGCCTGTAAAGTGTCTCCAAAGAAGACTGAAATTCCGACATCATTGCCACCGTTTTGAACAGTACTCAGCAGCCAGGCCACGTTTTCGTGATATCATTCCAACTGAGCGATTTTGCCCAGATGGCTTCCGACAAGCTTTTTAACTACCAGTCTGGGTTATGGCTGCTCTTGAGTCATATTATTTTGAGCCAAAAATGCTGCAGTCAGTTGCAGGTTTTTCTCCTTCTTACCAATCTTCGAGTTGGAGAGAATGATGTCATATAAACAGAGCCAGTGGCTGCCACGACAGTTTCAAACTGGCAGCCTCCGAATTTCTTCAGGATAGCGGGGCAATTCAGAGGCTCAAACTTCAGTGAGTGGAAAAGCCGAATGTTTACTTGCTATATAGGCAAAGACTAAAATGTAAGCTTTTTGGTGTGACCTTCTCCCTTAACTACCCATTTTCAGGTGGAAGTGCACTTAAAGTTATATGTTTGCCTTAAAAAAGAAAATCTGTTCGTTTATGCTGTTGAATTTAAAGCATAGTGATAGATTTTTTTAGTGAAAAGAAAAAATGCTGAGCTGTTGAGTAAAGCAGAGAAGATATAACTCAAAGGTGAATGGATCCAACAAAATTTGAACTGTGTTAAAATCCGCAAATGTGCGAACATATAAAGGACACTTTTTTAGCATAACTGAGAAGTTGTCATCTAGTGCTGCCTGTTTAAGGATGTTCGCGCAAAAATTTTCCACTCAATGGAATTTTTTTTAAATTTTAACGCAGTCAGATAATGAGTTACTTGTGCCCGAAATGCAAAAAAAAATGGGGGTCATCTTCTTCATTGCAGAGATAAAGCGTGTGGTAAACTATAGTGATTTCGACAATTGACGGTCCCATATAATTGAGCACCGTCTACAGGGGTTTTTAGTTAAAAATATCGAATGTGAGTCAACGGAGGCAAACGATCTTAGTCATATTATTCTTGTAGAAGTGGATCTGTTGCATAAATAATTCCAAATGTTTCTAACGTTTTCACAAAATTTAACCCTTTGAGAGGCATTTGAAACTGCTGCACAGATGCACGAAGAGCTAATAATAACGGAATTCGATGGTGCATTTTGCCAATAGTCGATAGATTTTCTTCATTTTCTCCCTAAATATAGAAAATCAGCGAAAATGATCCTTCGAAAGAAAAATTGGGGTCACCAAACGTCCAAGATCGTTAAATCCAGGCAAAGCTCTAGCAATGGCCATCTGCCCTATCATTTGAATGCTTATTTTATGACTTAGCGTGCGCGCTCATGCATGACGTGGCATGTGAATTTGCGTGTGAAGTAAGGATGCGCAGAAACAATTAGTGCGAACGTCCTTAAACATTTTCATCGTAAAATCATGATAACTACCTGACATATCAGGCTTAACAATAACTTGGTACAATGGATTAGAAACATGCCTAGTCTAGCCAATCTTTCATTACTTAATATATTACCATTATCAATATTCAAAACTTTACAGAGAAACTTCTCCACATTTCCCTGCTGCAACTCCTTTAGACAACAGGCCTTGGCAGCTTGCACAAAACTTTTCCAGCTCTAAAAATGTAAAAAAAAGTGTAATGGTTTAGTTAAGTCTGAGTTCAAGCCAATTTGTAACCAGATGGGCATGGAATTTCCATAGAATTTCAGAGTACTGTAGCTAATATGCAGCTAATATCTCCAAGCATTTAACCATCAGATAAGAGATAGATCTCCACACCAGGAACTACAACACCTACTCTTTTCGAACATTAAGGAACTACAGTTGTACTTGTTATGCGAGGGCAGTCTAGCTTTCAAACAAGCCCCATAAAGCCTTTTTCATTCTGGTGTGTATTGTGATATTTTTCAAAATGAAACAGTTCAACATTAATAAACTTTTTGTTGCTCAGGCCTGCCTACATGTTTCACATTACATTATATCTATATGTCTTCCTTTTGCTGAAGTCAAGAACAGCAAGATCATTTTGTTTGGTCAAAAGTGATGTGTGAGAATGAATGACACTTGAGCCTGCTGTACGTAAGTATAAGGTTAATACTTTCACCCATCCTCATACAAGTAGCCCAGTGTAGTGAGCGCATACGTCTTTCCGTTCCCTATGTTAAAAGAATGGTCTGGAGCCTTTAATCACTCATTTATATTGATTGCTTTTAAACAATATAACATATTTGAAAACAGGCCCAAGAAAATACACATGCTGATTGGTTAAAAATCATGTTTGTATACATGTAACTCGATGGAGAGACAGAACTAAAGCACTGTTGACGTAATGATGGCCTGAGGAAAGAGAATTTACATTTTGATAATTAAAGTTAACAAGCTGTTTCCTTTCTTTCGTCGCAGTGTTTTCTAAAAGAAATAGAAATCATGTACTCCGGGTTTCTATCAAGTTATAGAAACACTCGCGAAAGTTTGCGAGAACTCAAAAAAGCAGTGGAAACACACGCCTTCCCACAGCATTTCTTGTTTTCCCAAACTTCCTCTCGTGTTTCTATAACTCGATAGAAACATGGTACATGTACTCTATTTCTTAAATAATGTGTGGGAAAAACAATAAAGACTTTCTCTGAATTGAATCACTAAGGAAGAACCATAAGTATTTTCCTTACAATGAGAAAGTTGTTTTACCTTCTACCTCTCGAAAATAACTAACTTGGCATGCTGCAAGCAAATGTAAAATGGCCTTAGACAGCAGATGTTTGAAACCCGGGGGACTCCTACAGTATATGAAAAGGTCCGGAATGCTCATTGTCACGGGTACAAATCAAGGATTCTGGTCTCACTTAGGGTGTGGATGATGAAACGTCGCTATTTTCAGCTGTCAAATAAGGCCATCGCCAAGCTCTCTTGCACCTCTGTTTCAAAACGAGTCTAAGTGCAAAACCTTTCCTATGCAAATGAGTTCTGAACGCAGTTTCATATTCATGCAAACCAAAGTCATTTTCAAAAGAATGGTTTCGCACTTAGGCTCGCTTTGAAACAGATGCACAAGGGAACTCAGAAATGGCCTATTACGTATACCCTTCAGGGTGCACTTGAAGAAATAGTAATAATAGAAACGCTCTCATTTAATTTATGTCTTCAGGCTCGATTTTCCCTGCTGTCTTGAGTCCATGAGTCATCGCCATCATCATTTATTTCTTAATAAAAACATTTGGAGTAGTCAGCGGATAGCTATGCTAGTCTAGGCGGGCCAGTCGACCATTAATAACAAATTATTTATTATGACTATTACATTTATTACTATTAATAGAACTATGGTAAGTAGAGAAAAATGGAAAGTTAGGATAAAAGTGAGTAAAATAAAAGAAAAAGTGGGAAAAGAATGTTATTTATAGATAATATTTCTTTTCTGTTTGTTTGTTTGTTTACCAACATTTTAATTTAATGATTCTGTGAATCTCAATGAAGGAATCTTCATCTTCAAGAACACTTAGTTTATTTTTAAGGTTACTGTAGACCTTCAGGGGTGTCTTCCGAAGAATAATTCATATACGTGTCGCTTGTGCTATAACCATAGAAGAGTATACATCATCGTAAAGCTAATAAAATGTAAAATTAGAAGAAATAAACATTTTTAAGATTTGATTTAATGGTAAGCGCACGCAAGCCTTCAAACGCAAAACTGACACCATTTGCTAAACTGAATTACCTCCCTTCCTCTGCCTCCTCCACAGGCTTTTCTTATTTTTTCTTAGCGCAAAGAGCGATTTGGGAGTCTGGGAGTGAACAAAAGAGCGCGAAAGAGCGCGAGCGGGACCTGGTAGCCAGTGAGGAGCGCGAGCGCAGGGTGCAATGGGAAGGGGAAAAAGAGAGAAAAAAAAGCCTCCCTTGTGGATTGTACCAAAATGGTGCCCTAAACCTTTTTCTTCAAAAAATAACTTCTCTTTTAGACAACTAGCCTCCGGGCAGACGATTTTTTTCCTGAGAAAAGCCTCGTGAACCGGTCTTTTAAATTGTGGACAATCCGCCATAGAATTCGCCGCCATCTTGAAAGCAGGATTTGCCAGTCGCTCCGCGTTTCCTCTCCTGCCCATGATCCCCTGCGCCCCTACTCACTAGTTAATTTGTTAATCATACTATCGCGCGGGCGACTGGGGACGAGGCAGCCAATGAAACATAAGCTTTGGACCCCCCAAGCGACCGCAACAAAAATAGCCCATTGACTTTGCAGGAAGTTTTGCAGTCGAACACCGTCAAATAGTGACTGCGGCAAAAACAAATGGGCAGTTTAATTAAGGAGTAAAGCTTCTGTAAAAACAGGTAAGAGAAAAGACACTAACCAGCAAAATAGAAGGAAAGTTATGGCGATCACCAGAGAACCAAACATCCAGTCAACCGAACACAACCCAAAACAAAACGTGATAGCCGCCCGTGACTTCGCTTTTTAAGTTCTGTGCTTGAATGTATTTCAATTCCAGCTAAAGAGAAATGTGTTTCACAGCTATGATGACAACTTCTTTGTTAGAAATTTGGAATCAAGTGCAGACAACATGTCAAACGAAGCAAGCCACCATGAAGGATTCGCCATTTACATTATTGTACCTAGACTTTCTGAAAAGTCCTTCGTCTTGTTTATCCAATTCACCGCTCGCTCGTCCGCTTCGCGACCTAAAGAACGGCCGCTTCGCGGCTCCACATATTCTACCCTGAAATTCATGAGGTCAACTTGTGGCAAGTCTATATTGTACCTGGGCACAACAAATCGCCTTTTTCCTTTTTCTTTGGCTCGGGTTTCTTACAAAATTTCGTCCAAGACATCTTCTCTCTTTTCGACAAATTCATAAATAAATGTAACTTTTCACAGACTATACATTTAAAAATCCCCTGACCAATACCAACAGCCCAAACAATGCGAAACAGCTCAATGTAAACTTAATATGCAAACGTTTGTAATTTAAGTCCCAGATAAGATTTGCCGTGAAAAATAACAGGCACTCGATGTGTTTAATGGGATTATAACGCATTAATTTTATAGTTATTTATTAACTCTTCTCCAAAGTAGTTTTACCCCAGGGCCGATATCTCTTGATCATTGAATGATTTTAAATTGTTTTTTTTTTCACCAAACTTTAAATCAATATTTTAGATATATCAGGAACAAAGAAAAATTTTTTTTGCAAAATTTGGCCTTTGAAGGTCTACAGTAACCTTAATTCTGATTAGTCAAATGAATTAGTTGGGTCTACATCTTGATTGAACCTATTCCATTTTAATTGGTATCTTTTAGGGGTCTAATGAAGCTGAAGTAACGTCCACATTTGTGTCTTTTAGGAGTTTTATTCAAATTTTCCAATGAGCAATGAGTGAAGGAATGATGAGGTGAAGGAATGATGGAATGAGATTGTCCCACCACTACAACTTGGAATATAATAAATATTTGCCCGTGACAACAACACCACTCGAAGATTAAAAACTGGTCACCACACTGTCATTGTGCCTTACTCAACTGACAATCATAGAATTTAGACAAGCAAAGTTGCATAGTCAAATGAATCAGTTCATTGAAATATACTGACACAAGTTCAATGTTTTTTCTACATTATGTGTACACTACGTACCTTTCGCTCATAGTCCCCAGCAATGTTTAGCCAGAACTTCTCAGATTCATCAGAGAAAAAATTCTCACCTAGTTTACATAAACAAAATTATGAAAACTAAAAAATATAGCATGAAATTATTTTTCTTATCACCAAAATGGCACCCACAATACCAGCTGTTAGGTTAACAGAGACAAGCAGCCTCGGTATAAAGTGCACTTCTTTGATATTAGACTTCCATGTTATAGTGAAGTGACACCTGTCAAAACAAGGTATCTACTGACCAGTATAGTAAGTAAGTAAGTATGTGAGTAAGCAAGACTTTATTTAATGAGGGTACATATAACAGTAATAAAACTGATAAACTAATGGCCACACTCAAGTTTAGAGCTCATCAAGGTCACACGTTTTTCTTTTAAGTTGACCACTGACCAAGTGCTGTTTTTATGATTGACTGTGGGCTCATGTCAGGTTAACTTGTTGTTAAGGGGGGATTCTACCTGATTAGGAGTGAAATTTGATGTAGTTTTAAAAGGGAATTGTTAAGATTAAAATGGGTTGGGAACACTACCAGACAGTTGACCCCCTCAAAAAAGAGCCCCAGCTTGGTAGGGGACTGTTTGGTGTCCGTCTATTAATTCTTCACTTCAAATTTCGATTTTCCAAATCCATCAAATCTTCAACATTTCATATTTTCCTCAATTTAACCTATCCTTTAAGAAAAAATATCTCTTTCACATGTTCTAAGTGGAGGGATTAGGCGTTACTTGAAACATGAACAAGACATTGGCACAAAGGCCACGCCGAGCAACATCAAAACAGCCTTCAGGTACAATCTTGCCCTTATAGTTGTTTGGAAACTGGTTAAAGCTAACCCAGGATCAAAAGTCCCCTATTAAAGCATTATTTTTCCTGTATACAAATGTTTCGCATTGTTTTTGTTTTGCGCAGTTTGAGATTATTCAAACTCAAAACCGATGGCCAAACAATATTCAGAAACCTCCCTGCAAAGTTACCAAATTCATATCAAAATTCTTGCTTATCCTGGGTTAGCTTGATCGAGCTTTGAGCAATCCAGCGCAGGAGCTCCACTTTTAGACTTCACTACCACAGAATAAAAATATATATATATTGAAAACTACCCAGTGGAAAAGCTAAGAAATTGTGATGGCATTATAGAAGATGACTAAATAAGACACTTCTCCAAGTTTTAGGCTTGTGCATTTCCCCAGAAACGGCCAGTATGGAAGTGTTGTACATTCATGGTACACCAAAATGGTGGAAAATAGTGTAAACATCTGGAATTTACTTCAATTTGGTTATCTAGGCGAATGTTTATCAGGACTGAACAAACAAGCAGTTACAGACAAAACTAAGCACTTTTCCCATAATGGAATAACTTCTAAAAAGTATCAAAATCTTGAGATATATATATATCTTTTTCAACAAACTCGACCATGGCCTTGTGTCATGCATTTCAAAATGCTCTTTGGACTTAGTCTAGTTTCCAAACGAAGCACGCTATATAATTGCATGAGCTGTATTTTAATTTAATAGATATAAATGTACTACCAGCTGTTATGCCCGATGATGAGAAAAGATTTTGGTGACTCTTTGGTTTTGGATTTTAGAAAGTGATGATTCCATGTGAAAACAATCTATAATGTTATCATTGTCAAAAGCAAAGAAAGTTGTTGAGCTGTTTTGATCTCAATTTATAAAGTACATGTAATAATTGGTCCAATAGTGTATGCATAAGTTCTGCAACTGATCGATACCCATTAATGCACCCAGGGGAGAGAGAGACTGAGGATAAGAAGAGTGCCAGTGGGGTTGTTGTGGCTTTTATGGCTTGCCGCTAACAGTTACTAGTTTCAATTGGCTTTTTTTACTACCAACGAGAGTGAGAGTAAAGTGTCTTGCCCAAATACACAACACAATGTCCCCGGCCAGGCCGGGGCTTGAGCCTGGACTGCTAGCTCCAGAGTTAAGCACACTAACTATGAGGCCACTGTGCCTTCCACATACAAATGGTTAACTCAAAAAATAACTACTACACCAACTGTTTTTATTAATTTTCATTGTTCAAAGCTAAAAGATTATTTTGATTTCTTTAAAACAAATAATTTATCTAAGTATTCCAAGGTTTTAGGACCATTCCAAGATGGTAAAAGGTATTTATTTAAATACTAGTAACCACAGGTTAAAAAGTGCAGGCCTGAATGCAATTGAAGAGCTTTTGTTTAAGATATTGGGAATAGAGAAGATGGTAGCCTGCAAACGCAGACATATTTACGGCAGTCGGTTCTCTTCGAAGGAACCAGTGACAGCCGGGCTAAGAAGATGGTAATGCATGCCCTGTTTTGAAAGCGTGACACAAAATTGGCGTTACTCTCGATTCCTACCAAATTTGTACAGTTTTGTTAAGTTACCTAATTAAATACCCAAGGAAGAAGTCACCGGTCGCGAAAGAATGTTTATTTGCTCAAAACTGAGGCAAACTCTTTCAGAGATGGAAGTCAGGACATTGTAAGGATACAGAAAGCGGTAATCTGGGACCATTTGCTGGCTTTTAAGGGTGAAATTATCCAGAAGCAAGCTTTATTTTCGCTTCCGCGCTGAACACTGAATAATTCACACGTTATTTTAATGTATGCTGTCTGTTCTGTTTTTTCTTTCGTTCTCTTTTCTACCCCGCGGAGGTCATTTTTCGTCTAAATCATGTAAGGAAAGTTTGGATTACATGTTCCCATTTAAGGTTTAGCTCTGAGGCAATAATTCTGGAATTTTTTGATGGAAACGTCGGCTTGTGTTGTTCGTTTGGCGACCGTGGCTACTTCGTTGAGTCAAGCAATGACGCAAGGTAAAAAAATATAAATTTATATATGTTCCGAGCTCAAGTTCTAGCAAAAAATACCACATTTTCGACGAGTGCTGGGTTTTTATTTTTTCCGGCGAAAGTTTGAGCCGGACAGAGTAACAGAAGCTTGGATAAGCGTCCTTTGATCTTCCATGTGACAGAAGTCTGCATCCGGTATCCCATGTGTCAAACTGTTGTGATTGACACATTTTTCGCATTCCGATCGTTCTTAGTGGAAGAACAAATTTTCAACTTCCGGTTTCAGTGTCCCTGTTATAAATGTGGTGCACACGCATAATACGCTGGTTACTGTCAAGATTAGGGTTGCGGGCCTCTCTCGGGCCCGCAATAAGAATGGAAGACTGGTGTGACTATTACAAGCCACCAAAAAAACACAAATTTTAAATTCTTGACAAGAGATCTTTAGACTTTCACTTTAGTGGCTATTTTTTTACCATACAGCTAATGGTTAAAAGTTTACAATTTTTACGCTTCAAGCAGCTACTTTTTTGGCCCATTATACAACCACACAGCTAACATTTAAAATTTACAAATTGTACACCTGACAGCTATGTTTGGCCCATTTTACAGTTAACCCCAAAGATAACCTCAATAGAACAAAATAACCATAAGTTAGGGATTGCTCTTAATACAAATAAATGTTATACTAACTTACATGTAATCTTAAGTAATTACAGCATTTAAGACCTGTAACCCAGCCCTTCACCCAGACCGCATGTGATAAATTACACTTACCACTTTCTTCTGATTCTTGTGGCCCTAATTTTACCTTTGACATGCTGCTGTCAGCTATGGAACTATTAACAAAATTGAGTTCATGTACATGTAAGACATTCCTAGAAGCTTAAAGATCTAACAGTTTCAGTTTCTATTTTATAAGTGCCACTTATCACAATCTCATGTTGCCACGTGTATTCTAGAAGGAACACTCCCTTAAAGGGACACTGTCACAATATATTTGCTTAAGGACGTTCGCGCCAATTGTTACTGCGTATCCTTACTGCGCACACAAATTCACATGCCACGTCATACATTGAGTGCGCGCGCTAAGTGCTAAAATAAACAATGATAGAGCAGATGGCCATTGCTATAGTTTTGCTTGGATTTAACGATCTTGGAGGTTCGGTGACTCCTACTTTTCTTTTCAGAAACAGATTTTATTTACAATATAATTATCTCCATATTGTCCAAAAAAAAAAAGAAAAAATCAATGTGTGAAGTTTAAAAAAAATTCAAGATTTCTGTCTACGGGGCATGGAATCCTGCCATCCTGCGGCTGCAACGCACGTGAAACTATAGTGGCTAAAATAATGCAAACTTGTTTATTGGGGAACCTCAACAGTTGACTAAATTCATTTAATAGGTCCATTTAAACCATATTTGGCAGAGAACATTTCCCTTCAAAGTTCTAATTGCAATATTTTGGGACTTGCAGCCACTGTGGCCTTCTTCGCTAATGAAGCCCGATTTACTCAGATTTAGGTGTTCTTTCGGGCATGCTCTCTCCAAAATGAGGTCGATGACCCCCCATTCTTTTTTACATTTCTGACACCATTAACCCATCATCTTTCAATGATAAAATTTTCAGGAAAAAAATCAATGTTTGAAAATTTTCGCACGAACATCCTTAAAAACGTGACTCCATTTACTAGCTCTACCTAGTAAAAGATTAAAAGCAATTTCTTGAAGAAAGTCCATTACTGTAGCAACATTTATGTAAAATTTCAATATTTCTTAGCCAAACCTAAACCTTTCAAAAACTGACATCTTGATGCTCCTCAAAAATCTACATCACAATCCATTTTCTTCCTTGCCATCATTGGCCATCCTCCCATCCTAGCAGGTTCTAATCACTTGTTAAGTACTGCTCTACAAAATGTAACAATCAGCTTCCAATGATCAATACACGTATTTTAAGATTTTGAGATTTCCAAAATCATTCTCAAAATGGTGACAGTGTCCCTTTAAATAAGCTACGTTGAAAATAAATCAAGTAACAGAGAATTAACTCTGAAGTGTAAATTTTAGTGCTAATTTAACCCATGAATAACCCACTGGGCGTTAGCCCTAGTAAAGGGAATCAGGGAACCACACAAGGGAAAGAAAAAATCTTTTGACCTCGGCGGGAATCGAACCCACGACCTACGGATTAGATCTACTGTCACTCCTGCCGACTGAGCTACGAGGTCGACTACGACTTTCTCTGTCCGACGAGTTAATTCTCTGTTACTTGATTTGTGTTCATAGTGTTACGCGGCACAACATTCATATGTACCCTTACGTTGAAAATAGACTACTGAAAGCAAGTTTTGTAATTTTCTGGTGCAATACATGTATATCGTAGAAATGAAGCATTGTCTTGATTGAGTCTGGTTTTGATGTTTCAACTAGTTATTTGAGAAGCAGATTATTGCTGGAGACAAGTAATGAATAATCATGAATCCAGTGATTCAGAATGCAATGACTATTTTGACTTTAACCCTCAAAGCATAATAATAATAATAATAATAATAATAATAATAATAATAATAATAATAATAATATACGTAATTGGCCACTCCCCCTCAGGGCTTTTCAGGACCAATGCAAACAAACAATGATAAATTAATATTCAAATAAACATAACCAGGTTAAGAATCCCAACTGGCGGGAGGCAGACCAGTTGGCTATTTACAAGCGTAACCGAGAAGTTGAACTCGGGGCTTCCGAGAACAACATCAGCAAGCGGTCAGAACGGGATTTGAACCCGCGACCTACGGATTTTAAATCCACCGCTCTAACCACTCGGCCACACTGCCTCCCTGAATAGCATGGTTGTACCTGCAATTTCCTGAATCCTGCAAGGGCCATGACAAACTACATGTAGAACTACCATCACCATTAAGACTCTCTTCTGTGGAAAGCTTTGCACCCAGTAGACCAGCACAGCTGGTGCTTCCATTGTTTATAAATTTTGCAATGTCATCCAGAACATCTGATCTCTTGACATCCACAAGAATCTCCAGAAGCTCTTTGCAAGTGGTAACAGTGCATTCTCTTAACAGTTCAATGGTTGGATTAGATTTCTGTTCCAGTCGAGGAATAATACTCGAGAACTGAAGCCGTGAGGCTACTATCCGCCAATCATTACCAGACTCTTTTTGAGGATTAAGGGACTTGGAAAATTCATTCTGTAGTTCCCAGGTTAAGTCTTTCACAAGATGTGGAAGATGTTGAACCTACACGACAAGTTAAATTAAGGTCATTCCAGAAGTACTGAGGTCATATTTGCATGTGACCTGTGGTGTAATGAGGACTGATGATAAAATTTGTTGATCAAGGCTGTGCTCTAAGAAAAATTCTAGGGAGCCCAGAAGTCAAACTTGGTAGCCCGAACAAAAAAGAATAAAAATTAATTAACTGATTATTAAATAACTTATTACAATAATTATCTAATAACAATTAATTAATTAAAATATGATAACCAATTGAACCTCCAATAAAAATGTCTTGCATTGTTTCTAGGGCATTTAGCCTACTTACAGATGCCAAAGATTCACAAAGGTTCACATGTAATTTTTTTGAAATACTGATGCTAAAGATGTACAACAAAAGACAAAATGTACATGTTTTTTTAGCTATAATGGTTGATACATGTAGAAAAATTATTAGTCCTTTTCCCCTCTTTTCCCTCTATGGATCTAATAATTTAGTCCACATAGTCCACATTCTCCTTCAATTAGGGACTTTTCATCCACATTATACAAACCACAAAAACTAAGAAGACGTTTTGTTGAGTCAGATACTATACAAAGCATACAAGGAAACTATTGTCTGTATTACTTCAGGCCAGTGTTAAACGTATGCATCGAATCAAGGCATTAAAGTGCACCTAAACCCCCCCCCCCCAAATTTTTTTCGCTAATTTGAATCGGCTTGTTACTCGAAGCATTTGGACGCAGAAACTTTTGAATTTGCTTGAATCCTCGATTTTCTATGCCCTCCCAAAGTCACGCTTGAAGTGTTGCACAACCGAATTTTAGGGAGTCTGGGGCGGCCGTTGCAGATGACGTCTACCCAGGAACCAAACACAATATGGTGCCTCAGTCAGCTCTCTATATTTGCTCAAGAAAATGGAAAGCACACTTAGTCATTCCAATATATTTTGGGACTAAAACATCAAGTTTTGTTTAAGAATCATTTCTTTTTCATCACTGGAGTCTGAGTTAAGTTTCAATTCGAAAAACTCCAAAATAAACTTCGGTCGAGCACGTTTGACAACTGTGAAATCACTGCTTGGAGCTTTGAGAGCAATTTGTAATATTTCAAGTGACGATGGTCGGGGATGACCTCTTTGTGGACGAGCTGCTTGTATATTAGGAATGGAAAGCTAAATACGAAGTGGAGGAGCAGGGAAACGAAAAGCAGGAAAGAAAACTCAAGGACTGCACTTTGGATGGTAAATACCTAAACGCAAGGTTCCTACTTGTGTTTAAATCCTGTTCACAGTTGAGAGAATGTATTTTGTCAAGGTATGGTTGTTCTATTAAATCCAGTTTGTATTTTACTTTGTGGAATGTTTCATGCTTATAAGAGCGAAGTACGTGTTGCAGTATTCGAGACATGAAACTAGTAAAGGGGGTAAGTTTCTAAACAAACTGTGGTGCTGTGTCAGTGGGAGTATTACAAGATAATTTGGTTTTATCAACTGAGTTGACAATGTGAATTGGCCACCACTCTTTACGGTGTTGATAAAACCAAATTATCTTTAGTTAAAAAAACTATGTGAGTCTAGCAATTTTGTTATCATGTAATTTGAAAGGATTAGTCCTCGACTTTTATCTGAATCAAAAGATAAATAAGTGTTGGTTGACGGCGTATAGGTTTTATTGCGACTTATTTACATATCAGTAAGCTTATATTGGTCGTAATGTTTCTTGATTGATCGCACGCACGACTTTGCCGGATATGATATAAATACTGTGGGATTGGAAGATATAGGTTGTCGTTACAAATTGCTGATTGGCTTTCAGCAGAAAGTTATGAAAATAGTGTTTAAAAGTCTGCAGAACAAATTTCATTAAGAGTTCTTCAATGGTTCTCACAGAGTTAGTTTGCTTGTTCAATAGTTCGACAAAATGAACCATCGTTTACGTTTTTAATGTACTATTGACCGATCATTGCCATTAAATTGTACAGTATATCTTTCTTTAAATCTGGGATATTGCTCAAACAGCCGATAGCACCTCTGGAAGGCGTTTCTGCGGACTTTTCTTATTTGTTTTGCATCATCCTCAAGGAAATGGGAGGATGGGAGATATGCGATCTTCCTGGCATGGGTAGACGTCACAACAGCTGCTGGACCCATTCTCCTCAGACTTTGGTCGTGCAACAAAAATGGCAGTGTTTTGGTGCTATTTTCAAGATTTCGTTGTGCCACAGAAAATCGAGGATTTATCCGAATCAAAAAATTTTTTCACAGAAGTATTTCAAATAGCAAGCAGATTCGTTTTAGTGAATACAAAATTTGGGGGTTAGGTGCACTTTAAACGACCGACTTTAAATGACCGATTTTTTGACAACAGATGAAATCTACATTGGCAAAACAAAACGAAGACTCTATGACAGAAAAACAGAACATTTCAAGGCCCTCGCCAAAAGTGACCATTCATCAGCCATTGTGGATCATGTGAAAACCACTAATCACGACATTAAATGGGATCATTTTGACTGTAAAAAAGGTATTGTTATTGAACAATGAAATGAATGATACAGAAACTGAAAATTTGTTGTAAAGTTATGCAACAATTGGCATTGAGATGAGACAAGATTCTAAAGTTGAATGAATTGCTGTAGATGTAATATATCACAGTAGAGGCTGTTGTAACCAGTTTTGCCTAAAAAAAAACACGACACACGTAGCCGCTCTCAAGAGGTACCGCCAAGAAATGCACCTTTTTTCTAAGAAAAAGGTGTCTGATCGAAGAAGGGATTTGTTAAAAGGTCTGGACAGAAACATGTTTTTCCCGTTGAAGTCATGGCCCAGGGATGTGCAAGCTGTGTTCTGGAAGAAGCCTATGGGTAACACCGAAACTTTTAAGCTGACATTATTCTTCATCGGCAATGGCTATGCTCCGCTGTTGTTTATCATATCGATTCTGTTGGCGTAACATTGGGCCAAATCACCACAAAAAGCGGGAAACAGAGCCCGCCAAATAGATTTCGTTCTGAACAATGTGGATGGTCAAACTGACAGCAAATGGTTCTATTTCGACATCGACTGTAACAAGCTCCTTCTTCTCAATGGAAAACCGAAACAGTGAACAAGAACTACATGTAGTAATCATTTCAGACGACCGAATGCACCAGAGACCATGATAAACAGAACACCCACTAAAACAAACGGCTCATTTAGGAGCCACCAAATAAAAGAAAAGTTTACGACCAACATTACTTAACAGTAGTTCCATAAAATTGATCACCCACTCACAAGCGGATTTCAAATGAAAGACCGATTGTCAAACCAGGTCGTTCCGAAGATTTAAACAGAATACTCAGTGCCTCGCTCTTAGGTATAACTGGTGAAAGATACCAATTAGTGTATAAGACAGAATATCCTGCGCTTCACTTCAACGAATCATACAGAATTTCCAAGTTATGCACAAAGGTCGCAAAAATAATTATATATTTCATATCTGCTCTTCCCTTTTAAGCCCCAGACAGCGTGAATTATTTTTCGACTCATATCGAGCTGTAAAGAATAACTTTTAAAAAAACGTATCATTTCTCTGCACACATTTATCATTAGAAAGAATAATACATCTTATGTCTAATATCATGCCTGGCTTTGCTATTTATCTTTTATCTGCACACTAAGTGCTTCGTTTTATCTAATATTCCGCTCTTCGCTTTAAAGTCCCACACAGCACAACAAATCATACAGAATTTCCCACGTTTTGTACAAACAATACCTATTAAATATTCCGTTCTTCACTTTAAAGTCCCAGACAATGTGAGTTATTTTGCATCTCGATCATGTCAAGCTGTGAAGAATCGCTTAAAACGTATCACATGCCTGCACACGTTTATAGAATGAGTAATACATAGTCTGTCCTATATCTTGCCAGGGTTTGCTCCATGTTTCGCTCTTTGCTTTAAAGCCCCAGACAGCGCGAGTTATTTTGCAACTTGTATAGGGCTGTGAAGAATCACTTAAAACGAATCACTTGTATACGTCTGGAATGTGTCATGCCTGGCTTTAATTTGCTCATGTTGCAATATTGGTGTTAGTTCTTTTGTGACTTGTGTCGAGTTACTTCTAATCGACTTTTATTGAGTCGAGTCGACATGTGTTGGAATGAGTCGTAAGGACCCCGGCAAGTCACGATGAGTCGTCAACATTTTGTACATTCCGACATCCTTCAGTTTTACTTCGGGTAGCACAACATCCACTTCTGCTTGTGACTACACTTCTGCAGAGTCGAGTCGTCAGTGCACTTAATAGACGACTTAACTCAATGCCGGTGTATTGGACATGGATGAGCACAGCCCCCTAAGAGTTAAATGTGCTTGTCTCTGGATGAAGTGATCTGGGTTTGAACCCAGTGGCCTGAATTTTTGTGTTGTCTTCCTGGACAAGGACTTCACTCTCAGAGTGTTTCTTTTCATCCAGGTCTAACCCAGACTTCAGAGAGATAATTGAGTCATGACTTCAATCCATAAAATTGCATAGGAATGATGTAAAATATTTGCATCATTTGAGTAAAGGGATCTGACTGTGAAGTTTTTCTGATTACTTATTGTTCAGGATTGAATTCTATATGCATTTAATTTTTGTGCATTTAATTTTTGTTCTGTTAAATGCGTTCTTGGGCAAGACACACATTGCCACTACAGTGTAGGTCTCTATACAAAATTAATGGAACCTTACTAGCAAATCCCAAAGGTGAGGGGTAATCCTGCAATGGACTCTAGTATCCCATCCACGGGGACCAGAATTACTCCCGGTCACTTCATGCTACAAAAACTGAGATACATGTAAGCTCTGACTGTATGCAGCCACTGACATGACTTTACCTTACTTGAGGATTAGTCCAGATGGACGTCATGATTGTTCAGTTGTACATTCAATCTTTACTCAACAACTTACAGGCTAGTCAAGAAAAATTTTTAGGACAATTTTATTACTTGATTAATTCTATAGACTTATTTATGATGTTATAATAGGTGGCTTATTTTTAATGAGTCTGGTACTCTGTTAAGCCTTACCTCAGATTGAACGGTTGATTTGATTGTCATAGTTTTTAATTGTATCTGAAACTTGATTAAATTAAGTGACAATATTTTTATGGGCCAAAATAAAGAAATTATTTTTTTATATTATTTTATATGATCTTCAAGTTGAGTAAGTTTTTTAGTACCATTTAATTCTACAGAGTAATATGAAAATGTCAAATAACCCCTCCAAAATACAGGAAGTACTAATTAAACAATAATTTATTGTAAGTTATAATCTCTTGTGTTCGATCCTGGACATTAGTGTAATTGTACTCACCAAAAATTGTAGTTTAAACATTGCCCCATTTCTCCCTTCCAATTGACTTTGAAATGATATTCTTGAAGCTGATGAACCTCCACTCCAACTGAAGAAAACATTCCAGTCAAAAAATCCACATTAAATATCAATAAATTAAGAATAAGTAATAAATAAATCTGGCAATATAATTTCCAAAGCTAATCCAGGATTTTTAAAGGAGGGCAGGTGTTGCTGGTACCTCAGTTTGCAGAATTAATAGGGCATGTTCCCAGTCAAGAATAAGGCAATTCAAGAATTGGAATCTAATTGAAAACCATTTCACTAGAAATACCAGCAATGCCACAAAGTAAAAATTACAGATAATTTGCCTATACCCAGAAAATTTACCTTTATTTCTGCCATAATATTCACAACCTTTCAAATTTTTGTTTGCTTTTCCAAAAGGGGGTGGGGGTGGGTAGCAACCTAACCCACCCCCTGAATCTGCCCTTGGTATGTTTTGTTTCTATGATTTCCTTTTTTATGACTGGACTTGGTACTAAATTATAAATTGACATTCTTAATTGGAATCCATAAATTATTCAATGCTGTACTAATATCATTAACATCCTGTGTCTATATTAGAAGAAACTTCTAATTAATAAGTATAAACATAAAAACGATACTCTTCGGGTTTATTCTGTTATATAGTGTACATTGTACTGAATACTGCTAATCAAATTAAAACTGATTGAGGATTCACTCCTATACTGAAAGCAATAACTTCATGAAAAAGAATTTTAAGTTAAACATCTTTGCAAAATTTAGTTACACTCTGTAGATGCAAGTGTATAACTACATAAAAGTTCATATATTTGAACTTCGGATAATGATTTGAAGATATGATTGATCATCACAGATATGCATACAACTAAAGCAGTTGTGAAATTAAAGCCTGAAAAAAATTCAGGCCTTTTTTTGGGAGTTGAATCCATGACCTCTGTGATACCGGTGCAATGCTCTACCAACTGAGCTATCAAGCCAACTTGGAACTGGCCACTATATCTGTGCTCTTAATATACCCGTAGAAGGTGAAGAAAACAAGCAAATATATTCATGAAACTTCATATATTTGAACTACGGAGAATGATATGAATATATGAGTGATCAAGGCTGTCACCTTAAGGAAATTTGTAAGCTAGGAACCCTTCGGGCTCCTAACTTTTGAAGTTTGGATCCCAAGCCACTTGTTTAGGGGCCCAGGATAAAATATGCCATGGTCAATCCAGGGGGTTGGGGAGGTTTGGCAAGATGTGGGAAGATGGGAGGGAGGGGATGGAGTGAAATGTGGAAATTTAGGGGAGGGATCTGGGGGCAGTGATTTTCCATATGAGACACTAATATGGTCTAATATCAATGCCGCAAAGTTTTGAAAAAAAAAACGCATTCGGCAAAGTGATCAGGTCATGACTGAGAAAGAGTACTACATTGTATAGATGGTCAGACACATTCAATAACTGTTTTATCCATGTAAGTGCTGCAGCCTTTTTTTTTACAAAAATTTATATTCATATTTGCTGCTTTTGTTTTTGAGTTGTGCAACTCTATTTTAACAAAACAAAATACACTGTGCAAATCATGAAATGCAAAAACAGATACAATGAAAGAAGCATTTGGGGGTTTAAACTTGGCCTCACTGAAATATGATTTCCTTCTCTGGGTATGGAACATTTTAGAATAAACTAAAGGTGATTTTGAGACAGCTAGCATTACTGCATTATATTGGCCACTTCTTTGGAGAAAATATCTTCTCATATTTTTGGCAGAACTATGACAATTTGATTGATAATTTAAAATACATGTATAACACACTAGTACTTAGCAAAAAGAATTGCTGTGATGTTTTCGTTTTGCTGGCTATAGCTACTTGAATATTTCGACATTTAAGTCGTAAATATTCCCTCAGAAACTAAAAGAATTAATTCAGTACATCTATTAAGTGAATTTTTCTAATTGAAAGTGTCCGACAAAAAAAACCAAGAAGTTAGACATATTTATCTTATAGTAATGTCAGCCACATCATCACTTCAATTCCAAAAATATTTGTTATCCAGTAAGGCATCAACAGAGACTCAACCATTGGCATGCATGATGTACATTTATTCAATACACAGAGCTTACATCATAGGGCGATTTTAAAATACAGCTCTTTTCGACTGTTTGTTACCATGTTTTGGCCCATGTTTCTCGTGATAAAAGCAAAATAGGACCAGAATAGCTGTTGTTTTCTGTTTAATTTATTGTGTGAATACATTTTGTGACCAATTTTGTGAGAATATTGAAGTCATCAGACAGATTGGATGGGAATGAATGTTTAGGTGCCTGCTTGGGCTTCTTGAACAAAAATATTAGTCACCTGCACCCCTTAGGCAACAGCCTTGTTGATCACCGCATGCAGTTAACTGCGATGATCAATCATATCTTTATACTCTATAGATTGATACATAGTTATATATTTTTATTATTTTAAAACAATGTGATTGAACAATAGAGATTTGCATGTACTCACTATGTATATAGCACTGTACATGGAGCTACAAATATTGAACCATCAGTCAAAAAAAAAGAAAACAGAGGCAGTATTCTGGTAATCTATATAAGAAGGCTAAAAAATGCTAGTAGTGAAATCTACAGTTTAAATGTTGATTCATGTTAAAAAGGAATTATTATTCAGTATTTGGTTTATACAGCAAAGAAAAATGTAATAACATTTGATCAGTTTCATTTTGAATTTAAAATCAAACCTATCTCTATCTTAGTTGTTTAATGCTTACTCAGATGCAAACTACAAACTAACTATGTAATCAAAACCTAATATACCTTCTTGTTCGTTCATCTTCCATCTTAAATTTAGGCTGGTTTTCTAGTTAGAGACAATAAAAATAAAATTAGCAAAACAAAAGGTAACATATACACAACTTGTTGAAATATACACTGTCCAGCTATAAAATGTACATGGAATTGGATGAGTTTTACTTCTATCTTATTATATATAATAACATTTAATTTCATGTTCAGTTTCTAACTTACAACAATACCAATTTTCTTTCATTAACCCACCCTGGAGAAAAACTGTGCTTTTCTAAAATGATAACAGTACATCAAAAGACCACAAGTAATCTACCAGTGGAAAGGTATTTTTTGGGATATGTCCTAAATCACCACAACAGACATATTAGATGTCACAAATTGAAATGAAGAGTCTCCAAAGTAAAAAATATGAAAACGTTCAAAAATACCTTGTTCCTTGTATATATTGGGTATACCCCTAAACAGTAGCTTAAATTGCAGCTCTGGGTATGGAGCTTTTTAACAGGTATTTACTTGACTCTAAAATTGTAAAGCACAAATTAAAGTTTCAAAAACTTGGGGGGTGGTTAATCAAGTCTAATTCAGGAGGGGGTATGATTTTATGCTTCTCTCAAAGATCTTTCTGGTGTGTGAATTTGAAATGAATAGGCCAAATATTAAGCTTACTAATAACATTTTGTGCCATATGGCACTATCAGGACTTATTAAATAAATGAAACGATATTGGAATCCAGAATATCTACATTGGACATTTCCCATCTGAGAACAAGTTTTCTTTCTTGATATATTTTATTACAACAAGGTATTTTAAGTTACTTGAGATCTTATAATATAGCAATAAAACATAAAGCTCCCTAGACTTGAACTTTCACTGAGGAATTATATCATAAAAACCGAATTAATTAGCCCCATCTACCACTCAGTTATATAACTATCAGTCTGATAACAAATAATTCAGACATGACTAGTAAATAGCAACAAAAAACCACCCTTACATCATCTCAAGCATTTATTGTCTTCTCAACCTAATTTTTTTTATTATTTTTAACTGTGGATTTTATGGATCTACAATGTACAAGCTGGCCCCTCAATTTTAACACAATGAATTGGACACTAGATCGTATTATCAGACTAAGTTTAATTTATAACAGATTTAAGGTTAAAAATTTTTGAGTGTAGATCAAAAAATAACCTCACAAACAAAGATCATATCCTGCTTTTCAAAGCAGCACAAATCACTGAATACTGGGAAACCCGGAACGGAGCCTAGCTATATATAGCTCTGAACACTCGCAACACGCCCAAATAAACCCTAAATAAATTCTACCAAGTGCTTCTATGGATTTTCCGAGTTTAACTCCATGCCTTCCAAGTAAAACAAGTTGCATGCTGTAGCACTAGTAGATAAACAGCTCACACGATCGATGTTGGGTATAAAAATACTTCCCTGTTGTGAATCATCAAACATCAATTAATTAATGCATGCATGATAATATTTACTTCAAAACATCGATCTTGTCACAGGGACAAAGTGGTCTCAGTTTGATTTGAGTTACAGGGATAAATGCCCTCGTCAGCATTATATCGATGTGTAACCGAAACAAGATGTCTCTTCTCGGGTGACACACTAGATAACGTCACCTAATGTAGCCGCCTTAGAGCCATTCGGATGATACCTTCGTGCGAACTCGGTACTTCACGTTTTTCCGCGAAATTCCTCGTGTTAATTTCACCGCACTGTTAAAGCACTACAAGAGCATTCGTTTTGATTCCGTGTCTGTTATCCTAACGGAATTGCAATGTACGTGTCTCCCCAGGGACTAAACAAGTGTCGACTGCGCAACAGCACGACCGCACTGGGACCACGATCTCTTATAACTACAACGCCAGTTTATTGCGTACACCTTTAAGCTTTGGCGCGAAAACTACACGAGCAATATCACGATTTGTTTGGAAGACCGCGGACGAAATGTGTTCAAAAGAAGACAATCTACTGACCAAAATGCTTGCTAAAATAAATTGTAAAGAATCTGCATTTCCACTTACCAGTATCCCTAACAAGTACAAGACGTTGTCAGAACCGAGTATGGTGCGCCATTTCTTTTCAGAAATTGCCAATGTCTTTCTCAGAACTATCAAGTATATTACAAGGAGTTCGATTGGTTCCAGATTGCATTTCCTAATTTGGATATGACGTTTCTTACAGCCAATAACAGTGAGCGTACTATTTTTATAGTATTTCCGGGAATCCCCATATGCGTCAAATCCGTGGAGTTCAGCCATGTTGGATTATTGGTCAGTATAGATATTGCGGATATTTTTCACGAATAAGTAAGGGAAATGACAGCAAAGTTCTTTAGATAATATGGAGGACACTTTTCAGGATTTTTCGGGGTTATCTTTGGAAGAAATCGCTGGAAACAGAGTGGAATTGTTGGACAGAATTCAGCAACAACTTCAAAATGCAGTTGACGCCCTCAATGCTGTAAGTGATTTCTCGCTAAAGGAGAGTCTCGGACGTGTCCTGCAGCAAGTAATCAGGAACCTATATTTTATAAAGGTTTCATGCAATGAGGAAGGTAATGCGGATTGCTTTTG
>CM042759.1:6421021-6430768 GCA_022496165.2 Catalaphyllia jardinei
TCAGGACAGAGCAATTTTTCTTATACAAGATATGCAGAGAAACTTTTTCCCTGAATTTATAGAGATTTGTATGGAGATGCCGTGTTGGAGCCCATCCAGATTGGCTCCAACATGGCAGCCAGAAACCAACAGAAACATTCTGTCACTGAGTTTTGCTACAAACTTAAAGTGTGAATTGATGTCTCGAAGAACATAGTACTTTTTTGTAAATACAAGAACTGTTCAGATAGTCAAATTCCCTGAAATAAGTCACTTTTTTTGAACAACATGACAGCTCTCTTGGCCATTATGTCTAAATGCAGCGTCACGCAAAGCGTAGAAATTCAAGCGTAGTCTTTCAAAAAAGCAAGATCAACACATTCAGAGAAAAATTTGTGTGAATTTATTCTCAGCTGCTCTCTTATAAATCATGAAAGTAAAATCTCAGGAGGATCAACAGTTTTGCAGTTTGAATTTTAGCCAAGCAGACGTCATGTAAAAACCAGCAATAAATGTCTTTGTCAGGAGTGAAAGCTAGTTCAGGTGACATGAACCATCCAACAGCCAAACTTAAGAATTTTGCTTGATAAATTTCATAATAATTTTAAAAATTTTATGAATCATAATTTTTGCATTTTAGTTTATTGTTATCCATGTTCTGCAGGGTTAATTTTCACTGAATACGTAAAACAACTGGTGTTCATTCTCCAAAGTTGTATATACTTAACAATTAGATTATGAGCTCGAGATTTCTATCGCGCGATAGAAATCGAGAGCGAATAATCTAATTATTGTTTTAGGATAAATCTACTAGTCATTCAAAACTTTCATCTAAATCCACTTTACAGACACTTCGAAAACACAAAGAAGCGGCCCCCAGTGCACGCTGTTACGCTACTCACTATCTAACACAGAATAGAACGGGAGTAGCGTAGCCAATCAGAGGACATCATTCATGATAGAACGCTAGTAGATTTATACTAAATGGAAATATAATCCCTGTTGAATTAACCTTAAATCAACTGCTGCATGAAACAAAACTTCTTATAATAAGTGGATTCAGATATCAGGTTTGTGCCAAATTTCTTCAATCCAATGCTTAATAATAAGTGGAGCTGTCTTTGAACAGGGTCTACTTTTCTTCGTCCATGAACAGAACCTCTTGAAGAACAGCCTGCAGAAGAGGAAGAGTATATAGACCTCGATGATGAATTATTCTATCTTCGAGCTGATATCTACTCATATGGTCAAGTGGTTGCTTACACATTAACAGGAAATATGCCGTGGCAGGGCCGGAATTCAGTCAGCGTAAAAGGAATTCAAAATAACTTGGTTCAGAAGGAAGACCGAGTGAAGATACCTGAAGAACTGACAGGCAAGCTGAGAAATGTTATCCTTGACTGCCGTGTGGAGAATCCTGAACTGCGCCCCACAGCTGATCAATTAGTTTTGGAGTACTTCAGTGGTAAGTCTAAACATTTTATGAAGCTGACTTAACATGGGTTTTAAGTTTCATATTTTTTCTGATCTTACATAATCTATTTAACAAGTATCCATGATTGCACATTGGATATGAGGTGGTACTAGCCAACAAGGCACATAGCGTGAAGTTGGCTATTGTCATGTCTTGTCCCAACAAGCACAAGTGCAATAATTGTTTTATTAAAATGCCCCATAAATATAGAAACCTAAAAAATGCTCTGACTAAGAAATTATGCGTAGACTAACATTTTTGTAGAGCATGGTATGTCATGGCTCAAAAATTAACCCATTAATTGGCTAAGCCAATGAAGACTCTTAAACTGCATTTATTTATTTTCTATTAATAATGATACAGTTTTTAATAATTTCATAAATTGTATTAAATAAATATTATAAGAAATAAAGGTCCCTGAAATTTCTCACCAACCCACTTGTCTCGAATGGCCTTTGAAATGGTCCTTACCCTTAGAAACATGGTTTTTGTGAAACAAATCGCATCTTCTCAATCTTACACACTGAATTTTCTAAGCATACTGAATTGACAGGTAATTTCTTCATACTTCCAGTAGGCTGCGTTCACACTTGGTGCACATTTAGCACTCAAGTTTCCGGGCACCATAACAAAATATTGTTACATTCAGACCATACTAGGAACTCCAAGTATCCAAGTGCCATTTAGTGCCTGGTTACATGGTTGATACCTTGTTCCTAGGTACAGGCAGTGTGCCTAGTGAAGTCTTGTGTGTGTCACATTACTGACCTTTTAGTACCTAGTGAGAATTGTACAGTCAGGCACACTCTGCTCAAGCATTAAGTGTGAACATATTACATCCCAATTCTTTGTTGCAAAAGCAAAAGAGAGGAGAAATGAATAGGCTATCATGATAATTGTAAAATTTGCAAGCCTTTTTTCTCTGAAATGTTGTGTATACCTTAATTAGTTGTCACTTGCAAGACAACTGAGGTGCAGAGAACCTTGCATGTGGGTGTGAGTTTTACTGGCATGTTCACTGTCTGGCAGATCAGACCAAACTTGTAAATTTCCATGCAGTAGAAAAATTTCTCACTTGGACTCACTTTGATAATAGGGAGCTTAAGATTGGACTACGAGTAGGAGATTGAGTACGAGTACGAGTTTTCAATTCTAGTTTTCAGACTCCACATTATCACAACACACTCCCATTTCATCCCATGAGCTACTCTCTCTACCTAAAACCAACACGAAGAACGAGGGCTCTGTAAACGTCACTGGTTTGAAACTCGAAAATTGTACTCGTACTCGATCTCGTAGTCCAATCTAAAGCAATGAAGCCAAAACACAACTCTGAAATGGTGGCTCAATCAAACGTCCTTGTTAGAATTCATAAATGTTTTAATCACATTGTTTTGTTGAGTTGATGAGTTGTTTCCCTCCAAAGCAACCTGCCTTTTTGAGATCTATCATGAGTAGGTGGAGAGCAGTTACAAATTCATCTCTACTGTTGTTGTTGTTGTAGGGGACACCAATCCTTACCAAACTGAGGCCACAAGTGCTGAGTTTTTTTCGTGCGGTTTCCTCCAACACACTTACATTTTTGTTGCAGAGAGTCTGGTTGATGAGGTAAGTTGACTCACATTCTTGTCATTGGTGTGACCAAAAGGAGTGTGACTGGCCTCTGGGGACAAGAATGGTTGACTCAGTCCTCTTTGTTTATATCTACTTTTTTACAACACTATAGGCTCGATTTCCAGCCCCTGTTCGGGAAAGCATCCTGCGCTCTTCCCCCAAACTCTCTCTCCGGGAGAGACGTAGGCCGGACTCGAGAAAGCGGCAGAAATCGAGCCTAACAATAAATGTAAAATTATGTCACACAATATTGTCACAACATTCTGTCATGTAAGAAAGTACACATTTTAACTTGATCACCGCTGTAATTATAACTACTTCCTAACCAAGAGTGAGGTCTTTCATTGCGCTATTTTCTTGCATTTGGCGTGGTTTCTCTAATTTGTCCTTTTCAATTGACAGTCCAGTGAGGGCTTCTTCAAGACGCGCGTTCGTCCACAGGGCTTCCCCCGTGAGTGTCTGTTGTGTGAAGTGGAGGTCGGTAACAAGGAGTATAACGATGTACCTAAAGAGTGGATTTACGAACTGAAGTACCGAGAGTATTATGGACACTTTAGACAGGTAAGGGGGATACAAGAGTCAGAGCAGCTCAGTCTCAGTATAATGTGAGTATCTTGAGTTATTTTGTCCACGTATAAAATCACCTTTAAATTGAAGGAAACCAGAAAATAATACTAGTTCACTAAGATAAAAAAACACCAAAGAGATAATAATAAACCATAAAGGAACAAGGATGGTTAAGGATGGAGAAGATTGACACGGATTACTAACGACGAACTTAATAAATTTAGGCTAGACTTTTCAGATCCTTTAAAGAAGTCATATGAGATTGCAAATTGTGTAGATGTTTGTTGTAGATAAATTCTCTCAACTGATTGTTCATGAGCTGAATGCAGACATGTGATGGGAATTTGAATTCTGGTGTGATGTCCTGGAAGATTCTTTGACGCGTTGTCAAAAAGAGGAAGTTTATTTGCAACAAAGACTCGCGGGATCAATCGAAGAGAGGAGGACAATGTTATTCTATAAGTGATTTTATATTTATGGTTATTGAATTGGTAACAAAGTCATTCCCGAGCTGCTTGATTCATCTATTTTAAGACTAGTCCCCGTGCAAAACTTTTCTTAGGGAAAAGGGAACTCGGAAACGGCCTGTTACCTTAACGTACGTTTTTACGATACCTGACTTTTAGCGGAGCTGAAAATGTAAGAAAAGACCCAAACAGAACTGACTATGGAAACTTGGCTGTCATGTCTCACATGCTTCATTAACCTCATATTTTGTCTTCTAACGTTCAGTGCGCAAACAAGCACTGCAAAAGCTGTCGAAGGTCTTGTCACTCTTGTACATGAAAACCAACAGACATGATAGTCTAAAATGGTGAAAAGAACCGTAGCGACTCACAGGTAGCACAATCCTGCTTTATGGGTGCAGCTCAAAATAATTTTTTTGCATTAAGGCGGGAGTAAACGTGGAGGCTGTTTTGAGGTTGCTTAACACGGCCTTTCTGCCAATATCTCGGTCACGTTTCAAGCAAAGCCAAATCCCCAATTAACCACTGTTTGGCGGTTTTCTGTAAATTTCTGGGTGATTTTTGGTCATTTTGGCAAAGAGGTTTTTTTTTCTCGAAGGATAGGTTAAATTGAGGAAAATATGAAATGTTGAAGATTTGATGGTTTGGAAAATTGAAATTTGAAGTGAAGAATTAGTAGACAGACTACAAACAGTACGCCCCTTACCAATTTGGGACTCTTTTTGTGGGTTCAACTTTCTGGTAGTGTTTCCAACCCATTTTAATCCTAGCAATTCCCTTTTAATATTACTTCAAATTACACTCCTATTCATGTGTACCCCTGCCTTAAGATGTAATATATATAATTATATCAAGCACGGGACAATGCGTATACAGTTTTACCTCGCATGTTAACACGGAAATGAGAATACAGAGCGAAAATAAAGCGCGAAATGAAAAATTCTTGACGAGCTTCGAGGCGGATAGAAATGTGTTCAAACACTGTGGCGAGGACTGTGTTTAGTGTTTGATATATCTTCTCAATCAAACTAAAACTTAGGGGAAACTGGTGAAACAACAAGTCAGAAAAATCTTTGCTAAACTAAAGAGGGAGAGACACCGTGACAGTCATTATTTTCTTTCTTTAAACTTGGTGAATTATTCATGAGTTTGAAAAGAACTAGGAAATAACTAACCAATGCTCTAAGTATTAAACTACAAAACTTGTTGTTTGCAAGTATTGAAATTAAAGCCGTGAATGATATTAAAACATGTCGTTTTGCGACCCCTTCCTCCCACAGTAGAGTGTACAACTGAGCATCTCCTGTTGGCTCCATGCAAGGAGAAGTGCCCCTCCTAACCGGACTTTACTCATCACTAAGACAGGATTCCGACGTGTAAATAATACTTGTTCCGTCCTCCGTTTTTTTTTTTAAGATTAATTCAAGTGCTAAGAACTGAGACAGCGCGTGCTGCCGATTTTTCGAGGCACACAATTTGTTACTCCCCTTTCCAGTGGCTCACCTTTTACGCGTAAAACATTTCAGTCAATACTTTCTTCTTTCTTCTTTTTTCGGTTGTGTGCGACGCATTTTTTTTTTACCGCGCGTCAAGCTAAAAAAAGAAAACAAAAGGTGTGATATAATCACACATTTTGGGCGCTTCGCTTTGAACTAAATTCTGTTACCGTTTTGGTTTGTGCGATGTTTTCGTTTTTACCATTTATTTCCTTGCTCCGATTTAACCGAAAGCAAATAATTAACTCAAATATAGTAAATTGTCTCTTTATAATTGTTGATCAGTTAAGACGTTACGATACCGCAAATTTTAAAACCTGCATGCCAGCTGACTTAATTCTTTTTTTTTTTTCGAAAAATTGTCTAGCGGCAGAATTCTTAAATTAAACACGTCAGGGTAAACGGAAGAATTGGACGTGGAAAAGTCTAAATTGTAATGGCGGGGCGACTTTTCGGCTGGGCAGCACTGTTCCGTCTCCTCCCCCGTGCGCCGCCCGTCGTCTCCAATTTTTGAGGATACATTAATGCTCTAGGATACTACCCTTGGGTGAATATTTTCTCGACCGAAAATTTTTCGCCTAGACTCGGTGCTCTCCGAGCTCGGTTTTGAATAATCCGACAATAAAATCCCTGAGGACACCCAACAATAGCGCTATTGTCCTAAAAAATTCGGAGCATAACAATAGGTAAAGTTTGATATGAGCATCTCCTGTTGGCTCCATACAAGGAGAATTGCCCCTCCTAACCGGACTTTACTCATCACTAAGACGGGATTCCGACGTGTATATGTTACTTGTTCCGTCCTCCGACGGAACAATATCTGCGCGTGTTACTCAGAGTTCTGATTTTTGTTTTTTTACCTTTGACTCTTCTTGACTTGTTTCCATGTACAGGCTGCCATTGATAAGAAGATAGAAGACAACCCCGCCATTGCGCTCAAATCGTTGATCACCTCGCGCGAAGAAGAAGTGGAACGACAAGAAATTCAACTCATGTTTGGTCAGTCAACTTATTGTCATCACCGAGCGGTGAGGGAGATCTGGAGGAACCTGGAGGACTCGAAAAAGAGAGAGTTAGTTGTGTGTAAAAATACTGTGCATCCAGTGTTTAGTACCTCGTTTGGGCTCCATGTGGCTGTGCTGACCGCGGATAGCCCTCAGAAGTTCATATTTGCAAGGAGAGCGAACCGAGGTAGTCATTGAAATTGCAGACTTCGAGTAGTTTCACACGACCGTAAATAAACCGCGCGAAATCCTGGGGCGAGAAGAGCGTGCTTCTCGCCCCCAGGATTTCGCGCGGCCACATTTTTTTTTTCTCACAGTTTTGATCTTTCGGGTTACATACGACGGACTAAGCAAAAGAGGAACCACTTGTAGTCTATTGAAAATTATATTCCAGGTGTAAACTTGGCGCAAAAGTTTGTGTTGTATTTCATGCTAACAACTGGCAAACGGCCGAAAAATTTACTGAGAAATCGGCACTATTTTTTCACCAACGTCTGAATCAGACAGCCTTTTAAGATCCTCAGATCTGTTATGCTTTACTGTTTATACTGTCCGCAGTCAAGCCAAGTGGTACAGACGAGATTCCAATTAAAATTATGTTGCTTTATCACGAGAAACAGTCAGCTTTGAACAAAGGTCACGTATATTTTCTGTTCTTTTTTGTTTGTATTTTCAGAGGGAATGGCAACTCCTGGTAAGTTCACGTGCGGCGCTGTAGAAAGCGCTTCTGTCAAAGATTACATCTACAAGGACGGTAAGGCGTACGTGGATCTGATTCAGACGGCCGCGAGAGGACTGGAAGAAGAACTGCGCGTGGAATTGAAAGGAAACGATATCGACGCTCTGTGCCTCGCAACCGTGTACCTCAAGTTCGACACGCATGAATGGGGTTGCTGTGGTTACGTCGACCTGTCGGATGAACGAGTGGCACCCGAGCGCCGACTGACGTTCGAGCAGCTCGGCTCTCGCTTTACGACAGGCCCGAAGGATAAATTCGAGCACGAAGAGGTCGTGGCTGTTGACTTTGAGCTCCCGCGGATGGTTGAGTTTGTGCGAGAGAATTACAACGATTTTGCTAGTTCAGCGAAGCTGGTGGTAGTGAAAGTGTTGCAGTCGTTCTTTGGAGTTGCTGCCGTGGAAAGAGCCTTTCGTGTTTACATGGAAGACAGCGATGATGTTTTGCAAGGAGAGGTAACAACTTGAAAGCGCTCGGAGGTTGATGTGTGAAGTCTGGCTAGAATAATGGTTTTCATTTTAGCCAAGATAGTAAGAATCACGAAGGCCGCCTTGTCGACTAAAGCTCGTCTGGAACTCGCCTGACTCGAACATTCCACGGAAATGTGCTCGGTAACATTCGGGCTGCCTTCGTAACCATGACATGTGATTTATGATTTATGATTTATTACAATCTAATGGCAGCTACAAAATACAAAAATAAAATATATAAATATATATATATATATGCCATAAGGATAGTCTGTAAAAGAGTCCAGGACCCCATACTCAGACAGACCACCATAATCCACATTAAAAAAAAAAATAATAAATAAATAAATAAATAAAAAATAAATAAATAAATAAATGTCTTTTCTAGTGGACGTAAATCACCATCAATACTATCATAAACTTTTTAACCAGGAAATACTGTAAATTAAGTTTACGCCTTCGAAATTAGACTTGAAGTTATTAGGAAACAAAGATATGCAGAGCGCTAGCATATTTTTTAACAATTCTTGTGAGTCCTGATCGAACATAGTGTTTTTATAAAATACTTTAAAACCACTGTGTTTAAGCCTCTTTAGCACTGGTTCTTCACTACCTTCAGGACTTTTAAAGTCTACCACTGTAGCTCCGCGTACGTTGACTAAATGGTTGGCATCATCTAACACTACCCAGATTAGTAGTAAAGATTTCAACCTTTTATTTCCTGCGTGAACATAAACTGCAATCTGACTTACCTGTATTATAAATTAGTAGCCACTCAACTGATCCATTGGAATTGCGCGAACGGTTTTCTATTCAGCAATTCGATTATGAGCTCGAGATTTCTATCGCGCGATAGTTGACCAGGGCGCAGCCCGTGTCAGATTAGTTGGGCGATTATCATCTCATATCCAACGCGCGCTCGTGAAACAAATTATAATTGTCAATATCGAAGCGCGCGGGTGACGTCAAGACTCAGTCAAACCAACTGGAATGGATGAATTTGAAGATTTCTTTAAGGGCAAAAGCCGGTGTTCCTAACATTTGTGAAACGAAAACGTTGCTTACATTCCCTGTATTCCCCTCAGAACACGCTTATGTTGACTGAGTCTCGCGGGGAATTCAGTGATTTGCATTCTATTTTTAGATTTCGTGCGCTTCGCTATTATCATTTTCAGCCCCGAACTTCTTTTAAAAAAAATTGGCCACTTGTGCCTCTGCTTGACAACGAGTCCTCGAGCAAAAAAAACCTCTCTGATGAAATTGAGTATGATTTACATGAATGAAACGCATATTCATAACATTGCTTTCGCAATAAGACTCGTTTTGACAGAGGCAAAGATAACTCGGAAATGTACTCAGGTCCCCACTAGGGCATGTTTCCGCTCCGTTGCCAAGGAAGTGAAACACTCCCAAAATACTCATAAACTGAGTCATTTTTCGAGATGGATAAAATAACCTTGACCTTGTGTAGCCTGAGGAATTTCAAATTTTTCCCGTATACCGTCTTAACCGAGGCAATAAAAATGGGAACCAGGTAAAAATTGATATTACTGATAATGGCAAACGAGAAGTCAAAGAAAGCAGAAGTCAACTTTGAGCGATCATTCACGCTGTGCCCGAACTAACTGAACGTCTAGAAGTTTTGAAACATAATCCTTCTTTTTATGTTTTCTATGTGACAGTCACGAGACCGGATGTGATTTTGAATTGATTCCCTACTTCTTCCAAGACGCGTACCGTCCTTTTTTGTGAAGCCATTGGGGGTACCCTGGTCGGTCACGTTTGGAGATTGAGCGCGAGTGGCGCGGGTACGCAAGTGAGTGGCGAAGCCACGCTCTGCCGTTTTCACGTGTGCTTGTAAATGTAAGCCTGCTCGCAGGTTATGAAGGAGAGTAACAGACGAAAAAAGCAAGGCTGATTGCACAATATAGGGATATATT
>CM042759.1:6430778-6494067 GCA_022496165.2 Catalaphyllia jardinei
ACGAAAATTTGCAAGGCTGATTACACAGTATAGGAATATATTTTCCAGTATTTCGGAAAGCACGGCATTCTTTCTTCAGGGTGTTACAGAGAATCAGGATTGGTTTTAAACGTTACAAATTTAAAATATGGGAAATACGATATAACAAGTGAAAAGATAATAGCAGAAGACTGAGTGACAAGGCTAAGTAATAAGTGGCAAGGAAAAAAGTAACGTAAAAATTTAAAAACTTAAAAATATGGGAAAACGTTGCAGCCTGAAATGTATGTGATAAACAGCTATAAATAGTACAAATGATCTAAACATAGAAAGGTAATACTAAAGAAACGTACTAAGTTTTATCTTTCTTATTTTTGCGAAAGAGGTTCTTTTATCTCGGATTCACGAGGCTCCACAAGCTATTTTGCACACATTTCTAGAGAATTAGTACTAAGAATCACGTTTTTTGTCCCAGGTGCGAATAGACTCTTCTCCAAAATGGCGGCCGAAATTTCAAATAAGTCAAAGTTAAAAACGTATACCAGCACTAGAAAGAACACCTTTAGTTTAGTAATTCTGCAACGTTTCAGCATTTCAGGTGTAATATCAGCTGAGAAATTGTAAGTTGAAAATTGAAAAATTTAGAGACGTTTGTATGAACGTCTGTAAATTTTCCAAATTTCAACTTGCCTTTTTTCGGCTGATATGACACCTGAAATGCTGAACCTTTGCAGTTTTACTAAAGTAAAGGTGTTCTTTCTAGTACTGGTATACGTTTTTAATTTTTGCTAATTTTAGCCCATTTGAATTTTCGGCTGCCATTTTGGAGAAGGGTCTATTCGATTCAATGCAATTAGTTTAAACACATAAGTTGCGGGAAATTTCAGTAACACTATATCAAGTTAATTTGTTTGCTCCCATCGCTTTTTGACAGCGATTGTCAGTGCCATGCGATATTGAGTGTTTTTATTTAGAAATATCAGGTTAACCGTTTTAACGAAAATTTTGTTGGGCACACAAGAAAAAAACGGATTTAAAGTTGAAGATTTGTGCTTTTACAAAAATTGTCTTTTTTTTCTACAGAATGAATTTCGTAGAAAGGTACTCAAACGCACCAAAGAGAATATGTCATTTTCAACGCAAGATATATTGAATATTAGAAGGCTAATTTGTTTATATAGTTTAATAAGTTAGGCCTTTTTCCGATCATATTTTGACAACTTGACGGAGGCGAGCATATCTTTGTCACTTCTGTGAATCGGTCTTTTTGTGTGCAATCTGTTACGCACAAAAAATTGATAACTCGATCCTTTACCTCTGTTAGATAAACGGGCAAAATGTTTCTAACTTATTTACAATTATCTGCTTAATTAATTCAGTCAACTTCCACCAATGAAACAACCGTTCCGTAAGCACCTGTCTTTAAGAGACCAATCAATTATTGATAATTTCCCATAACAACATAGGTGGTATATTTGGAGAGTCTAAACGACTCTTTGTTTATAGTCGAATGTTAGATCGAAGGATAAAGGGATTTCCTGTACGAGTTGTCCGACCGCCCGTAACGAGTTTTTGGGTTATGGACGCCTGGGTCGCGGACTCTGTGCAACGAGGTGAAAGTGAAGTGTGATTTGAAGCACGACGCGACACCTCTACTCGAATTATCTCACACCTTAGACTAAACTTCTTATTAACACTGCTTTATTTATTTCGTCGAGTGCGCTTATGAAACCACGATCTCGACCAGACAGTGAATCAAAAGATAGAAGACAGCCTTCATCTTGTTTCAGGTAAAACAAAGTTAAATAAAATAGTGTTTATCACTGAACAAGGATAACAAAATACTTAGGTACCTGCGGGGAGTCATATCACGGCTTGAATACAGACAGGCCCTGGTTTAATCAATTATGACAACAATGCAAAGATGCGGGTTTGAGCCATGATGAAAAACAAATGTTTTGAAAACAGGTAGCTGAGAAGAAAAAGACTTAGGGTCGACCTAACCGAAGAAATCTTTTATCAAAGCACTAAGAAAGTACAACAAAAACTGTTAGCGTTTGAATATCTCGTTGATTTTTGTGAGAATATTTGGCTCAATTTTGTAGCTGTTATTGAATTCAATTTTCAGACGTCAATGACGACACTTTTTTATATCTGTGTTTTAAATTCTTTATCGGATGTCTAAAGGTAGGTAAATTAATTCGAGCAGTCTCCAGCGGAGTAAAATTGTCAAGTTGACTGGCATTGCGTACTGAGTTTTAGACGCTCGCGAAATATGAATTTTAAAGACCAAACACAGAAGATCGGGGCAGAGTCAAATCATGCTCCAAACATAGCAATGGTGATCGAATTTCCCGCCCCGTCTGACGAAAGTGCTAATCCTTTCCTCCTTTTGTTCCGTATTACTCAATGGTCGCTTGTCTGTTCTTGTTACTAGACCGGCAAACTGCAGAAGCTGTTTTGCAAAACCTTGCCAGCCTTACCAACGACTGTTGCGCCTCACAGTTCACCCAAAAAACAACATTGGAAAGGTTTGGAAAGTCGGCTTACAGTTATAAGTTACATTGGCTTTAATTGTCTTGACCCTTGACACAGTGAAACGTGTTTTTTCCTGTACTGAAAGACAACTTGTTAGACGTACATCAATCTTGGCATGAGTTTTTCAAGGAAAGTCTGACTTTGTGGTCGAAATTTTATATATGCCGTCTACAAGAGTGAAGATGTGTGCAGGAAAACAAGATTTCAAGACAGTAAAAACCTTGATGAGCTTTTGAACGGATCCGCAACACATTGTAAACAGCACAACGTTTTGAAGTTCAAAACGTACATTTTTCGGGGTTAAAACACTAAGAGAATGACTTCACGAGTGCTTGAACGCGCTTTCCCAAACATCGATCGATTGTGGAGGCGAAAAAGGACGCAAACATGGCCAGACGGTCCCTCATCCGAGATGAGTAAATTGAATGGATGGAATCTTTTAGCGACGATTCCCGAAAGCGACTCAGTGAGATCTTCGGAAACGAAGTCGGGACGAGTTCGCGCCAAAACTGTCCCAGACCTTCGAAATCGCGTGCAAGACGAACAAATTCGGACGATTATTCTCGACGTCTTAACTTCATACCTGGCTCAGTTTTCAGAATACAATCACACTCTCTTTGGCAGACTGGGTCCCTTGCTAAGCGAGCTGATAAAAGTTCGCGTCGAAGAATGTATCGAGCGACCATGTAAAATAGTGTCACAGGTATACATCGGCGCGGTTGCTGGCGAAGGAATCGACGCTGCGACTCAGTGTTTGTGGACTCCAAACTGCGATAAATACGCCACAGCTAGTTACGGAACACAGTCCGTATTTGCCATGGGAATAGTCTTCGCGGTGCAAGTATAACCAAGCCAACAAAACTCATATAAAACAAAGATATATATTTCGCGGGACGCAACGCTTGCACGTTTGCGTGGGACGTGTTTTTTTCCCGCGGGACGGGACGGAAGGTTGCGGTACCGTGATCAGAGTTTTGATAGATCGTAAGAGATACCCCCAAGTGCAGGAAAGATGACAGCATTTCTATTCAGGCATTACGATAAGTCAATAACTAACATGAATATAATACTCTATTGTCAACGTTAAGACAACAAGAACGCCCAGATTTACAGAATAACTTGTTGGGAACTGAAGATGGCAAATATTAGCCCGTGACGCTTTTCAACCAAACTTCGGCGGAGCGCCATCTAGAATACGAGAATAATCGCGCTTGCATTCACAGGCTGATGGTAATTGGCATAAAATTTATGTAGAGGAAAACATATATTATGTTACTGATCACATTGAGGAATGTCGACTTATATACAGTATGTATATTGTTGGAAAGGTCGCAACCTCGTTTTTGTTCAGTCTCGTTCTAATTAAGACCGGATGCGGGAGTCACCGCATATAGTTTAGGCAGGTAGATAGTACAGTTTCTCGTTGGGTCATTCACACTTAAAGTCATTGGGAACGAGGCTTCCATTAGTGCTTCATCAGTGAAACTTGTATTGGTGCCAAACGAAGCTTGTGTCTGTTCCATCAGTTTTTATGTTGAAATGCACGGAAGGGGGCGAAGTTTATTTATTTACCTGGGGATGGCGAAAATACGCTTAGACTCGGTAGATTTTCTTGCTACGTATGACAAGACAAGACAAGACAAGATTTATTTGAACTGTAACATTAACTAAATAACTAATTGAACAAGAAATAAATTAAAAATACATACAGTTGCTGGTCACCCAAAATAACTAAAGAGCTAAACTAGTTGAGTATGAAGGAGTAACTTTCATTAGCGAAACCTTATAAGCCGTTTCAATTCCGACTGTTCATTATTCGCGAGAGTTACCCAAGATGGAACGAAAAAAGACTTATTGCTTTTTGTTTTTCCGAGATTCAATGTATTGAAACTCTATGGGTCACGTACTTGTGAGCGAGGGTGCGCATTCGCTCGTAACACTCTTGCTCTAGAATCGTCGGGAAGCGAACGTCGAGCTTACAAGATCAGGAAGGATTAGGGATGTGATAGAGACTGAACTAATATAAGCGCCGTCTTAACTTTGCCTGCAAACCTTTCTTCTTCTGTGTTATTACACACCCAAAACGGCCGTATAACACCAGCTTTTCAAGAATTTAGCACACAGTTGCGCGGCGCGGACACAGTTGCCACAAGAAATGCCACCCTTCCTGGTCCTTCCTGGACGCGTCCTTTTTGACGCGCTCAGTTACAGCAAACATCTAATCCCGAGTGAAAACAACAAACAAACAAATGAGAAGAAAACAAACAGGCAAATAAACCAACAGAAACAAAAAAGAATTTTTGATCTGAACATACGGGCATCACCGGCCAGCGGGATTATTTTGGTTGCCACGCAAAGGAGCAGCAGTCTACTTTCCTATCTGTCACGCGAAAAAAAAACCTTCGTTAAGATATTATTACAATGATGTTTTACTGAGAGGTTTTGAAAGTGAATGAAGTAGACTAAAAAGCAGGCCCTCTTTCCCTACATATTTTTTGGCACACGATGATTGGATTGCGGTTTCCGGTCGGCGGTAAACGGTCGGCTACGAAGGAGACTTCGGGGAACTTGTAGAACAGGTCGCGGTCGGCGTGAAAACATGACTGCGGACTGTGGACTGCAGACCGGGGCTAAAATGGAGACCGAAAGTAAAATGTAGACTGCAGACTACTGACTTTTTCCATGGGATGCCTGTAGCATACCACGGTAAAAATCCGGTTCGGTTTGTTTTTCTTTGTAGGGACAAATTGCAAAGCTAGCCAATAGGACTGGGTAAAATCTTTATCGATTTTTATCGATTTTTTATCGATTTACGTCATTGAAGAACGTTCCAAAACGTTCCTCGCAAAGTCCTCAAACCTTTCCGGTGAAGAAGTTCTTCTTCCTACAACCGCTGCCTTTAACCGCTGCGAAAACATGAAGATCGGAGCGCTTTCAAGTAAGCTTAAGTTTTCACAACAGATATGCAGATGGCAAATTTAAAGCAGTTTTTCGGACTTAAGAAACAAAAAATGGCAATGTACATTAATGTTACTTTGAAGTCGAATTCAAGTTTTGGAACGATTGCTAAAGCCACGGGCATTAAAATGACTGCAAAAGCGGGCGGCAAAAACTCAAGCTTTTGTTTTAGCATGAAGAATAATTTGAATCATGCAGCGAAACACGTCTGCGAAAATTTCATAATTTTTTGCTTTTACTGAAATAGGTTTCTTCGCCTCAGCGTGAATGAAAATTTATTGTTATTGAGCTTCCTTTCGGATTTCTTAAATTTCGTTCTCTATATTTGGGAAGTTTAGGTTTTAAAAGTGAACAGTATCTTGCACGCTGGATTTCTGCAAATTTAATTTACAGCGACCACCAACGCAGTTTGTTCATTAAGTTTATTCGCTTCGTTCAAATGTTTTTTGGAGTGTTATTCAGCAACTTCAGAACTGCCAAGAAAAGAACTAGATGGCCAGTAACTTAACATGGTTGAAATACGACCGATCTCAAAATAATTGGCTTGTTTTTATTGTCTTTTTAAATTCACAACTTTCATCTTTTTTTCGCAGCGCCGTTATTAGGGAGTTTTAGCAATGACGACGGCGACGGCGGGAATGACCTCTTGTAAAAGTGAACTTAAGGTCCGGATACACGGTGCAATATTGCGCGCAATATTGCGCGCAATGGCTGAATTGCATCGTGTATCCACCCCAAAATTTGTTGCGCGCAATATTGCGCGCAATATTGCAACAGTAGAATCTCGTCCTACTTCTGCAACATTGCGCGCAACAAATTTCTTCGTGTATCCACCATCTGCAGCATTTCGTGCAATAGTCTGACGCAAATTTCAGTGTTCCGCCAATCAAATCTCACATTCAAATTTAACCGCTGACCTAATTTTCGCCCGCGGTACTTTTCACGTAAAAAGATGGTTTGGACTGCAGAGGAGGAAAGTTCAGTAATTGGCTATTACAGAGGTAAGTAATCTTTTTTCCTAAGCCTTACCTGTGGTTCGGTATCCAAACGTTTTGTTCTGGATATTTTCATTCACTTCTTTTATCAGCTTTTATATTACTGCCGTGACGGCAGGGAGTAGCCGTAGCGCGCGGAAAGGCAGCAAAAGGTCGTTTCCTTTCTGTGTATATATTTATATTTGGTTTTACGAAGGTACAATTAACTGAAGGTTTTTTTGCTACGCGACGCCATTTTGGATTACGTGATGTAAACATCACTGCACGAGAGCTTGGTAACCGCTGATCAAGTATTGCGCGTAATGTTGCACGAAATGTTGCGACCGTGTAGCCACGTCGAGTGACGGATGTTACGCGCAATATTGCGCGCAATGTTGCACCGTGTATCCGGACCTTTATATTTAACTTTTGAATGTCACAACTCTGTAAATCTGTTCGGTCTAAAAACTTGCTCAGGCGAAACACGCACCAACAATGTTCAGTTCTAAAAGTCAGACACGAAAAATTAGCATTTGCGGTTCGCGTTCTCCAAAATACGTAGAACTTGGTCATTTCATGTTGCTGTTTTGCAGAGGAAGGCAAAGAAATGTACCAAGAGTCAAAACGCACGTGCAGTTTGCTAAACCTCCTTATTTCGTCACGCGGCATAACCTCCTACGCAGACGTTCTTGTCACGCGTTCCTCAGGAACGCGTGACAAGCCTAACGTCTGCGTGGGAGGCTACACGCGGCGTTTGAATGTTGTGCCGCGTAGCACTATGAACACAAATAATGGAACAGAAAATTAACTCTGAAGTGTAAATTTAAGTGCCAATTTAACCCATGAATACCCCACTGGGCGTTAGCCCTATTAAAGGGAATCAGGGAACCACAGGAGTTAGGATTAGAACTTCCGTTGCTCTGCCGACTGAGCTACGAGGTCGATTCATGACCTACATCGACCCCGACTTTCTCTTTTCGACCTCGTAGCTCAGTCGGCAGAGTGACGGTAGATCTAATCCTGAGGTCGTGGGTTCGATTCCCACCGAGGTCAAAAGATTTTTTCTTTACCTCGTGTGGTTCTCTGATTCCCTTTACTAGGGCTAACGCCCAGTGGGTTATTCATGGGTTAAATTAGCACTTAAATTTACACTTCAGAGTTAATTCTCTGTTCCATTACACGCGGCGTTGCCTAGTCCTGTACGGCTATCTCCCAGGCCTTCACGGTCAATTGATTTCGGTGACGTATCTCAGACGAACGGCCCGGAGTAGCCTAGACAATAGGGACTTAGCCTGCGAACAGGCTCCAAGTTGGAGACAAGCACAGCAAAAATTCGGCGTGAAGCGCCGAGCAAGTGGAGCCTGCACGCATCTTCCCAAATCGCAGCTGCCTCCCACGAGGAGAACAGCTTGTCAACTCTCAAGTTTCAACCAATCAGCGCCTGCGGAAAGTCAAAATCCACAGCAAACAAAAATTGATGCACGTGAAATTTTGGTGCTCGCTTGTCTTTTCTCACGGAAATATTATCTGTGGTTAAAAAGCCAAGACACAAAACCCCAAACAATCACTGCAAAGCTGCGAAGCTCAGAAGGACATGTGAAGGAATGACATTTGTTTAGAGAACGATAAATGTGGTCAATCCGGAGTTCATCGCCGTAAATCGTGTCAACGTTAACAGTATCTCCTTGGGTTAAAAAGAGCGCTGCCGCCTTCCGTATCTTCTCTCGAGAGAAGTCCCGGAGCCCAAAAATGCACAAAGTTTCTTCCGAATCCCAAGGGCCAAGTTGCGAATATGAAGTCCACAGAACCAGAATCGATGCCGGTGCTAGAAAATATCTGGCAATGCAATTCCAGGACAATTGCCCCCCGTAGCGATCCGTAAGAATGCACATCCTGTGGGAAGAACCGCGAGCACATCATCTTTCTTAACGAAACACTCCACGGCATTACGTTGTTTGGGCTTCAGATTGCAGTCTAAACTTTAAATTAGTTGATGAATGGTCACAAGCCTTGTGAAGAACTGCATCTCTCATTTCCGCCATTTGATTTTTGTCTCTACCGGAACTGAAAACTAAGACTACGTCATGAATAATTAAAATCCACCAATCACCGCTCTGCGTCCAAAATTTGGACGCAGACATTGGGTATTCAGGAAAATGCGTGCAGGCTCCACTTGCTCGACGCTTCGCGCCGAATATTTTTGCTGTGCTTGTCTCCAACTTGGAGCCTGTTCGCAGGCTAATAGGGACTTTAAGATATGGTACGGAGAGGCTGTACTACGGCGGCAAATAGTGAAGTTCACTTCCGGTGACGTCATGTCGCGTGTTCCACTACCGCTTTCCCGCCGTAGTCGTGCTTTCTACTACGGGAAAGTGCCTAGTTTCACATACTCTTCTCTACGTGACTATAAGCCTACTGTTACTTCTCATTTTAATGCTTATTTCACTGTTTGAACAGCCTAGTTCGAAGATAAAGTACTCAATCATAAAAATCCGTTTGAAAATAACTGTTTCTCTTTCATTTGTACGGAAAATTCGAACGATTTAACACCTATCGTAAGCGACAGTCTGAGTCATATTTTATTGACCGGTCCGAACTGCCGCAAATAAGAAAGCTTTGGATCTACTAAGCTGAGCTGTTCAAAATGTATTTTATTAGAATTGAAAGCTGTTTATCTTCTGACTTATCACATTGTACAAACACCCTACCTGTGCTGAAATCAGTGTTAAGCTTATTTTATTTTGTGGTTGGAATAACAGCGGTTCTAAGAGCAGCTGAGAGGCAAATCTAAGTTTTGGGAGGTGTAAGATCGACACAAGAGAAGGAAATCATTGTCATAGATCAAGCCTTTGTCGTATGAAAGTAGAATAAAGTCGAACCTATCCATTTTTGTAAAGACACGTAGATGCTGAACATCCCGTTGCCGTACAGCGAAATCTTAATCTGTTTGAGGTTTGCGGAGGGAACGGAGTTGTCAGCCTAGTCCCTCACGGCCGAAGTAGCCGTAGTAGCAGCCCGCCGTAAAGTCCCTAATAACAGAGTGCGCATGCGTGTGGATAAACAGCAGAATGTTTGTTGATTTTGGCTGAACATCAGGGAATTATATTCGTGGTCTTTCGTAACTTTTACGTGCAGCAGGAAGCCAAAGGAGCTCATTACCTGATCGGCTTTGCTATCTGGCCAATTTCAATCATTCTCACCAAATAACTCAGCAGGAGAAGATGTTGATTATTTCAACTCGTTGGAATGAAATGGGAAATTGCTTCTAGCAAGTTTGTCGCAGTTTGGTACTGAAGAGCAACTTCCTTAGAACTTACGGTTAGATTGTTATGCTCAGTTGGCATACAAACTTTTTATTCGACATGTACTTCAACTGTTAGCCTGAGCGACAAGTATCGATTGCTAACAGGTTGTAACCTGTAACAAATTCTGTTCAGTTGCAGAATGTTTTACATGTAATAGTTTCGACTCTTTTACTTAGACTGGAAAAATATTTCGCTCCTGTACGAATTTGATTTTACAAATCTGTTGAAATATTTGTATGTGTCACGGAGTTTAATATAGTAGCCCTTGTCGTGATGAAATAATAATTTTGTCGCTGCCTCGTTATCTGAGTGCAAGGAGAAATTGACTTGTTGTTTTTCATTTCCTTACATGGAAGTTATATTAGATCAAGAGAACTCTAGAAACGGTTGCCGTAGTACTTCGTTGTTTAGTAAATAAGCCTGTGGTTAAGTGGTTCATTCAGAGATGTACGTACAGAAATGCAAGGTTAAGTTAATTTAATTTCGCAAGGTAATTATCTGCCGGAAAACTTGTTGGTTACAAGACAGCGCTGCAAGTGAATTCTTGTTTATTGCATACGCTTGGCGGTCAAGATTTTGTTAAATAAATAGTGATTTAGAAAGCTACTGTAGCTCACTCTTAAAACAGAATGTAAGAAATTCGGTATATTTTTGTTTTCTTTAATCAAGCGGTACGGTTACATATACCAGAAAACTAAATATTTCGAACAATCAGTATTTGCCTGTAGACAGTAGTTTTAAAGCGGCGATGCTTCTGACCCGATAAATGCCCCTTTGGTTCCAAATAGACCTTTTAACTTGACCAATTAACATTAAGCCAAAAGTGAGGAGTTTAAAGTGCTTTTCTCTTGCGAACCCCTCTCCCAGAAATGTTCAGAGAATTTCCTCCCGCGAGACGAAATCGGCTTGGTGAAAAAGTGAGACAAAGGGCGCGATCCATTTGACCAAAATTTCCGGAAATTCCGGTACAAAATCAAATGGAACAGAACGTTTCTGGAAATTCGTTTCGAAAATTTCGGTTCACCTCTCGAGGTTGTCCTTTTTTCAGGAAATTTGGAAATTCCGGAAATCTCCTGTTCCATTTGGCGTTTCTACCCGGTATGAATCTGCCCCAGTTCCTTTAGCCGTGAAAAGCTTCAAGATGGCAGCGAGCCTTTCGAGTCGACATTACACTGGATGGAAAATAATGTGCCACATTTCGAGCCTGTTCTTGATTGCCTATCCTCCACGTTAGGACAGGATTTTCTGGCAAATTGTGGACTGGTCGTTCCGAATTTCCTGAGGTTTATTTCGCATACTTTCCCACGAGAAAAGTTCGCAAGTTGCTTTTTATATCACGCGAAAATGGTGTGCGAGTCGGTCAGGTAAACGTTTTGAATATGTGTTAAATTTCTTTCCACGAAGCAGCTTACGGCGCTTAAAAAAGCCACTTCTCCATGATCCTTCAACATTTTGTCGAGTAAAATGTGCTCAAGCGGGAATGGAACGAGATTGGTCTAGCGTAGTGGAAAATACCGTTCCATTCGACATATGAAAATTTTGGAAAGTCAAACCGGAAATTTTGGTTAAATGGATCGCGCCCAAATTGTCTCACTTTTCGGATTTTTGTCTAGGCCACATTTTTCGCCCCGGACCACGTGACCCGAAACGAATGACCGTGGCGTAATATTGAGGCCTAGGACCTAGGCAAAAAACGACTAATAAATTGAATTTTGATAGGAAAAACGCGCCATAATGAAGTGATAAAATAACCAACGAGCGCGTAGCGCGAGTTGGTTATAATCACTTCATATCCAACAAGGGCGAATGGAATAATTGTTTTAGTAAATTCTCAAACCGGGTTTTGCCGCCGATTTTTATATCCACAATTTTACAAAGCGAAAAATTTTAAACTTGGCGCACTATTTTCCATATGACGTAAAACTCAGACTATTGGCTCATAGCCGGAGTTTTTTAGCCAATCAAAAAGCTAGAAATGCAATAGTCGGAGCTGAGAATTTACTAAATCGTGATATTTCCATTACATCAGTGCTAACGGTAAACATGTTAATTCGGGCTAATCACAGTAAAAGTTGGCACTCCGGTTAGTCTAAACATCACTCCGGTTAGGCTGAATATAACACCGGTTAGCTGGAATATCACTCAGTGTGGCCAAAATAATTATAATGCTCCGGTTGGCTTGTTTACAGTTAGCTCTCAAACCAAAGTCCCATGGGCGGATCCAGACCTTGCACTAAAGGGGACGGGGGCGGCTTTGTTTTGCTTGCCCAGCCGGCATCTCTTACATCATATTACATTTTTTTGCCCAAGATGAAGGTAGGAGGGACAAGGTACGTTTTCACAATATATTGACCAGATTAATTAGGGCGGGTTTCATGACAAAGAAAAATGTACAATAAACACAGTAGTAACTTCGGTAATGGGAGATTTATTACTTCTGAAGCTTCAAACTCGGCGCAATTAATAAACAGTGAACTGTGTACACCTTATTTGTCACTTTCGTACAAAAAAATCGTTTGACATCGATCGTACAGACTGAAAATATAGTCAAGTGTAAAATAATTACGGAAATCGGTGACTCAGATCACGTTTCAAAATATTAAGTGTCAAGCTCGCGAAAGATCCTTATCCCCTAAAAATGTAAGGATGTTGGAAATTCTATACAATGTTCAGTCCTAGATAAACAGATATGACATGCACTTCAGACTGGTGAAATGAGTTCTTGATATGATGATGTATTTCTGTCCTCGGTGCCATTCACCATAGATAAAACTTAAACTAGCTGTTGTTATTTATAGGATTAATTGCTAAAATTCGGTCTGTCCTTGTGTACGCACGAAACATCTCTTTCGATTTCCCTAGTGCGTGGAACTTCTTTATATGTCAACGGGCTACATTCAAAATAAACCCGATCATTACAAAATTTTATCTACTTTCCTCCGAGTTTATAAAACACCACGCATTCGCAGGAAACAATAACACCTTGGCAAAGCGAATCAAACGAAATCCCATCATGGTGGAAATTTGTTTTGGCATCGAGCTTCGCTTTCTTATCTAAACACAGTTTCATTCACATTTCTTGACTACCATCAAAAAAAAATATTTACCAAACTTTTTGTCGGGTTCTTCCACCTCGAAATCATCAAGACACATTTTAAAAGCTTGTTCTTCGCCCTGGCTTAGAGTGACGTAAATCACCTTGGATTTCTTCACGATCAAAATTGCTCTTTTTTCACGACAATGACTTCTTGGGTCAGTTCCTCGCCGGTTGGCATTTCGACGCACACAAGCTGTACTGTCTCGCCAGCGTTGAGGTTCGCGGAGGGGTATAAGCAGTTATTCAGTAACTCTTGCTCAGTTTTCGTAAGCGGCGGTGGCATATCATCATCTTCAGACTCGCCGTTTCCGCCCAAAATGGTCTCGTGGACTTCATTACTGGGAGAGTCTGGTCCCATCGAGTCCACGCTTTTCCTCAGTGAGTGGTCGCTATGAAACAAACACCAAGGGAACGAGTTACATGTTAGTTTACATTCATGAAACATGAGAACGAATATCGAAATATTAAAAAGGTAAATACACTCTGCATTAATAAAGGTCATTTCAAAACATCTGTTTGACTTCGACAGTCGCAAGAGAACTGAGATTTCGGGACTACTTTCAACGTGGGAATTTTCTGACGGGTTATCAACGATGTTAGCCCCGAACTTTGCAGATATCCTGAAGAATCCAGAAACCTATTAAGAAACCCTAACCTATGGTGTATGTTACAGAGTTATCTTAAGAAAATCTCAGCTGATTAGAAGCTTTCCGTCATAATTTCATATTCCGAAATGCATAACTAAACTCATGTTGTAATTAGCCACACCGTACTCGTCCAGAATGAACAAAGATGGCTCTCTTGAAATCTATCAAACATAGATACGTAGGTAAACAAAAAATAGTAATACATTTCCTTGTGTGCTTATATAGCTGATTCGTGTGTATCGCACCTTTTGTTTGAGGGAATCCTGTCGCGCTGCCTTCTGTTCTTAAACCAGTTACTGACTTGCTTCAAGGTCAATCCCGTCTGTTTAGCGATGAGCCGTTTTTCTTGCGGGGTAGGGTACCGATTTTGCTCGTAGCATTGCTTCAACAACTGCCTTGATTTTTCCTTGAAACAGTACACGGTTTCTTCGCCGTCCCAAATAGTGCGTGGAAGCGGGTACTTCCGTCTAATCCTATATTTATCCACAGCGCCTAATTCTCTTCCTCTGAGCTTTTCAGCTTCACAATAGTGCGCTTTGTACCACATATTCTGAAGCATTTCGTGCGAAGACGGATCAAATTCATGGCTCTCGAGGATCGTGTACACTTCGCGAAAACGTCCACGGTGAAATGCGACGAAAGCTCGAGCTTTTAGCACACTCTCTGTTCCGCTTAGAAGTTCATTCGGGGGGAGTGACCACAGAAATCGAGTCAATCTTTCCAGATCTCCTGATTGCCTGAGCGCATCACACACGCAAGCAACTTGATCGGTGGAAAACGCTAAAATTGGCGGTTCAGCCTTGGCTGCCGTGACGTTTTCGAACGCTTCCATAGCGTCTCGTCAGCGAACATCAAATCTCTTCAAACTGCAGTTACGTGTCATGTATTGTTTCTTTAGTATTTCAAGTGACTTCGACTGAGCGCTGCGAAATGTGTGATAAATGCCACAGCGGTTTGTTACAAATCAAACTGTCGCCTTTTGATTGGCTCGTGTGCCCGCTAATCGACACAATCGGAAATTCTTTGGTCATAAGGCCATTTGTCGCTATTAAGAAGGCGGGACTTCATCGAATCCAGTGTCAAAACGACGCGCTTTGTTTTGAAAAGTATCAGGCTTTGTTTGACCTGGATTTTAAGCTTTCGACAAATCAGAGCACAGAACTATAATTAGTTGAGAAGCTTTCATTTTTCACACTTACGACAACAAAGGCTAGTTGGCAAACACTGTTAATGACCCGGAATCTACGCGAACAATAATTCGGACCGTTTAGCTGCACTTGCTGCGATTAAACTGTTAAATCTACCCAAAGCAAGGCGGAAAATGTCACGAAGAACTTTTGGATTACGCAACTTGGATAGGCAAACACTTTCGTTGTGTAAATGCGCGAATTTCCTGTGCAGTAGCATCGATAAACGATGTTAATTGACCGGTTAAATGTTTGGTTCTTGAGAGAACTCGAAATAGAGTACCATGTGACTGTCCGAAGAGGAAATAATGCGTGCGTGCTATTGTTTGCAAACTTCAACGTATTCGCTTTTGTTTTCGTGTCTAGCTGTCAAAGATGACATTTTTTATTCCACTATTTATAGTAATCCTTTTAGGGAAACAACTTTGAGCAAAAGCACAATAGTGGCTGAAGTTTAACCCCATTTTCAACTTTTTTTTACTGTGAAGTATATATGAAATAATTCATATTTGTACTGCGGATATAGATGAAAGTGAAGAGTGATCATCGCAGTAAATTTTCCAAGATATGAACTCAATAATTTGACCTAGCTCCCAATGTGTGGCTTCATAGCTCAGTTGGTAGAGCATCGCACCGGTATCGCGGAGGTCATGGGTTCGAATCCCCTTGAAGCCCTGATTTTTTTCAGGCTTCTTCTTTCCAGTTGCTTAAATTGGAAAATTTACTGCGATGATCACTCTTCACTTTCATCTATATCCGCAGTACAAATATGAATTATTTCATATATACTTCACATCAATTCACTGCACGGGAAGATATGAACTCAATAAATTGACCTAGCTCCCAATGTGTGGCTTGGTAGAGCATCGCACCGGTATCGCGGAGGTCATGGGTTTGAATCCCGTTGAAGCCCTGATTTTTTTCAGGCTTCTTCTTTCAATTTCTTAAATTGGAAAATTTACTGCGATGATCACTCTTCACTTTCTTTTTTTTTTACTCTCCTGATAGCTTCAGTATGGCGCGATAAAACCAGACAAGGAAGTTCTTCTTAGTTGGAGTCTGGAAGAAAATGTGGCGAGCTTTTTCACAGATTTTCAACAACTGGGACAAAAGCACGTCACTGGAGTGGATTCTAGTCCCAAGAAGTCGCGAGAGACCAAAACCGGAAATCCTCGATTATGTGACTTCCCTTGAAAAATCTGCATGCAAAATATAACATGCTCAAAAATTAGGTCCTTGCCAGAGGGACGAAAATGATGCTAGTACCGTAAGGAGAGAGACAGCACAGCACCTAAAGGAAGAAGCAGGAAACAGCGAGAGAATACTGCGCGAAAAAAAAAAAAAACTGGAAGCGTATTTGGCGCGTAGGGTAGGGTCAGGGCGAAAAAAGGCCGCGCGGTGAAACGGGCAGTCCGCTCTTGGGCCAATGTGTGATGCGGAGAAGGATTGGCACAAGGGCTCCTTCCGCGCTTCCGGTGCAATTAATGGCTGTCAAAAATCTCCTCTCGACAAACCGGAAATGACATTTTCTTTCTTTATTTTAAAGCCACCAGTAGCGTCTTTTTGAAGGCCACTTTGATATTTTTGGCCCAGAACTCAATACTAATTTGTCTGTTGGAACATCACTTAAGTATCTTTGTCGTAAGCTGCTCAAATTTGGGTGAAATAAGACAGAGTCGAATGTTGGAATGTCCCGCTTATCATGACCAAGCTGTGCTCCGCTGCTTATTTTATGAGTACTCCACATTACTCCAGTCAAAATTTTATATATTTTGAAGATCGACAGTTTTTATATAACATAGTAAAAAATCAGATTGATATAGTTTGATATAGCAGCGTTTCAAAACTTCAAAGTTTCCTTACTCTTGCCACACGTTTGCCAGGATTTTACCCGGGAGTCTATCGTGACCGAAAAGTGATAATACTTTGCGAGTTTGAGTTCCGTCTGCAAGCAACACGTGATGTTTCATCCAGGCAGAAAAACGTTCGTCTGTTAATACTGCTCAGTTTTGTTTGGGTGAAAATCCAATAAATCGCTGGTTATCGATGAAAAAGAGCGCTCGCCGATGCGTGTTTTGTAGCTAAACGTGACAAATTGAACTTCAATTACACTCTTTCGTTTCAAAACTTACATCGAACTCAAACAACTCCAGCTTTAAATGCGTTTAAAACTGATTAATGTTTGAGAACATATTAAAAGTTTAGCTGGAAATATGGGAAGACAACAGAGATAATTAGCAAGTTACGGTAGCGCTTTCTTTGACCACCAGTTTTGACCAATCCCGAATAACGTAAAATATTTTTGATTTCAGTGTTGTTTGAGGTCTCTAAACTTCTTGCGTAATTTATTTTCCCAGTATAAAAATTCACATTGTTGAAGAAACATACGTGATTTTAGTAGCCTTATAGCGTTGGTGAAAACTGTCGCAGCATTTCAGCACAAAAGAAGGCAAAAAAATATTTTGTCAAGACTCGGACATAAAAATGCACGCACTCCACTATGCAAATTAGCTACTTGTACGCGTCAGATTTTCCTTTCAAACTTCTGCAAACTCGATAGGTAAAAAGAATAAGAAACTTTCGAAAGCAGAAATTGGTCACGATGAAGCATTGTTCTGAGAAACTCACAAATAAACTCGATACCAGAGAGAAGAGCATGCACTCTTCCATAAACTTTATTCATAAGTCAAAAGCTTACGCGTACAACTAGCGCGAGATGTTTACTCATGTCTTGTTTTCATCCGGGAAAAACTCACCTTTTCCCATTGCCTCAGAACAAAAAATGCAGTAAAAAGGTTGCTGATTCACATAGAAGGCAGTTTCGTGTAATTTCTTTAGAAATCTAAGTTCGAGTGTGTAAGTAAGTGGAATCTCCTTGTTTTAGTAGACCCCAGTCTACTGCATCACACCTTTTTGCTCGGACTCGCTCGTTTCACCGCCGTACGTATAAGCGCCCTGGTAGAGTAGACTACGAGCGCTTATATGCAGGGCGGACTGCAGGGCGGTGAAACGAGCGAGGCCGAGTAAAAAGGTGTGATGCAGCGGACTGGGTTCTACTAAAACGAGCACATCCCGCTCACCGAGCACCTATGCTTCCACTCGAACTTAAATTTCAATTTTGGCGCATTTTTGTTCTAAGGCAATGGGAAAAAGTGAGTTAATTTTACAGGTTGAAAAGCTGTCTTTTATGGTATCGAGTTAATTTTTGTGTTTCTTAGAACAGTGTTTAATCGGCTACATTGAGCCGCAGCCGGCCTCTAAAGTCTAGAACTTTTTTGTTTAAGAGTTACTCCCGCGCTTCCGGCCGCAGTTCCACAGTCATCTCATAGAGTTACTCCTGCACTCGTCAAATTTGAATAAAGCTTTCAACAAGTTTTTAAAATAATCTCTTTAAATTTTATCGCCATAAAGCTGTAATCTCTTTCAATTTTATTTTAAACCAGAACTAATTTGCAAGCATTTTTACTTATTCGCCTCGATGGGCGACAGGCACGAGCGAATGCTTTCAATTTTCTGCTTGGCTACAGAGCGAATGCTTTCAATTTTCTACTTGGCTACAAAGTAGGCGATACAATGAACATTTGGCCTGTTTTACATATAAACGTTACTCTCTATTGACCTATACGTTGTGTACCGCGTAATCAATGTGCACGGCCGGCGCATCGCATCGCCAGTTCCTATAATTACAAATCTATTCCAAAACCACAAAAAAGAGACGAACCTAACTTAAATGATACATTATTAAATATTTTCACATCCGGCTTAAGAAGATTTCAAATAAATCGTCTTCCCTCTGATTATATATATTTCCAAGTGAACTCAGCTAAGTAAGAGGAGAGGTGGTGCTTTCCCACACCGAATGTTGATGGTTTCACCTTTGCTTGTCTCCAGCGACCTTCAATTTTTTTCATACTGTCTTCTTCCCATTTGCAAATTCTTGCGAGTGGTTCACTGTTCTGCGTGTATAGCTTCTTAAGATTGCAGTACGCTTTCCAGCAGTCGGATATTATGACTCTTCCTGGTTCAATCCACCTTTCAATCAGCAGCAACAAAGTTCGTTCGTCTCTTTAGACCACTGCCGCCATAACACATTTTCTACTGTCCTGCTCGATCCCTCCAAATACCCACTGTCCTTCAACATGATGTCCTCGATGATTTTTGCGCTTTCAAAGTTTGCCGGCCATTCGTCAATTTGGACATTTTTTCCTTCCCGGCTTGTTATTTCACAAACGTCTCGACAGAGACTGTCCCAGTCTACGCCCTGTATCACTTACTAGTCGTAGTCCATAAGTGATCTGAATTAATGTGCTCAAGATTTTGACGAAACCAGTAAGTGAAACCGCTTGAGTATTTCCTCTAATGTCATGTTGCTTTGTACAAACCAGTTTCATATCTCCCTCCTATGTCATTTACCGCTTGTCTGTATTCTGCACTCCCATTTCAAACCATCTGATCGGTCGTTGCATGTCACGGCTTTCATTTCTTTGTTGCAGTGAGGACACATACCCTCTCAATTTCTACACTGAAGGACTACGGGAGCACCAGTTATTAGCCTGTTCCAGGCTTTCGGTGCTTGGGAAGAGGGAAAAAAGAGAGCGCTTATTTTTCGCTCGTTCCTAACTATCGACAGCGGCCTGGAACAAGCTAACTAGTTAGTATCACCCAACCAGTGGACTAATGCAAATCCTGCATTTTGATTGGCTACGCTATTAGGAGTCTAATAGTGATAGTCATCGAGTAGCGAAATTCACCGGTTTATCTTTCCCTTTTTTCCCGAAATAAACATTTCTTCAACTTGCATTTGCTAACTTTATTATCGCCATTTCTGTCCGACTAGTTATATGATACTAAAACAATTAGACCTTTCGCCCTCAAGGGTCACGGGTCAGTAGCCCATTCGTCTTCGCCTCATGAGCTATTGACCCATAGCCCTTTCGGGCTACGGGTCTAATTGTTAAGTACACCCCAAGTGAAATCGACTGTGTGACTGCGTGACTGCGTGACTGCATAACTGCGTGACTGTAGGAGGTTATCCCCGGCCCCCACCTGAAATCCACGTACCTTTTCGACTGCGTGACTACGGAACTGCGGGATCACTAGTTATACATAATACTGCAAAGGACCGCAAACGAAAATGCTGCCTGTATACGTAGGATCTGTAAAAGATCTGATCAGCCAAAAATAGAAAGACTAGAAAACAATGATGCAAGGCTGATACTACATAGAGAGCTTAACGGGGCAACGACACGACAGAGTCCAAACTGAAAGCCATGAATTGCAACCGTGGACAGCTGTTTCGACCTTATTGGGTCTCGTCAGCACGGTGTAGCAAGTTGTGAAGTGATCAGCTGCTCGACTGACATCCACAAACCCACTAAATGCAAGATGGTGATGACCTCAGATGAAACTCAAATCCAAACTCTTGCCAATTGGCCAATGTCACATGCAAAACGCGTGACAAGGGACAATAGGAAAAATCCAGAATATCGTGTCGCTGCCGCGATAAGGAAAAACTGCGGACAGACATCAGCCTTGCATCATTGTTTACTAGTTATACACCCACTGAGATCCAAATAGCTTTCCACTGCGTGACTGTGGGACTGCGGCAGACTAGTGCTCCTCATGCTCGGGAGTTCGCAAGGCCATTTTTTCTCGCGGTTTTCTTTCGTGTCATGCACGACGGACTAACCGCGCGAAAGAGGAACTACTCGTAGTTTTCGCTTGGGGTAGCGAGCAATACGATGCACGAGGGTGAGACCCGTACGAGATAAGAATTCATTTTCCGTCATCATATCATCCATCGCGAACTGTTCATGTTTCTAAATTTTGTGCTCCGTGCTTGTGCATACGCAATACAGACTGGCCTGAGGTAGGCATCAGGGGCAGATTTTGTATAAACGCCCGATGATCGATTTCTGAAATAATGGGCGCTGAATGTGCATGGGAAGCTTGTAGAGGGGTCTGAGGCCATGCTCTGCGTGAACTATTTTGGATTTTAATTCCCCTAAATCTCCTTTCCTGGGTTTCTTTGTCAATTTGAAAAATATGATCGATTTTTTGGTCAAAATTGGCCATCATAGCGTGATAGCGAGGTAGACCGAGAGGGTCTGGGTCCAATATCCGGGAGCTTTGGGAAAACAGCAGAAGCGGGAAATGTTGAAAAACAGAAAGAGTTCGCAACGCTGGCTTACAAAATTCTCCTCGATTCTTTGAATTCCGGCCACGGAATTGATGCTTAAAAGGTCGTAAAACACCAGTGAGAAAGGTATGCTATTGATCTACTTTAGCTCAGCTCTAAATAAGTCGAATTCAGCGTTAATAAATGTGTTCTGTTCCGCAATTGTGTGAAATACCCTCGTCCCAGAGGTTTCAACTCGTGTTCACCGCTTCGCGGCTCTCTCGCAGCTCTCTCATGCGGAGAAAACGATCAAGGAAAACCTCTGGAATTTCTGTATGTGTTTTTTAATTGGGGTTTAGTTGGGTCACAATGCATGACTAGTCGCAAGGACTAAAGTTGGTCCCTGCGACAGTAGATTTTGAAGCAAAAATAGCATCGCATCGACTAGTCCCATCGTGTATGCCGACCTTTAAACTTTTCGCCTCAAAAAAGCGTATGAACCCTGTATCACAGGGAGCCCACAATCCTGCTGAGTAGGGAGAGTAAATAAAGGAACGAATAGAATAAACACTTTGCCTTTGTATCCATCTGTCACCTCTTATCTGTCGCGATTTTACTGGGAAAACTGCTGCTTACAAATCCTGCGTAATACTGAAGCGCTAAACTCGTACCTAGGCCTTACCGCGCTCAGGAAAAAATATTTTGGTTTGTATAAAGTTTGACAAGGGAGGCAACTCTTTGCCAAAACATTTTGAACGCACTGTGAATATTCACTCGAATCTCTAAATTTCGTTGCTTTCACGAAACCAAACAAACACAAAATGAGGTCAAAAGGTTTTTCTACAACTTGGCCGAATTTTTTTTCGAATATTTTTCCAACAGTTGGAGAATTTTAGTGAGTTTTGCAAAGTTTTGTCTCAATTTTCTTTTGGCAACATGATCATACCGTTACCCTAATCCTAAACACGTCATCCAGCATGGGCTTGCGCTCCCCTTCCTCTCCCACACATGCGCTTTTGACATGATAAATCTCTACAAACCCCTCCCCTGGTTCGCTGTTTTTCTTAGGTGTTCGAAGTCGGCCAATCTCTGCACAGAAACAAAATTGTTGTAAATTAATACTTGAAGCGTTTTAGCAAGATTTCGCGATTATAAATGGGACCTAGTTAGGGAATTTTGTAAAACCGTTTCCGTCCAAAAACCCGTGTGGGAGACTGAGGGGATCGCGAGCGCGCACTGGATGACGTGTTTGGGATTAGGGTAACGGTACGATCATGTTGCGAAAAGCGAATTGAAACAAAATTTTGGACTACAAAGCTAAATTTACTGAGGTAAAACAAGTGAGACACGGTGTGAAGTCAGATGATCCTTAATCTACATCACAACTTTGAGCAGTGGCATGGGTCAACTGCAAGAAAATAGGATTTCCATTTTCTTAGAAAGTCATAAAAATTGTTTTTTTGTCCAAATCAAAAAGTTTTTTTGCATGAGGTACAGGATTGGATATACCACTTACTATTAACCGATAGTGAGGTCATTACAGGGAAATCTCACACCAAGGCCTTGATGTATTGACCAAGCGACAGCGAGGTAAAGACATCAAAGCTGAGGTCTGAGATTTCCCTGTAATGACCGAATGGACGAGGTTAATAAGTTATTTACTATATGGCCTTTTTTGCGCTATTGTTAAAAAGAATACAATAAAAACCCAAACCTCCCCATAATGGTCACTCCTCTTTAAAGGCCACCTCTCTGTAATGAACAGCCACTTTCATCAGTCCCCAAGGTGGCCGTTGTAGAGAGGTTTTACTGTGCAATTATAACCTTGGAGGGCATGGCAGCGCAGCTTCTAAGTTGTTATGGCATAAGATTGCACTCTTGCCAGAACTGCTACTGTCCCATTTGCTGAATTTCCTGGATCGACCTCTGTGAATGTTTCTTCAAATCAATGGTGATCTGGATGCTAGGGCCACTTAGGATGTATTTAAAAAATAACATGAGTAAAGATGAGTAGAAAATTGAATAAATAATTTGTGTTGCTTTTTTGAAATGCAAAGTCTGTTGCATGATTGGAAAGAAAACATTTCACATATATTGCTTTACAGGAATAGTACATTCTGGGCTTTGTATCTCCACTATATTTGTTGCCCAAGGCTGGCATGATATACATTACCTATATGCAAATGATAAAATGTCTGTTTCAGGCTTTGTGATCTGGTGCTGTTGTAATAATTTAAAACATTTCATTTTAGTGTGTTTGTGTCATCTTGGGGAGTAGAGATAGCGCAGTGTTGAGAGTTATACCCTTTACTTTCCATTAATGTGGGCTGGGATTTGACTGCGGGTTAGAATTGAGTTTGTTGATGGTTCTTGCAGTATTTTCGAGTGTCTAGATACTCCCATTATTTTTTCCTTCTGAAAAATCTGCATTCACTAATTATTAATCAGTTCAGTTCAATCACCATAAAAGACCCACATGAAAACCAACTAAGGATCAGGGATATGACTTCCTGTTTATATACTGTAATAATTGTATTCTTTATTTACTAAATATCATTTGTCCTCATCACGCTATTGGATGCCTAAATATGAGATGGTTATTATTTTATAAAATTATTTTATTCATGTTGTTACAGATACATTTGGTCTACCCAGTTGCCTCAGGCCAGGACAATATCAAGGTAATTTGTTTTTTTTTTAGCTCAAATCAACTCAGGGAAATTCCACTTTTTTTGATCAAAGCCAGGGAAATTTGCTAAAGGTCACTGTTGGTGCCATTATGATCATGCTATTGGTGGTTTTCATGTCACGCAAGTAAGCTAAATTGTCACGCAAGTGAAAAATAAAATCACTTACCATTCAATAAATTAAGTCAAGGAATTGATACATCGTAGAAGAGTAATAAGTAGACAACATGGCAAAGTTTCGGGGATGTGCGATATTCCAAACTCGAGTTTTTCGGCAAAAGGTATTACTGAAAATTATAGTGTTTTGTATGGAGATGCCATGTTAGAGCCTGTCTGAGGGACTCCAACATGGCGGCTGGAAACCAGTGGAAACTTCTGGAGTTTACTTTGGCTCTCTCAATACGTTTATTCTCTCTGTTTAACTTGAAAACATTCTCATAGGCAGTCATATTTGTTACTCAGAACGTGAAAACATAAGGCGAATCGATATTTTCGTGCATGTGACATGTTACCCAGAAACAATGCCGATGTTATGCATTGTGAAAAAAAACATGTTCTATTTTCAAAACAAAGCAGTCTACCGAGCTGAAGACAAACCAACACATATATGTTTAAAAATGACTTTTACCTGCTAAAGGTAAAAACTTGAAATTTTTAATTTTAGTTTTTTTCTGATGTCACATGAAAACCAAGAATAAATTTTAATTACAAGTTTTCTGCAGCAGTTTAATTAAAGATAAAGATTTATGGTAAAGCTTCAAAACAGCTATTTTAATAGTCGACATTGTGCCAGTTACATACCCTAAGGAAGAAATCACATTTTGATAACTCTGGAAGTTGTTAAGAAATAAAATGAAGAGTTACTTTTGTCAAAAAGTCTTTCCATTAGGGGATTCAGTAGCTTTCAAGTTAGTGTGGGACACTGAATCTAGCAGTCTAGGTTTGAGCTCGATCTGGCTGGGGTTATTTTGTTGTGTTCTTGGGCAAGACACTTAACCCTCTTGGTGCCTCTCTTCACCTAGGTGTATAAATGGGTACCTTGTAATAGCAATACATCTTGTTACTTAAAAATACATCTTATTGCCAGAATCTTAAGTGTTTTTAAGATGAGCCTCATTGCTTGGAAGATTGGGCGACCACTTTCCACGTCATCAACTTAAAATAAATTATTATTTATTAGAAAATAGTCCTAGGAAAATATTCATGCTAATTGGTTAAAAATCGTGTTTATATAACTTGATGGAGACACAGAACTTGCCGAGCTGTTGAGGTAATGATGGTGTGAGCAGCGAGCAAAGAGAATTTACGTTTTGATAATCAAAGTGAACAAGTTGTTTTCCTTTTTCTCGTTGCGATGTTTTCTAGAAAAGAAAAAGAAAACATGAGCTCCATGTTTCTATTGAGTTATAGAAATACTCATAAAAGTTTGGGAGAGCTCGAAAAAGCTGTGGAAACACTTGCCTGTGGCTTGTGTTCCCTCCCACAACATTTCTCGTTCTCCCAAACTTCCACTCATTCTTCTACTTAACAATTAGATTATGAGCTCGAGATTTCTATCGCGCGATAGTTGACGAGGGCGCAGCCCGAGTCAACTATCACCCATAGAAATCGAGAGCGAATAATCTAATTGTTTTAGTATAAATCTACTGGTCGTTCAAAACTTTCATCTAAATCCTCTTGAAAGACACTTCGAAAACACAAAGAAGCGGCCCCTAGGGCATGCTGTTACGCTACTCACTATCTGTCACAGAATAGAACGCGAGTAGCGTAGCCAATCAGGGGATGCCATTCGTGATAGAACGCTAGTACACTGTACATTTATACTTAAACTCGATAGAAACATGGTACATGTTTTCTATTTCTTAATTGTTACTTAATCACTCCGAAGAAAAATAGGAAGGTTATTAGCTAGCAAACACGATGAGTGTTATCCTTTACAAGTAGTGTTTAGTTTATTTAGAACAAACTCTATGTTCATACATGACTAAGAATGTTTCAAACTGCCAGTCCTTTCAACCTAAGGGAGCCAAGGCAGTCATTGGGGTTTGGGTCTCCTATTGCTCTGGTTTTCACTCCCGGAACAAACTTGTTTTGTAGGTGAATTATATCAAGAAACTCATAACCTCACCATTGCATATGGCTGGCACTTGGGAAATTTGAATTGACCAATCAGAATTCAGCAGATGGGAAAAATGTTAGTGTCCTCGCGTTAATGTAAGTTGAGAGGGAAAGCATTGAAATCCAGCACCTTTTCCCTTTGGAGATTGTATTAAATATTCACTAAAGGGAATTTCCAGTTCCCAAAACCATATCAAATTGCAAAAACTGATTTCTGTAGCATGAATCGAAGCGACTGGAAGTATTTCTACACCCCTTGGATGGGATGCTAGTTCATCGTAGGGTTACCCCCACCAGTACAATTTATACACCTGGGTGGAGAGAAAGTGTCTTACTCAAGAATACAACACAATGTCCCCAGGGCTTGAACCTGCACTACTCGATCCAGATACATGCACACTAAGGTCACTGAGGCCACTGCAATTAAGTGGTCTGCATTCAAGCCCTGGCCAGGGAAATGTGTTGTGTTTGTGGGCAACACACTTAACTCTCGCAGTGTGTCTCTCCATCAATGTGTACATGTGGGTAAAGCCTAATTTAATGCTGGGGTAACCCTGTGGTAGACTAGCATCCCATGTAGGGGGCAGGGGGTTAGAAATATTCCTAGTTGCTTCATGCGTTATATAAACTCTGGCCTGATGGGCCACTTGGCTGGTATGCAGACTTTACTATGAGATAACTTGAGTGTATTTTGACATATCACAGGCACCTTGTCCTGTTTATGTCAAGGTTGCACTGTGGGACTGGCATATACCAGCATCCTCTGACACCTGTTGAACCAGTTTGAATGACAGTGATATATTTCACACCTGTCCCTTATTTCAGATTATACGTGCATGGCCATAGTCATTCACAAAGAGCACAAGTGGAAGCTAAAAGTATGGATTAGGCCTTCTCTCCATCACACAATGCTTTACTTGCCATGGTGTTGTGTGACAGAGAGAGGGTGAGATTCAGTGGACATGTGGAAGTTGCTTGCAGTAAACCAAAGGTACATGTATAGTAATATAAAAACCACTTCAAGTTTTATCAGTAATCAATGCCTTTTGTTACAGGTGCCTGTAGTTCTGCAAAACATGTTACTGTAATTGAAGTCCACGCTAGAGAGAATAGTGAATGTGATCACTATGCCAATTATTGGAAGTTATATATAATTTATGCTAAACGTTTTATCCAGCAAGTCAGGATAATGACAGTTAGTCAATAATATTATTAAAGACCAGTGTTTAAGTGTTACTTGAAAAAAAAGCGACGTATGGAATTGGTAGGGAGAACTTTAAGGTAGTGTGAAACTACTGTAATATAATTCTTTTTAGTATAAATTTACCTTTGTCTATTGTGAAACCGTGAATTTGATTGGCTAAATTACCGCTTTCTATCTTCCGATAGTCAACAGTTACGCATCAGCGCACATCGCGCGTCACGTTTAAACCTGATGTAACGTAATAAAACAGTTCTTTTCTACGCGTTACTTGACATTTTTTCTTTTTATGCAATGAGACTACGGTAAATTTATACTTAAACAACTAGACTACTCGCCCTCGTTTTCTACGAGCGATAGTCAACTTGGCTGCGCCTCGTTGACTATCTGCTCGTAGAAAACTCAGGCTCGTAGTCTAATTGTTAAATATTATAACCTGTGTTATAAAGCTCGGTTAGTTAATTAGTGAGAGGAGTGGATACTCATATGGGCAGCTTACCTGTACACTGCCCTTCAAAAACCCATGGAGAGGAGAACAGATCAATTAGCATGTCTTTGTTGGCAACGTGATTATAAATGCATGCTTGAATACCAGGTGTAGATCGCTGGGTCTGTAAGTATACTAGCATTATTGTAGTTTTTAAGGTCAAGTCAGTCTGCATCACCCGCGTTTTTGTGTCGCTTTCCGGTTTACTTGTGTTATTTTTTAGCCAACGGGTTACAACTGCATTTTTTATGTTCTTAATCCTGTGGTTAACATTTTTCTGTTTGTTTTGGCTTCAAATAAGTTGTCTACCGCTGACTCGGTCTTTACCCTCTTCATTTCTCTGACGAACAGACACTTTACTTTTCATGGCGTCAACGTTCGTGTGTAATAAGTCGCAAACTGATTTGATTTTTAGCCAGAAATTATTATTGCAGCTGCATTGATTTCTTCATTTCGTTCAAGTTTTGTTGTCAGCCTGAGTTTTTAGCGATGCCATGCACCTGATCCAGCCCAGTGGGGCTGAAATGGCTGTTTGTGGCCACTTATACTCTAGCTACGCGTTCGGAGAAACTACAACTACATCCTACACTCTCCACATTGTTGCATTCATTTTCAATGAAGCCAAAAACAATGATGAATCCAATTATAATAAGCAAAAAGGGAAAGTCTAAACGAGTGGTCTGACTGCACAAAAACAAAGCAAAAATGACAGCTAAAAATTTAAGAGAATTGCCCATCTTGCTTAGTTGGTGGTATACTTTCAGTTTTCGAAAGCCGGATAACGTTAATAATATTCTTAATAACCTTTTACTAACTGAGCTCGAGGGCCGTACTGGGGAATATCGGTGCGACATCGCGACAGTACGGACCGAGCGAAACAAAAACGACCGAAAGCCAATATTCCCCAGTACGGCTCGAGCTAGCTAGGTTAGTAAGTAGTTTATTATATGGCACTTGAGCCATGCTTGTTTTGAATTTGCCGGCTTTTGAAAACAAAAAAAATGCACAGCCAATGACCGTTTCCATGGAAACGGTCCGTATGGTGGAATCCTGGCCGAGAAAGAACCAATCAGAACGCTCGGATTTACCTTGCCATATATCTTGAGGAAACATTTTCACATACATGTGGTTTTCGAAAAGGACCTCGGAGATTAAGATTAAAAACTAAGGATTAATTTTAAAGTTAAACCCAAAAATGTTTGTGACTGCTTATGCTTTGTATAGTTCGAAATTACTCTGGCTCAAAACTGACAAGATAACTTAATAAATAACGATCTTAACTGGCCATCCCCATGGGGTTTTCAGAGCCAATGGAAACAAATGATGAAATTTATGGTGCAAATGAACATAACATGGTAAAACCCCATCTGGCGGAAGGCAGGCCAGTGCCAATCCTGGGTGAGCTTATTATCGGGTTTTAAACAATCCGGCCCTGTTTGCTACGATAGGCACTTGCGATTAACATGTAGTAAAACGAAAATCGTTTTTAGCGTTTAAACGGTAGAAGACCTTCAATTATTCATATGGTCAGTGCCGTAACCCTTAAAGAGCCCGCATGCTTTTCCTTGTGGTTCAAAAGCTGGATGCAACTTTGCGCACATATAATTTGTGCTTTTATATGACATCCTATTTAATCAGTCTAGGGTGTGTTACCTTTACTCAGCTGCTTTCTACTACCTCTGAGGTAAAACTGATCCAGAAATCCATCCCTAATTTTACAAAATGATGGCACGTAGTAAGATTAAAGTACCTTTTTCTGCTGTTTACAACTTGCCCTCATATTCATTGTCATTGTTTTGTCTAAATCAAGCCAACTCATGTTATGCCTTCAGTTCTTACATTCAGTATTTCTGTTTGACACTGCATGGTGTGTTGTTATTCAGACTAATGTCAGCGACTTTCAGACTTCACCATATGTTATACATATTAGTGAAAAATGGAAATTGCAGCGCGGACTTTCTGTAAAAAAGCGCGAAATTTTTACTGAACTCAAGTCTGTCTTGGTAACAACAAGTTTTGTTCGTTTTATGCGTTATACCTCAAATGCTGACTTGTCGTGTATGCCGAACAATCCTGGTTGTAAGACTTCTGCTTACATCCCTCCTCCGCTGAACCCACCAGTCTTCTATGAAAATGTTAGTATTGGCTTCTGTTAGTCAAGGGACAATGAAATCTTCAGTCTCTAGCCAAGTGGGTTTGCCGCAGCTGCTTTGGCTGTACAATCGTATCCTGGAAGTCAGACCCTGTTGCAGCTCCAGCAAACGAGGTCTGTGCCTGGCTCTGCGGCTGCTGGAACTTCCCTCTCGCGTCTGTTCTCTCCCTCTCCCCTTCCCCCTCCACTGCCCCTCTCTCTTCCTCTCGCTGCACTGCATGCCTGCCTCGATGGTTCGTCTCCAGCTGCTGCAATCTGCATCAACGGCTTCCCAACCTGTCAGCAGGTTGATGTGACAAGCCTCAAGGCCACGCTTACAAACCTTTTGTCTGAGAAAATGTGCCGGTTATAGTCCACCATTCCTTATATACACCTGTCAAAACAGCAATACCCAACAGAAACGACACGATACAAGTCTTTTCCTCGTAGACAACAATTTTTTTCATTCACAACAGATATTTAGGCTGTTTTGGCCTCTTAATAATTATATTTTTATTGTGAATGGCAAAGCTAGTATCTTACCTTCGAGCGAATTGCCTAACACGGAGACCCAATGTTGACGCCAATTTTTAAACTTGACCTGTGAAAGTTTTCAGACTTAATTTGTTATAAAATTTTCCAGTTTAGGGTATTTTAGATTCTACTTCCGAAAATTTTCATTGCTATGCAGCAGAAAAAACTGGACCTTCCTTCATGCTGGTAATCAATGGTGATTGATCAGTGCAAATTTTAGTGGCATCCGCTGTATACAAAGCCTGTGTTGACCCTTCTCTTCCCGGCTGTGATTTTTCCTTATCTCACTGACATCCTTACCGAACATGCTACTGAAAAAAAAAATAGAAATAATAATTATTTGGAAACCCAGAGCACTACTTTTTGGCAGCAAGTCGAACACAATAGAACTGTTCCCTCCTCGTATAATCCTCCCCCTCCGATCCTTCACCTGTTAAATCCAAATGTACAGCCGAAAAAGAACCAGTTTCGTCATCGTGAAACGATTCTATCGCTGATTTCACCTCAGATCCTAAGTGTAATGCTGGCAGACACATGGGTAACTTTGAGAAACATACAGAAAGGTCGTTGTCCATTTTAACATCATATGGCTATTTAGCAATTGAATTAATCGCATCGCTTAAATGATCAGTCGTCTTGCTCTAATAATCAACCCCAGTCTTGAAGTCAATAATAGAACATCTCATATCCAACGCACGCTCTTGGAATAATTGTTAATTATCACCCGGGGCTATTGACCTTGGAAAATTTTGCAGATTCCTGTGGGAAGAAGAAGAAAAAAACGTTTTCACTTGTGGCCTCAGCCACTGATGCTCTGGCTTGGAAACTTCGATACCATGAACAATGAGTTATAGAACAAATAGCTTTTGTTCTAGATCAATGATACGTTTCTATTTCCGTCGGCTTTGTCGAAGAGCCAGGAATGGGTTTGCAGTTGTTTCTTATAGAACGTTTTCATTGGTCCTTTCGAGTTAGAAAGGATAAATCGTAAAGAATCTTAAGAACTGATATCTTTTCTTGAGTTGGAGGCAATTTTAACAAAGCGTGATTCTACAACATCGTGGAAAGTGTAATTAAAGTGTAATTACGGATGCATTAAGATGATGAATACTAACCCTTCTGTGCTTATTCTTTTGTCTTCTTACCAACAGGAAATAAGGGACATTTTGTGCAGGCGTTATCTGTGTTGTATTTCTAGTTTTTTTTATCATTTGTTCAATCAAGGCAACGTTTTACAAATGGTGACGCATTGACGATTGTAAAGCTATTGCAGTTATTCAGCTAATTTTCAGTCATAAAGTCCAACTTTTCCTCTACTTGCCTTTGACTCATCTTCCGTCGCTGTTCGCAGGCTTTGCGGAACTTAAGCTCTATAGCTTTTCGGATGAACATAATGAAAAGCCTTTCAAGCTAACGAATTTGAAAGCACAACGATCGAGCAAGTCAAGTGAAAGTTGTTTAAGCGTACACTCGTGTTCTACTACCTATTAGGGCGCTGCCACATGTTTAAAATTGTCTGAACTTTTGAGCCGCGGGCAAAAACCTACTTTAAACCACTTACTGAAGGTTGACATATGGTAAAGTTTTGTGTACTCCTCATTATGCTCTTCAAGGGGGCGGATTGTAACCTGAAAGTTCGTGGATGGATTAGGTTCGGTGACCGTTCACATGAAATGTTTTGAGCGATACTTCTGAATCAGTGTACATCAACATGTAGTGCCTTCTGGAACAGAGCTTGTTGGTAACCGGATCAGTATTTTTTTAACACGCAACTACAACAACGTTGTAAGTAAAACACCAAATGGTAGATTTCTGATTCAGTATAGGCCATTCAATGTATTCTTAGTTGTGTTGATGCCAGTGGCAGCTGTGACTCAAATTTCAAATCTTAGTACTTTGAGTAGTTTTTCTATAACTTATCAGCTGTCTTGTTTATTGATTTGGACTGATGAATTTTCTCTTTCTTGATTCTACCTAAGAACCACGTTGCCCGTATTCTGTGGGTGTGACCGCCTTGCATGTTTCTCGAGTTCTCATAAACTTAACTTGGAAAATTTGGACACTTGTGTGGAATATTCTAGCGCCATCGCGTGATTCGTGGTCATTATCATTGTGCAGACCATCTTTCTTCTGACCACTGATTACACCCTAAATGGTGTTGTCGATTTCATGGCCATTAAAGCTGTCTATTTCTGGAACCATAATTGCTCCCATCCTGGTCTTTAACCCATTCTCTCACGTGTAACTAATGACCAGCAATCAGCAGGTCACGAAATGGATATAGCAACGTTATGTAAACACCGACAGCCCACATTGCTTGTTTAGCATTTTAATGTCACTAAAGAAGAGTGTAGGTTACCGAGACGATTTAAGGGAGGTATTTCCTTCCCACAATGTTGATCAACTGTTCAAATAGGCCCGTATTAAACTGCTTTGCGTAGACATCCATAAGTGAATGACACAGATGATTGGCGCTGCACGCGATGATAAACTGTTTTGGCTTCTACTTACTTCGGGCTATTCTTTTGTCCTCTCAGCAAATGTTTTGTTCTGTCCACACTTCAGTGTCCTTTGAAGTGTTTTCGTCTATTCCGGATGCTCTGTTCCCACTGTTACCTTAGTACCACTACACAACTAACGTAAAAGCACTTCTGTTCCCTCACGAAATGTTTTTCTCGCGTGTCATGCGTTATGACTTCTAAATTGACTTTTGGCAGTTCCGTTTAGTTTCTTTTCGTTTAAAAGACAACACTTAAGAAATTTCTCTTTTTACACCTTTAAGCTGTCCCATTGACAGGTCTGCTCTCTTGACCACCCGTATTACCCGATTTCAGGTGAGATATAGAACAAAGTAGAGGACATAATATGTTCACATCCTGTAACGCCTTCATTTAATTACTTTCCTAGTAAACCCTTTCCGGTGACTATAATAACCAGTTACATAAGAACAGTTTTGAGCTGTGCTTTACCAAAACACTGATTTTGCTTGTCGTGCAACCCAAGTGAATAATTTCCATTCGCAAGGAGTGTTAATTATTATTTTGTTTTGACTCCCATTCCCTACCCTATTATACAGCATGTTTAACCTATGATTTCATCTGTTAATTGACATTGCTCGATCATTCAACTCATCTGTATTACTCCTCTACCCATGATCTCCACGTTTATGAACGCAGCTGACTATTTCTGTAGAGAAAACCTCTTAGTATACTATCGTAATGAACGTAATATCAATTGATTCCATGGGTGTATTCGATACTAAGCGATCTTTAGTGGTAATAGACTTCAAAGTTCTATGTTTAGGCGTACTATCGCTTAAGATTGACGTCTTCCATCCCACAGAAGTTTCAATTTAGCTTCCTTTTCCTTAAACCAGTGGGCTTACTAGTCATGTTCAAATAATACAGTTATACACATATTGCCTTCCTTTGTAATATCACCAGTTTATGTAACTCAGTTTTCATGAAAACCTTTGTAATATCACCAGTTTATGTAAGTCAGTTTTAAAACGGAGTGGTTTTCCCATTTGGGTACGTGTTCACATTGGTCCTCAAGGTGATAGAAATCTAAGAGCAGTCTTATTATTAGGAAGTATTTAAGTACAATTCAGCAGCGATATATGTCCTGATGGTCTTTTTTATGCATATTAAAAGCTTATATACCTTGAATTGTTTCACATCTATATCATCTTATACACTATAGCAAGAAGCAAGATACCGAAGCAGAATCGATGTTTTAGCGATCACAAGATCACATATCTGTTCTTGATCTTAACCACTGTTTTTAAAAGACTTATAGTTCTGCTAGTGGCCTGATTGCAACCAATGTTTGTTTCCAAGTGAAACGATTCTTATTCCTATAAGCTGGTAAAGATATAAGCTAGTAAGGATAAAATCTTAATTTAGAAACCTATCACAGCAAAATAGTAATATTCTTAATAGTCTTAATTAATTTTAGTTTCCCTGAACACCGAGATTTGTTGTATTTACGTGGCCTTTCCTTTCTATAGCCGGAACTTAAATCGTCTAACGTGTTCCTGACTTCAGTTAATTGTTTATTAACTGAGGTTTCCTGACTTATGACTAGTAAGCATACAGAGAATATCTGAGCGGTATTTACTGTTTATTATGCTCTGTGTGTGACCCTTTCATTGGAAATTATTGATCGGTATATTAATGTGGTGTTGTTTATTATGATTTTCGGGGTAAACTGTCTGCAGATGAAACCATTGTGCTTAGTCACTCATATAAATGCCGTAGAGTAAGAGTTTTACATTGTGTATAAAGTGATGCGGCGCAGGGTGGTTCAACATCTAAATAGGAACTAACAAATTATGTTCATTTTCTACTATTATGCTTATGCTCGATGCTAAAACAATTTCACTATTATGCTCAGAAGGCTTCCCTACTACGATCCATCATGCTAGTATAAAAAAGCTAATATGTATTCTTAGCCTTATTGTACTAAGGGATCATTGAGAGTCGTCTAAATGTAGTCTTCCACTGGTCCCAACCGTCAACCAGGTTTTTCACTATTATTCCGGCACAATGCTCAATTCTTTTGCCTCACTATTATACTCAAAATAATGCCGGCATAATGTGTAAAACCGTACTTCTAAATCTGAACTCCCAAGGTATAACCATTCATATAAAAGCTAAAAGCAGTGCGTTCTTCCATTTTGAAAACAAACTCTGTGAATTTGTATGGTGCTCTTCTCAGTTTTAAAGAAATATAGAACTAGAAAACTTAGGGAAAGAAAAATGCTTCTTATCTGAGAAAGACAAAACTCTAAACTCTCTGAAAGGTCGACATAGGTAAAGCTAAATAAAGATCATGAATCTCTGCTGCTAGGGTGATTTTAAACTGTTAGTGGTTCAACAAAATTAAATCATTTTCTGTGCTGCTGTGATTAAATCATCTCCTTAGTTTTCTTTAGTTCTCTTTCAAAGCATTTAGTTGAAGAAGAAGGGCGTGGCACATAACAACATGAGAATCGCTTCATTTCTTCAACAAGACTACAAAGAATGGGGGTGCTTAAAGGAGTATTTCACTGTTAGTGTTAGGTGGAAGTGATAAAACAATACGATATATACTTATATACTTTTTTTTTCAAAAGGCATTTAAAACAAACCTTGCTTAAGGTATTGTTTACCCTGCTTAGCAAATCTGAATTCTGTTAGCTCACTCCTGGTAGGTCAGTCGAACGTTGCCTTGGGTGTGGGAGGGGGGAGTATATTTTGTAAGCCCAGAGTATAGTTAATTTCCTGGTACTACGGGAACGCACAACCCCGAAGTAATTTCCTTTCCTTTGGTTCTAAGAGGCCTGATATGTTGATGTTAATTAAGCAATAAGCATGTCAAAAATGACTTAGTTTCTTTCTACATAAACAGTGGAGTTAACAGTAGGTCAATATTATGCATAATGTTGACTCCTTGGAAGAATTTGGCTTATCCGGCAACACTTTCACTCCATGAGGTACCTTTAAAAGCTTGAGATGAATTCAATGTGCACCGAAGTCTCCCAGAATTGAGTCAATTATAGTTAGCTAGGAAATCAGCTTAGTTCATCTACCAAATCATGACATATTGAACTTTTCCAACTTCTAATTCCGTGGGTGATGTCATAATTCGAATTTAATGAAGTCCTATTGAGCTGGACGTTCTAGCGGCGTTCGCGTTTCAATTTTGCCCAACCTAAAATTGCAACTGATATGTAAGAGTTGAACTCTTTATAGGTCTAGTTAATGATTCGCTTAGAATTAATTATCAGTACAGGGCTATAGGAGTTAACGTTTTTATCTGGGTGTTCAAGCAGCTTAATTAAGTCTTTATCAGCAATGTCTTTAAGTTATTAGAAATTCGTGGCTTTTGGAATCTGCCAGCAAGGCGGAATGTAGTTGAAACTAAGTTATTCGTCACTTTGTAGCTTCTCCTTCGTCGAGTAAAATTATCAGGCATTCAGCATCATTCGCAGTTTTCAAAAATAGAAAAACAAAACTAAAGAAATCTAGTGCCTAGATGGTTTCAGTACTCTGTGCTATTCAACTTAACTTTTTAAATATCCTGTAGATTCATTAATCCTTCAATATTATTTCATTAAACACTATATTTTCTGTCATAGCTTTTGTTATCTTTTTTTTTCCTTTGTCTGTCCCAGCAATTACACATGTCTGGCAGTAAAATAGATTTTGCTTTTTGTAAGTTCCGAACTTTTTGAAATAGCCGCTGCTGGCGGCAGATAAGACTAAGATAAGAAACTTAGAGTGGTTTTAATTTGGGCTGTCGTCGCTTTCAAATCTTAAGACTGCTGTTGCAGTTCATTTGGCGAGTTTTTAATCCTATAATTTGGAGACGATTTCCGAAGGGCTCAGAGCTCGGTTATTAATAAGCTTATAAGAAATAACGGAGTGGCGGTTATTTATGGCCAGCAAAGTTTAAACTTTTAAACGTGTGTGGCGGTGAAATCTTGTATATACATGCCCAGAGTGATAACTGTTATGGAGCGTTGATGTATGTGTTTGCCGGTTGGGGGCGCAGTTGTCAAATTGCAAAGCATCAGTTGAACATAAAAGATATTTGGACTTTTAATTTAAATTTAGATATTAAGTATTTGTATTTCAATCTGTTGTTATATTGTTGATATTTTGCTTACTGGTTTGCAGGCAAATTTTCTTGCCAGCTCCTTTTAAATTTAACTCTTTATTTTCTGCAATTTTACTCTCGGAAGTCTGTAAGTAACTTTATCATTGTTATTTTTAATAACACACTTTTAGCTTCTAATTAGACTGAAGCATTTACCTTTATCTTATCAGTCTAAAGCGGAATTATCAAATAAGTAGCTTAATTATCTTGTTCGAGAGGATTAAATGTTTATCAGTGTAGCCGTAAAGGTTCACTTTTGGGTTGCTGAACATTCTAATAGAAATCTTTATCCTGTAAACATAATTTACTTTTACTGGTTCTGGTTTTTGGCCGCAACTTTTAACTACTTTCTAATTAACTTTATATGAGTTTTCGTTTGTGAAATACATTGATCTGAAGCTATTGGCAACTGAAGTCAGTCACCCAAGTGTCACCCGGCATTGAACACCTTGGCACAATCAAGTTTATCCCAACAAGTATTTTCAGATGCGTCAATTTCGAAACGAATGCCGGGGTTTTCGTTTCTTCCACGGCATTGGGGCCTTCTAAATATATCAGGAGTTATTCCGCTCACTTCTTCACTCGGTACCTATCACTAAATTTTCGTTTGCAATGGCTGACCCCGCCGTTACACCCATAACTAGAATGCAAAACCAAATTTTGTTGTATACAGCTGTGAAAGAGATACTTTGTTATAAGCTTTTGAATTGTCGATTGACATATCCCTTATAACTAGTAGACCGTGTGGTAAAAGATAAAGGAGCCTTTTCTGAACACTTGTGTTTTCTGAAACATCAAATAAACCGTTAACGTGACAAAAATTGGATACTTGTCAGTTCTAATTATCTTGATTTGCCCCGAGTTGAGTTGTTCGTTAAAGACTGCACGACACGTACGCCTCGAAATAAAGACGTTGCAAAACCGTTTGCTAAAAGATCCTCAAATACCACCAAGATTTGTTGTTCTTGGTCGTTTCTGTTGCTTTTGCATCACGTGGTTGCAAAGCATTTTAGAGGACCAAATACAGACGCTCGACCGCTAAAAGGCTTTTCAAGTATTGCCCTTGACATGTTGTGATCAAAACAAGTTCTAAACGTATTTTGGCTCCACTTCGTCACCCTTGACAAATATATGAAGTGGATACTAAGCCTGAACAATAAGGGAGCGCTCCGTAACAGGCTTTATTCTGCAGTTCAATCATTGCAAACAGCAATAGTTTTAGTGGTCTTGCACGCAGAAAATTACCGAATCCTGGATTCGTGATGGCGCCGCGAAATAGATAATGTCAAGTGGATGATTGCATGTTTTCTGTGTTCCACGACCTCGTTGAAGTGTCATGTGATTCTGTTGTAGCCAAGTCGCGGAGGCAAAATATCAATGAGAAATGCATTGAAACCGTCAACCCGTAAACTTCATAACCTCAAGTCGCGGTGGTCGCGGCATTTTGTACTAGAAAACAATGGATAATTGCTCTCCCTCTCTCTTGTGCTCATTTTCAGTTTTGAACTGTTCCTGATGCAATGCGTTGCATTGTCTGGCAAGCTAGATAATATCAACTCTACTCCTGGTTGCAATTATTTTTTACCAGCAAGTTATATTGATATCAAAAAGGCTAAATATGTTTCTTTAGTTTTGCTTACTCACTCTTGTTTACAGGTTTTGTTTTTAAATAGAAGGTTTCGTCAAGGAATAAATATCGGCTTGGGGCGAATAAGTGTTCTCGAGTATACTTTTATCGCTTGTACGTCATAGATACCCTGCTCGTGAGAACTGGGCCACTTCCGTGAGCTCTCACAGGAACTTTGGCGCGGTGTTAAGTACCGCGGTGGGCTCAACATCACTTGATTGAGAAATTTTCGTGATCATAGCCTAGGTTCCTCGCGAAGGTCCCGTGCGGGCCAAGCTTTATTTCGTCAATAAAACTTTAATTGAGGTTAGAGCAGTGTACATATTGAACTGATTATGGAAAAGCTTGCGTGCATTCTTTTGCAGATGTGATTTTGAACTGCCTTGGCTATTTCATTCTTTTTTTTCTTAAAATATATTTGTCTTTTAGATGATAGCAAAAACAGGCCCAAATATTGGTTTAAGGACGAGATGCTTAGTAGCGTTTGTTTTAAAGGTCACCTTTTACCTTGATCACTATGCTGACCCCGATTAATTTTTACAGGAAAGATGCACCTTAAGCTTGTGAAAGCAGTCGTTTTCCTCTACTTTTTTGCCTTAAAGATTTGGCGATTAATCCGGCTTCTTTTGAAGGCTGGAATTACAACCGGTGCAGTTGAAAGCGTTTTTTGGATGTGCCGAATTATCGCCGGTAATGCCAGCTATAACTGAATCGTCAGTTTTGTAAGTGATGTGAAGAGGTGACGTCAATTTTCGTTTCCTATTTGACCCAAACGTTAATGTCAAAAATGGAAAACTCCAGGGTTTTCTTCTTGATCCACCAACGCTAATGAAAGTAAAGATCCAGAAATCATAGTTCCCGTAACATTCAGGTTGATTTCAAGGTGTTTCGAGACAGTTCAAACTTGTAAATTAGAGAACAGTATGTATATTAAAAGAGAGTAAAAACCGAACCACAAATCACAGTATTTCGTTAACAGAAACATGCTATATCATGAAGTGTATTACTAAGCAGGTTGTTCTCTCCACGTCATGGCTGAATTTGTGATCCTAATATTTTGTTAAAATATTGTTCCTTCTCTTATATTCATATAAATAGTGTTTGCTCGTTCTACGCTCTTTTAGTTTTTCTGCCATTTCAGTATATTTAGGAGCTACTCATAACCAAATCCACTTTCAGTACCGGGAAGTCACTTTTCAAGGCACTTCACTGCACCTTTTTATTCTAAGCTTGGAAATAGGATATACTTCGCACAGTTTCCCTCATTTCTAAATTATTTTTTATTTTATTTTGTGTTTCTTTTTCTGCATACCCATCGCAGGCCTCTTACGAAAAAGAACCAATTTCCTAGTCTCTGTTAGAAACGGTGTTTAAAAGCAGTGTCAGTTAACGCTATGAAATGCCCGTATTGAAATGATCTATTCGTTTTAGCAGCGATACAGCGCCCTTTTCTAAAAGAGAACACGTTATAACAGAAAACCTCTCGACCTTGAGAGAAAAACAACCAGGTCGGTGACGTATAAGTTAGCGTGCGATATGCACGATATTGACCGACTGCGCGCTCCTTCCCACGCCATTTAGGTTCGGTCATTCTTAGACAACATCATTGTATGTCAAGATACTGCGGAGCCTGAGCGATATTATCCCAGTCATGATATTATCTTAAGAACTTCAAGCAATAGATCATCGTTACCGTCATCGTAATCTCCAAACAATCAGTTCTTAAACAACAAGTGCAGTTGTTCCTCTCAAGCAATGTGGTTTGCATGGCTCTTTGAAAGGGAACTCCATGTCGAATCAATATCAGCCGTATCGTAACCCACCCTCTACCGCCTAATTTAAGAAGATATTTCCGTTCATATAAAAGGCCTGCTTTCTCAGTCACAAACTATTTGTGTTTAAAACAGCTGGTCGTTCGTTAGTGCCACCGACTCAACTATTCAGTCTATTCAAACGGACAGCTAAATTCGTTTGGTTCTCTGTTTTTCCTACGACTGGTATTCGCTTCTGGCAGTTTAGCTTCATCTCCTTTCCCGCCGGTGAGTATAAACCTTTAATATTCAAATTTTATTGCAATCGCTTATCGCTTCGATCGACCAACGAAATGTTTCTGAGGTATCAGTGTAAGGCTGAAAAAAAAAACCCGCAAATATCTACAAAGGTCCGATTGAGGCTCAGTTTATCTTTCCAGAATGTTCGTGTTGCGCGTGCCGAATAGCCGAGAAACATCCTATCATTGCCCGACATGGTAGCAATATATGCTAGCAAATATAGTAGAGATATTTGCTTTGTCCTCTAAGATTCTCAGGCTAATCGTATTTGATGTGCGTTTTTTGATTCCAGTTATCCGGCGTCCGTTGTTTGCTTTGGCGAAAACACTGTAGGTTAGATCGGCTAGAACGGCTTGAAGTTGCTAGCTTTTATCCCGACTGCAATATGCCCTCTCTTTCTCAAAACACAGTATTGATTTAGCTGATGGAAAATCGCTTATTTTATTGATTAAGTACGTTGCAGTCATCTTTGTGTTACTGGATCTATGGCCGGTATTGTTAACTATTTTCTATTTATCACCCTGCTTTACGTCTGTCACATTCTAAGAATAACCTACCGTGGAAGGCAAAACACGAATAAAAAGAAATTCTCTTCAATTAAAACGAAACAGCCAACAACTTCAGTATGTAAGAACTTAAGGACTTTAATTTTCTTGCACAAAATGTTAATCACCTGTGTTTTTAAGTTAATTATATGGGATCATTTTCCTTTTGAAACGCACGTGGGTTATCTAGTTTCCTTAGAGTCAAAGTAGCCAATCTGGTTTTTAAAATAAACATTTCTTTTCTTAGCACAAAGAAACTCCAGCCAAAAGTGACAGGAGCGACCGATTTCCTTCTGCTGCAGTTTCGTTCTCAGAATTCAAGTCAAGAATAGTGCAAACGGAGTCTCATATATATTTAATAGCGGAGCTTTTAGCACAATAAGTATTAGCTTTTAAGTTAGAACCGACCCTGCTGGTTTCTCATGGAATCAAGTCCACTGAACAAGTATATTAAACTCTAAACCGCAATTATTCAAATGACTCCCGATGACGAACAACGAAAACCACTTTATAAGTGTTTTCCTCGTCCAAGTTTTACACCCGCGGAGTCTTGTAATCATTTCCATTTTTGAACTTTTGATTTCAATTTCCTTGCCTTTGTCGCCGAGATTCCGTTACACATAACGGCCTGGTATATATGGCTGATCTTCAATTTTTATTCCATTTGTCGTACCCTAATGCAATAACATTACTTATTTTTCTCATTAAACTTCAGACTCTTTCATAATACTGCCAGGACCACTTAAATTATAATCTGTCTTGCACGGAACCAAAATACGAATATGTGAATTTATTGTAAAGTAATGAAACAAATTGTGCGAGATTACTTTCACTGGCATGGGGGAAGGCATGAGTTTGACTACTTAAAGCAATTTACCACCCATGTGGCCTAACCGAGAACTAATGCTGATTAGTGAAGTCGAATTTTCGTGATTTTCCAAGAAGCTGGCTTAACAAGAGTTTTTTTTGTAACGTGTACGTTTGGGAGTCGTCAGGAATCTTGACGCTGCCCTGGGCGAAAAATTTGAGCACATGTGTGTGTCGTAAGAAATAACGAAAAAAAGCTCTAATTGGACGACCCGCGCGCTAAGCGGGCGCTCGGTTTTGTCTAATCTTCCCTTCATTAAAGTGAAGACCACGGGAAGTCAATTTTGTAGGATCACGGAAACAAAAAGTATCACATTCGCAGTATTATTTCATGTATCATAATAAGAAGTCAAAATATAAATACAAGAGAGGGAAATCAGTTTCTTCTTAATATAATTAGTGGGACTGCATGCCGCGATCACTAACGGGCAACAATTATCTGTTTTTTTGACGTTAATAGCGAGTTACGACTTAGTTAATTGATGTAGCTGGATTTAGAACAGGGGCCGTCGTTTTGTGTCTTGGGCTTGGATTGAAGCGAAATGATACTCTTCTTCAGTTTACGATGTTCTAATCACGTAGTTAAATATATCTTTGTGAATTAAATGTTATTATGGTGTTCTGCACGCCTCCCGCCGAGCCACCACTAGGCCACAGGATCCTTGATATTAGTTTAATTAATGTTTAACATCGAAACTACGATGTTTTAAGGTTTTGTCTTCACGTGTCTTCGCCAGACTGCGCACGAAGCATGATTGTTTTTGTTGAAGGATCGTTCTTTTAAGCCGTCATGGCGACTCACATCATGAATAGCCGTTAGCGTGTTAGAACGGTCAATAAAGTTAACCGTCTTGAAGAGATTTATTTTCGGTTGAGTTAATTACCAAGCCGTAGGTCACTCAATCACGTAGTTTGACGTTACCGTCGTTTTGCGGGAAAGCCACCTGGTCTTGGCCACCTTGTTCACCACTTGCCTTCCTTCGATTTTCAACAGCATCAGTCATAGCCAGCGTAAAGGACTTTTTTTTGCACCCCGTCTAATACAAACAGCGAGCCGCCAAAGCTGTATTAGGCTCGCGTGCCACAACATAACGCTATTGGACATATCACTTGGTTTCCCGTAGGTGATCTTTGAGTATATAGTTGTGGGTCAGATGGAGCTACAAATCACCTGTGCAGGTTTCCTAAGAGATCTGTTGGTTGGTTTTGATTTGATACTGTGTAAACCTTATTTAAGTCCTAACGGTCCATCCTGAGTAATTTGCTGTGAAAACTACCTTGCGTGATCGCTCGCTCCGGTGGCGATGCGTGAAAAAAAATTACTTTTATTTGTTGTGGGAGAACTGTTTCTATTAGTATCATTAATAGACTAGAGTCATCGATAAGGCTATTTATCTTCCTAAGGACTGTCTTCACGTAAAGAAAACGTTTATATATTCACTATAGTCACAGACATGATAGCTTTCGATAACGCACCATCTTGTCAAATAGACGTGGAATATGCCTCTTTTTGTCAAAACAAGGTCGCTTTTAGATCAATCTTTGACCACGCTGTGAGAGTAGTCGCCAGCTTAAAAATAGTCTAAGGTTAATGAGATTCTTCACCACTCTGTAATTACCGCTTTTTTTTTACCTATGAAATTTTCAAGAATGCCAGAATGAAGCCATACTCGCAAGGAAATTGAAGAACGAATGGCAAGCTTTTCACTAATTCGTCAGTGTTGATTTGCCCAGCGCGTTTTCAGTCTTGCATGTGTGTTCTTATCGTAGTCAAGTCTTTACGGCAATTTAGATAATCCTGTTGAAATGCTCGTAACGGCTTAAAAGAAGGCGAAATTTGGATAATAATACAGTGGGCGTATAGATTCTTAAATGTTAATTCAAACAATCCCATTGGCACGCCGGCTCGAGTCATTAGTGCCATCTATGACATTTGATTTAGAAGGGCCCCTTATTGTTCTTTATTGGAGTATATTACGGCTCCCAGTGGGATACAACGTGCAAATGAGAAAGCTTCTAGATTCGATGGATGCTTAACAACATTAAACCTTTTGTTGTTTAACATTACAGGCCATTGTCCCCGTACAAAGGACTTGATAAGCTGAAGGGCTGATTGAATTGCATAATCCGCTGGCTGAATAGCAAGCGGAGCTCTATTATGTCCTATCATTTACATATGACAGTAAAAGCAATTAGGAGCGTAACAAGTGGTAGTTAGTTGTAATAGAACGGCTTGATATTGTGTTCGATATTTTGTCTAATTCCCAGTCTGTTTGTATAGTCATTGTTTAGAAGCAAACCCCCCGAGCTTGGGCTTTTATCTCCAGGTAGCATAGCACGCCCAAAAAACATTTGGCTATTGTTCACGACTAAGTAAAGTGAACGGCTCGAAAGTTAATCATCGAACGTTATCTGAAACGATTACTCTGACACTACAGCCGTTCAGAGGTTCTCGAGAGTGAAATAGATCTCATATCAGGCGAGGTAAGCAAATGCTCTTGTGTTCGACGCCAACCTATTTTTTCTAGATTCTACGATTCTACATTATGTAGGTATGGACATAGCTAAAGTAAACTAAACCGCGTGGCTGCTTCATCGGTTTTGAGTACAAACAAAGACTTATTTGAAATAGTTGGCCAAACATTAGGCTATCGGGTCAAGCACCTAAACGTACAGCTTCGATGCTTCGTGTCGTTTCGCTTCGCCTCTAGTGCTGTAGCGTACACGTTGGATTAGAGAGCATTACACTCCGGGCATTTTCATCTCTAGACCAAGAAGGATAAATTCATAGTGCTAAGTGAAATCGGAAGTCGATTAACTGAAAAGTATGTAAACAAGGGAACATTTAGAAGTCTCAAGCAAACAAGTCAACCACATTTTTCGCACAAGATGTCCCAGGAAATGCAAACTCGAAAGATATTTTTAGCGATGTCGTTAAGTCATGCATAAGGATTAGTTAAACGCCAGCTGATCAGTTTGAGAGTTTTGTGAACACTTTTGGACAAAGCTTCCCCGCCCTCAACTGATTCTGCTTTATTTTACGGTCGAAAGTTTTGTCAGGGTCGTCAAAGGGTATTTGTTAGTTTTTGCTCCTCGATCCAAGTCGGTCTGCTTTAGTTGTCGCCTTAGACAAATGGCGATTTTGCTGATTTTGTCGAGGGCTTTGTAACTGTGGTCGCATTTTTTTCGATTAACCTTGCTCAATATAGTTCACCTTCTTCACTGGATTGTTCAGTGATTCGCGTTTGGTATTTCGATTAATTTCGGGAAAAAATGTTTCTCATGCTTAGTTTGCTTTTCAACTTGGCACAGACGGTTGCCAATTATAGATTTGCTCGACTTTTCTTTGGTCTCGTTGCCTTAGTTTCAAGGTACACTTTCATTGGCATGCTGTTCGAGGATTGTCTTTCGTGTTAGCATCACTTCAGGTCGGCATCCCTGACGTTTTTCCGTTATCAGAACGCGTGAACCCCTTCCTCGGTGCGAGACGCGATCTATCAGTTCCAATATTTCGTCGTTCATTTTGGACATTAAACAATTGACTTTTGGCCTCAATATGTTCTCTTTCAGAGGCCAAACTCCAATTTGAAAACACTGCCATGAATCTTTAATGAAAGCGGAAAACAACACAACAGTATGCGTTTTGAAAATTTGCTTATTAGCGGTGGCGTTGTACTTACTGTTTTCTGTGTACATGGTTTGTTCATTCTCTGCAATAGCGTTTGACTTATTTAAGTTTCTCCATCACCTCTGTGTCTTTTTAATTACTTTCCGCATAACAAGAGCAAGCGAATTGCCAGATGGAGAAACAGTTTTATCATCTAAACGTCTTAGTAATTTTGATGGCGTTGAATGAATGTGCCGTTCATGCATATGTGATTATAATTGAAAAAAGGAAAGTTGTGATTCATTTAAATCGTTTTTATTACTGTTTGATGTGCTTTGCCGCTTTGGCAGGAGCAAATTATGTTTTTTTTAACTGTCTGTACCTTCATGATCTCTACAGAAACACGTAAATTTCGAATGATTTTGTTGCATTTTGACCAAATTAACTACAATTCTTTGGATGTTTTTGCCAGCTCTAATCATTATAATTGCCAACTGAAAAAATACAAGGCGAGATTTTGGTTCCTTTTTGCCCGAAGTTTTATTTCGGTTGAGAGCTGAGTGGTTGAGCGACTGGGGTGGTTTCTTGGATCGCTGAGCGCTCAGGAGCTCCTGTTCTGTGCGTTTATTTGTAGTTTTCTGTCAATATTTTGTTAAATAATCTCTGTATGTGAACCCCTTTTAAGGTTGTTTATAACGCGTTCTTGCCATACTCGTCTTTGGCTGACCGCGTGAGAGGAAGTGCCAAACTCTCGGCCATTCTCGATACTCCGCACAACGGAACAAAGTCCGCTGTTGTATTTGCAATACTTTAGATCGATAAATTCGATCCGCTAGACAAAAGTTGGCAGTATAGTTATACCGGGACATCCAACACCGAATCAAATATCGTGAAAAGCTAAGCACGCACTCCCAAAAACCGAATCGCCTTTTTAGTGGAGTGGAAGGCGTACGTATGCAAATATGGCGCTCATCTCGTGTGGGTTCGCTGTCGTAATTAATTACTTTTCATTCGCAGATGACACATTTGGCAAATCATTAGTGACAATAATAAGGTGTTTATACTTTTAGGTCTGTTATTCGCTGAACCTAGAACTCTTCGTTATTTAAGTGACATTACGACGACCCTGAATGCCAACGAGATAATCCTTGCGTGAGAGAAGCGTACTTTTTGTGGTAATTTTTTCCGAGCTTGTTTACATAGACATAAAATGGTGTTTTGGCAATCCGGGGAGGTTACACAGCGAGTTCTAAATGGCACGGCGGGTCGGGCCAATATTTCTTTTTTTTTCAATGAGCAAACAATAAACTGCTTATATTTGCTACCTATATCGAGCAAGGATAAAGCATTTTTCTCTGACGTAGTCACTACACGACTCTATGAACTGGAAAACAATAAAGCTCAAGAATTTCTTTCACTCTAAGTGAGGTGGTGGCATCAAACAGATAGAGCTCATAAGTCTTGGCGCGAAGAACGGTTGTCCGCTAATGAGCTTTCGCGTTTTTGTTTTCTTTCTTTGTGCAAGTATATTAGAAAGTTAAACTTCGCAAATAAACACAACAATAATAATATGTTTGGCGACGTCCACTAAAGGGAAACAGATCTCGAACTCGGCAAGAAGATGTAAGTTTAAGATTTACTTTATGTATTTTTTAGTTTCAACAGGCAATTTACTTTTAATTTCTTGTTTGCCATGATGCATTTTTAATGTCTAGTCAGATTCACAGCTGTGTCCTTGCCCTTGGCGGAGTTTGATTCCTCTTAGCGGGCGCAGCACGTTACCAATTGACAAAATCTCAAACCTGATTTTATTCGGGCACAGCTTAATGTTACGTTAATCGTGTAGATGACACATTTTCAAAAACCATTTATCATGGAACTATTGCTAAACGTGGCCATGTCAACCCGCTGTTCTGAAGTATAAGGTGACCATCTCTTCTGGAGATTATATTCCTAACGGTGTGAGTGCATGACATGCAGATACGCTTCGATATCAATACAGTATATTTCTTTACATGAAAAATAATTACTGCACCCAACGAGACGCCAGATTTAGGCATATTATGGCTCTGTTGATTGAAAAACCCCATGCTTGTGAAGCTATACAAAGTCACCGAAAAAAATCAATGTTCATAACAATCGAGTATTGTCGAGTCAAAATGTCGCGTTTTATAACAGTATTTTGTCGTTGTGTACAAGCAATGCTGGGGAAAAGCAATTAGGAGTCACTCAGTAAGCGAGAGCTTGGCTTGAGGGAAGACAGAAAGACAGTGGAAATGACCGTCTGGATCTCGATCAATAGTCACAGCGTGCAGATCACGATTTTAGCTAAATCGACTTGGCCGGAAAGACGGATAATGCGAAGTTCGTATGTGGAGGCGTGGGCTAACACACACAACCTTCTTATGTATTGTTTCGCACGAACTTTGGTTATAATCCATCGAACTCAATACGATAGATAAACGATCATGTCACTCAAGGCCCATAACGTTTAAATTTCAATCGGGGGCAAACTTGCATACCTTTTACATTGTTTAGTTTTCGATTATATCAACTATTGAAGGTGATGAGTATTGCCTTTCTTTGTCGCAGTAAGGGAGTTTTGCGAGGTGTTATCAGCCCGGGAATCTCTGTATTCGTCTAACGGTGTGGGACGAATCTCTCAGAGCCCATCCTCCAGTAAATCTTTTTTACGGTGATATGTGATTTTTTGCCCAACATCTGTCAGTGAAAACGATAGCGAGAAACTTTACCATACAATATAGGATCAATTGAGAGGTTCTTTAATCAGGACCACTTCAAGTTAGTTTTGACGCAAATTGGGAAGTTTTGGCTTAAAGGAAATTTTCTTGCGGTTGTTTTTACACTTTAGGCTTCACAACTTGAAGACATGTTATGCGATAGCTGCATTTTTTTTGTCCATCTGCCCTGAACATTGTTTGGCCGAGTTAATAACACCTTGCGGTAATGATTGACACCGTTGCCATAGCAGGCTTGTAATTAGAGCTTTGCACGCCAATCAGGTAGCTAGAGTTTAACAAACGTAATACTCGATCTTAGCGATAATATACCCCATGTTTCTAACCCTCTTGATAAATACTGACACTTTACAGAGACGTTACCACACCCCTGCGTTTAGCCTTAATAGTCGACCAGCAAGAAGAAGAACCCGTACACAACTGGCGTGATGTTTGCCCCACTTCCAGCGTTGAGCTTTACGCCGCAGCAGATCGCACAGGTCTGCGAAACTCTGGAGGAAAGCGGTGACATCGAGCGGTTGGCCAGATTTCTGTGGTCCTTGCCAGTGGCCCCTGGAACGCTAGAAGCCTTAAGCAAACATGAAAGCGTGCTCCGAGCGCGAGCCATTGTGGCGTTTCACATGGGAAATTTCCGGGACTTGTACCACATATTGGAGACGCATCGCTTCGGCAAAGATTCGCATGCTAAACTGCAAGCGATGTGGTTAGAAGCTCACTACCAAGAGGCTGAGAGACTTCGAGGGAGACCCTTAGGACCTGTCGATAAATATCGCGTTCGCAAGAAGTTTCCTCTTCCAAGGACAATTTGGGACGGAGAGCAGAAAACGCACTGTTTCAAGGAGAGAACGAGAAGCTTACTTCGAGAGTGGTATCTTCAGGATCCTTACCCAAACCCGACAAAGAAACGGGAACTGGCGCAAGCCACCGGCCTCACACCGACACAAGTTGGCAACTGGTTTAAAAATAGACGGCAAAGAGATCGTGCTGCTGCAGCTAAAAACAGGTAACAAATTCTAACTCTTACAACATGCAATTTTTCGCTTTGCTTTCGCTCCGTCTGGGTCTAGGGTCATTTGTTGATTTTGCACAGAGCTAAACATGGAAATCCTCTCAACGAAAATTCCCTTTTCGCCACCAAAAGCTCAAATCTCAGCACAGCTCAGCACGTTTTAAACGGAAACGGTCAAATTAGGATATAGTTTAGTGCTGAAAATGCGATCTATGACTGTGTTTATGAGGGTTTCGCGGCCGCTTCCGTCACACAAAAGCTCTACACTTCTCTCAAATTGGTTTAGGTGGTTTGCAGAATAACAGATGGGGTAGAACAACGCTTAATCCTGAAATATACACCGCACGGATAAGACCATTGATAGTCCGGCTCAGTGACAGTGTGTATATTTTATAGAAGCATGTGGTCAACAGATCGACACAGACCTATCACTATTTGTTTCAAAGAGGTGCATTTGTCTTCCTTTATTCTGAAGCGTACTGTTTTAAACGAGAAATAGCCCCAATCCCATTGTACTCTATGGACGTGGCGCCAGAGAAATGTGTGTACAATAACACGCGCGCTTCGCATGTAAATTGTACACATGGTTTTCATCCGTATCATCACCCTGCTATATACACTCGTCTGATGAAGGAAATTGATCGAGATACCGTTTCCCTTGAGATCTTCCGGGATTGTGTAGCATCTCTTAAATTCCACTCTACCATCATTTGTTTTCGCAAGGAATATTTGTTAATTTTCTTAGGTACTTAGAAAGGATTATGAGCTGCATTTGGTTATTTGTTTACCGTATTTTTATCTAATAACTATTTTGGGGCATTATGAAGGGAAATGTATAGAGTTTTTATTTTTTCACGCGCGGACAGATTGCTGATGGCTCGCCAGAAATTGTAATACTATCTTTCTTAAATTGTTTTTAATCGTCCACGACGAAAGATACGAAAAAGTAAAAATTGGTCCAAACACCAGAAGAAGGGGAGGACGAGCGCCACGACTGTAATCTTTTTAACGTTCAAACACTGATATTAAGTGTGAAGTGGGAGCCATTCACACTTTGACCAACATTTATAACGTGAAAAGGCGATAACAAGGTTTCGCATTTAGCGAGCAAACATTAAACTAAATGACATGAAAGCTTAAAATATTAATTAAACTCATTTGCCCGATGCAGACGGGGCGGGTTGTGCGGTATTTAAAACGTTGCCTTGCAAATCCTAATATTATCTGTAAACAGAAAACGAGAAAAGAAAAACATGTCATTATAACTTCTAGACATTCCTTGACATGTAGGTATACCGATGTGTTCGAATCGGGCTTTTAACAACTGGAAGCTTTCTGCTTTCCTGTTTTGCTGTTGTGTGCTTGCGGTGTGAATGAGTTTAAGGCTATAGTAATCTCCAAATCGCACAGTAAGACTGTTTTGAGAACTAATGAAGTATTTATTTGCATGCAGTTTTACCGATACGAGCAACGATACTCAGCTAGAGGTTCTTTCCTCTCATTAGAAAAGTGTCGGCAAAGTTTTATTTTTTTGCAACACTGCAGGTTTATAATTTACGCCCCATTTGCTAATTTGTTGACTCGTTGAAGTTTAAAGGCGAAACACACATCATTTCTTCAGTACACTTCCACAAGCGTTATGTAATCCGGCGGGGATCCAATGCGCCAGTTGGTTTTTAACAAATAGATCGCCTAGATATTTCAGCGGAAATACGCTCCTCTTTTCCTTAGTTACGAAAATCACAAGACATCTTTATTCAGTACGAATGAAAATCATTCACACCTAGTTTAGGAGTAGGGAATTAGTAAACTGAGTGACTGTATACTGATAAGTATCATTAAGGCCATTAGGCCTTTTAGGCATAGCGTTTAACGCCCAAACTTATAACTTAACAAGAAAAAAGTACGCCGAGATAATGGTTTTAGTCCGGTTTATTAATAAACCTTGCCTTTGCTTCCTTTTTTCCTTAACTACTTATCAGTTTCCAAATCCTAAGAGCAGAATCTATGTGCAAAATGTTTTCTTCACATCCATTTCTGTTATTTTGGTCGTGTTTGCACTTTCGGCGCTCAAATTGTAAAATCATCAAGCGAAAAAAAGATCATTAATTTATTTCTCCGGTTAAATACATGCAATGAACAACATCACTCCCCCGAATGCAAGTGAAAACAAGGGATAATGGGCGAACAAAACAGCGATATATGTTTTCTGTGATATTGGCCGGGCGCGAGTACTCAAAAAGTATCTCCAGTGGCAATAGCTCTAATGTCGTTTACAAGTTTATCTCTGCTTTTCATAATGTGATGTCCCATTTTTAACAATAAATACAATCTCGCAAATGTACGTTGTTGTGGAAACGCGCAGTACTTCTTCGCAATGGCTATTTTCTCGTCGCGAGCTCCATTGTTCATTAGTGGCTTTAAGAAATCAGTTTAGATTATTAACGAACAAGGGGTTTCTTTGAAAAGAGCCTTTGAATGGCAGTTTTCTGCGGTTGGATAGAAAATTTCACGGAGACATAAGTTTTCAACCTGGGTGTTCAAACTCCATGTATATGATCATACAATCCGTACTGTAGGTGTTTCTTGTTTGTATTCGATCCGGCACCAAACTTTATCCCGAGTGAAATTTATTAGGAGTTGTTTCAATTAAACACTTTCTCTGAGCTCGCGGTCGAACTGGATTATTCAAATAGAAAACTCTGCTCAGCCCTTAGTAATTGCGAGCGCGCATTTGGTAAATAAAGTTTGGGGTTAGATGCTTTCATTTCATGTCTATTGAAAATCCTACAGCCTTTGAGCTTGACACAACTTGATGTTTTTCACCCTTTGGCAGAAAGACCCTTGCAAACCAATAAAAGAACACAATCAATTGCATGATAATATAGATATATTTTTCCGAACGCATGTCTCGTTCTGCTCTCTCCTAAATGAAACGCCCAGAGTATCGCATCTCATTTTAGCATTCGAGCGCGATACATTTGTTCCTTTTGAGGAAGTGAAAGCCTATTGATGCAGGCGGCAGGCAAATCACAGATGTACATACACTGCCTGCAGCGATTACATTGTCAGGAGTTATGCACTGATTTCTTTCAATTTTCACCTCAGTGAAAACCTATGTAATCCAATGACTACGCTTAAATCACTAACGATTTATTTCATTACTTCCCTTGCCAGAATGAATCAACAGCAAGGTCAGCACCTATCACAGTGCAAGGAGAGTTTTTCTCCAGAGGGAAAAGCTATGGAAGACTTTCGCGGGCTAAAAAATTCACCAATCTCCAGTTCAACAGACGACCTACGCAAAGGCGAGTGAATCTCAGAAGAAAAACTTTAAAACAACGCTTTCGAACAATCAAAGAGAGAAGCAGACGACGATTGACCACAGGAAAAGAAGAAAAGAAGTAACGAATGCTGTGGATGGCAAATATTTAATATTGGCTTGTGGAGCCAAAACAAAGCGCAACTCTCTCTTAAAAAAAAATACATGCAAGAGGAAAACTTGAAAGAGCTACATAAAGTTTATTGCCGAATTTTGAATTGTTGTACAGAGAAATATCGTTGTAAATGTTCAAATGTATAAATATAATATGCGATGTGCGCAGTTCTTGTAACATAAAATCTCTTCGTACCGGGCTTCTAGATGTTGGATGACTTGAAAAAAAAAAGAAACAAAGAAAAGAAATGCAACGCTTCGTGGCTGACATTTCGTGTTTTGATTATGCGACGGTTTTTAAAAAGTCGCTATCATTAGTTTAAAAGAGAAGGATTGTCAGAGAAAATAGTCAAGTTGTTCGAATACAATGAGTATTTACTGTTCTCTTGTAATCTATATGACAGTAATACGCGATCAGTTTACTGAATATTAGTTTTGAGGTTTCCTTTTGGGGCTGTAGCTGTTTTTTCTTTTCAACCTGCGCTAAGTGAGCTGTTTTGCGTTTGTGTCATCTCCCATTCAGCTGTTGTACCCTTACATTAATGGAAAATCTTTTGTTCGTATCCATTGAGACTATTCCTCGCTAACTCCGTGTCTTTTCGAATTACTTTCAACTGCTCGATTAGCATTTGAAAAAAAAGAAGAAAAAGAAACTCGCTAATAGATGCCTTTTGTAGAAACAGCCTGAAAGTGACAGCGTGTTATAACGATTAGCACTTGGCCTTAGGGTTTGTGAAAGGGCGCTAATTGCTTACTATTTCTATTCTTCTTTGCTACAAATGGCGTCCAAACAGTGCCTTCAAAGGACCTAAATACCGTTTTGCGTTACATTGCTGTGAGGGTTGCTTTATCGATAAAAGATGTCAAACTTATGTCAAATGCACTCTTAATGATTGCCACCCAACAATGGTTAATTACCATAATGTCTCCGTATAATACGCCTCAACTGTAAACAGAGTGGTCATCGTGAAAAGTTCAGGGCCAAAAATGTCTTTAATGTCTGAAGTCACTTAGTGATGGCGGAGAATTAATCAAATAATGTTTGGCCTTTTCGATAGTTCTATTAGCGGCAACTCCAAAAACTAAAACCTAGCCTTGAGAACTTATTTTTGGGTAGCATCGCTGAGCAGATGTTTCGAATCTCAATTCAAAGGTTTTTTTAGGAGATAACAACCAAGTGAAAGTCTTATTGTAAAAGATACGCTATCAACGCTCAGAGAAAACCTCGGGTCAAAGTTTGTCAGGTGCGGTTTAGCTCAATAACTCCGAAGAATGCAGAGACATTTCTCGACAGGAGATTTAAGAAGAAAACACTTTAAGCGTATCGATCTGTCACTTAAAGGGCATCGTCTAAATATTTGCCAAACTGAGCCGCAGATAACGCAAACAGCTATATCTATCTTTAAAAGGTTATCTACTTCCAAATCCCGAGAAATCTCAAATGGCTACTGCCGAGGAAAACTTGATAAAAATAAAACAGAACAGAACAAAAAGCTTTGCCCATATTTTCCGTTAATCGCCTGGAGTTCAAGGCTATGAAAATGTCTAGCCTCAGTTTTTGATGGTCTGTCGTATCGGTAGATTATCGCTATCTGAAAGCTTTTATGACACCTGAAAGCACCGGAAAAGAGGTATTTGCAGTAATACATCCGAAACCAAACAAAACCGATATGAACATAAAGCGCTTTAAATATCGGAGTAAACAATTTCATTTTAGGAAATTCACACCATTTCTGGCAAGGGTAGTTGCATCATCAATTGAAAATTGCCTTTAGCTTTCGCAAAGCGATTTATTTTCTGGTGATTCTCACGCAATATTTGCATATGGAATTGTATTTCACCGTCTCGTAACAGATGCAACGCATTTGGCTGAAATCTCAGTAATTACTGTCTATCACGTATCGTACCTGAAATCAAGGCAAAATCGGGGCTCATATTGATTTTATCTCGAAGTAAGATATCAAAAACAAACAAGAAGAGCACTTAGTGAAGTGGAATTTCTTGCTTTTGTGCCAGATATTGTTGCGGTTCTCAAATGGTCGCGTTTTTGCATTGCAATTAGTAGTCTTTATTATGTGACCTATTTTACGTTAGTTTCTGAGTGAATTTTAGTAAAAACAAAGATCGGATCAGATAACTATTGAAAAATTGCCTTGACTTGACAAAAATTTTGGGTTTACCATAACATCGTCGAATAAAAAGACCTTGTTTTAAAATAAGTAATATCGAGATTAATATAACTAGAAATGGGTATTTAAATGACAGAAATTTGCTGAAGAAATCAAGAAATTTTTATTGTTTCCTGTTTCATAGGCCGGCTTTAGACGGTCTAAGATACATTAACCATCAGTCAACGAAAAGGCATGTTGAGCATCTGCACACTATAATTTGCGCACTCTCGATCACATAGTTCAGTTTAAGAAAAAAAGGTTGTCATTACTTCATGAAATATAATGAACATTTCATTTTGCGGTTTTTGAAAATATAATGAAACGTTCATTAAGATTCTCCGAATTGCGGACTGGGATAAGTCTTCTCAGTCTTGAGTCTAGTTTAGCCACCGATGAAAGTAAAATGGCTTTGCCAAAGCAGTTTTCAAACAATACTTGAAGGCTATTGGAAATGCAGCCGGTGTTCGAAGCTTTTCAGGTGCATTCACGTTGAAATTACAGCAAAATCTACTTTTGACAGGATGGGCTCCTACTTTTGATTAATACTTCTACGAAGGCGAATGAAAGGAAATACTTGTTTTTCGTAAACCTGAGCTAGATCTGTTTTAAATGCAGGTATCTGAGCTGATGAAATTATGTTGAACGAATCCTTCGCAATTTAAACCTTCCATTAAGGCACGTGTTGACAGAACGTATCAAAAATCCTGCACGCAATTCTCAGTCGTGCAACGGCAAAGCATTTCTTTCGTTCAATCCATTATTGCATTAATAATATTTAATTGTAAGCCTAAGTGAACAGGCAAAGGTATTCAGTTTAACCCAGCGGTGTGTTAATGTAATCCACTTCTGTAAAGTACTCGGCTCTTGTAGCAGAGTCTTAAGTAACAGTTTCAGCAACGGCACGATGGCTCTTGCTGGAATTATTGAAACAGTTCACCTGCAGAAAAAAATGAAAGAGCTTTAAAAAATTACCGAAACTTGTGTTTTCCCCCCGCGATCCAAATGAAAACATCTCAGACACATTTTTTCATGAAACTCGTGTACACAATTGTGTTATGTAGTAAACATTGACGCTTGCCTTGGGAAGGACTTGATAGGTTAAGTTCGTTGAATTACGTTCATTCACTTTGAAATTAAGACTAAACGGTCAGTATAAATGACCATGGAGGTTGATTTGAATTTGCCATACTGCTGGCAGGCACGCCGATGAAATGTGCACACGCATTCATACACTAAAATATACTACGGAACAGAAATGTCAATGGGCCTAACCGAGTGCTAGTGTACAATATATACTCTCTTGTACATTTGCTTGACCAGAGAGGTCGACAGAAATTGTCACTTCCAGATGACGAACGGGAGGACAAATGGTGGTTACCATAGGAAGTTATGTGATCGCACAAAAATAGTTATAGGGAATTATGGAAGGGAAGAATAGAATGTTGTTCAGGAGAAAGGATAACAACAATAATAGATTGATCTGAACCCCTTTCGGCTGACAAGTGTAGGTTAGCACGCATTGCATGGACAGAAATTGCGATTGAAGTTCTTCGTAACTTGAGAAAACAAGCAAACATTACTTCTCTATACCTTTTTTTGCTTCAAGGTTTTAACTAATATAGGTCCCTGGTTGTAATTTCTAGTTCTAGACTTCCACACAAGTAACCTTTCTTTGTGGTCCTAAAAGATGCCTTATTATCTTGATGGTTCAAATACTGATTATCAAAGACCTGAAAGGTTATTCACCACCATAGTGAAATGAAAATGGGTGATGGAAATATAAATATCAAAGCGAATAAGACAAACATTTGACAGAGTGAATAGCCACATATTGAGTTGAACAGTTTCACTTTGGGTTAAATAGGTTTATAATATATTAAATCAAAAAGACAATGTGGATGATTCTGTTTGAGTAAGCTCGATATAAGATCGAGTGTAATTTAGATCTATTTTACCTCCTGTTCCTCCTCTCTTCAGTTGTATGGGTATCAGATTAAAATTTGCATAGTGCCAAACAGACTTACGAGTATGAGCTGGTCGTTATACCGAATTGACATTAACACGACTGTTGGCCGAGTTGACCTGCTGCAACAGCATCTAGCTTCATGGAAGATATTGAGCTGCAATGCGTTGAGCATTTCGCTTGCACACATACAATGCAACTGCATGGTGATAAAATATCCGGGTTTCAATGTTTCATCAACATGCTCCGTATGGCCGACAAAATTATTTAGATGACTGCTCTCACCTAAGCCGTATTTTCAGCCCTGAATTATGACACCCATATAATTTGTCATTTATCTGTGGGGAAATGAATTGAGAAGGAATTTGGAATTACTTGCTGAAGTGTTCAATATACGTGCATGCCGCAATTATCGTATGGGGATATTTGAGTGTAATGCCTCAGTACTCAGGCTCTTTAGCAGATTTGTAATTCGCAAGCTCCTCAGTAGTTATATTAATATGCTTTGAACATCTCTGAATTCGATCTTAATCCAATGCACACAGAACACAGCCAGAAGCATTCCCGGGGAGTGCATTTTGTCTGTATTCTGTAAGCTTCTGTACACTGATGCATGACTCGACTATTTCGCTGTGGTACCGCTGAAGATTTGTGAAGACTGAAGCTCGCAGCTCCACTATTTCCACTAGGAATCTAGGGTTTTGTTTTCTTGCAGTTGTATTGCAGAAATTGTATCGTTTTACTCTTGAATTATGTAGCCTTTGATAGTCTGTTGCACCCTTTTACTGACCGTGCAACCACCCTGACTGCGTTGCTGAGAAGGTAACTTGGCAGTACCAAATATCGTGTTAACCGAGATGGGTGGCTATCAATTTTGCCAGTGACATGAACTTTCAGTTGTACTTGACGATGTATTTTCCTTCAAATTATACACCCAATAAAACAACTTCTTTTTATATGATACAATGTTTTTTTTTTCCCAGCTTAACCGATGGTAGTTTTCAGTCTCATTCTCGGATTTTAGGATTTTTCTGGCGATTTACAGAAAAACCTTCACATCAGGACATTTAACATTAATACTTTGTATTCCTGCTCTCTCAAAACTGCACATTTCGATGCTTAAACGTCACCTCACTCACTGTTGCTGTTTTTTTTATTTGAGCAATGCTTATAATTCCTGTAGTCTCCAATTTATGATAAGAATCAAAACTTAATATCTTGCTTTGCTATATCACGTCCTAATAATAACAAAATAAGAGATAAACGCCAAACACGTACAAGGCATGGAATTGAAATGGAATTAAGAAAAATACCAAACAAGTGACTGAAGCTACATTGTTCCCTACCACATTGCTCTTTCTGCATCTCTACTATTACCGTGCTCCAGAAAGACGTCTACTCAAAAACACAAACACGAACTCTGAAATGACAACTTGGACTCGATTTCATTTGGCAATGAACCTCTTCGCTGGTATTTGCCACTACTTGACCTTTTAAAGGCTCATTTATGGTTGTAAAATGCCATACCGAATGTTTCTGTGATCTGCAACACCACTACCACTTCGAAAGCCCAGAATGGGTTGGTCAGCTTGGTTTTCATGTCACAAAGTGCAAGGAACCAACTTTGCCAAGGATGAAATCCTTAGTGTGCTTGGGTTTGGTTAGCTTGCTTGGCCTCCAGGTCTGTCCATTAACGAAAGCGTCTTTGACATTTCGTGAGATATCGGTTTTACTATTTCCTTCATTTGTGGACCCTTCAAATGACACTTTGTTATCGTATATGAGCTGTGGGGATCTGTATCTGTTGATAAGTGGCGTTATCTGACCCAAGCAAACATGGCGTCGCTTACATCGGTGGTCGTTGGCCCGGGTCGTGGGCTGGGGAAGTCATCTAATAACAGTCAGTGATAAGTTTCGTGCTTGAAATCTAACATATAAAACTGTCTCAGTTTGAACAATGTCGGAGTTGAATGCGGACCGCTTGTAATTCGGTTTCCTTTATATGTACAACTAAATTTGCATATCCTTCCTTCATTCGATTTAGAGGAAGCTTGGGCTGCAGTACCTACGCAAGTGTTATGGACCAAACTGAAACCGAAGCCAGAAGTACCTGACAACGACTACAACACTTCAGTCAAACATTTGCCGTCAAAATCGCTTTTTAGTTAATTGTTTTCGATTACCCTGTAGTACTTGACATCTGTACAAATTTAAAATGAGAGCACGGTGCTACACGGTGCTCGATTAAGGATAACTTAACGGCACAACGAGGTGCTTTTCTGGCTTGAAGCTGTAATTCGTAAATTGTTGAATTAATTGTCGCGCAAAGTGCAAGATTTTTTAATTCAAGTTTGCCATGTGAAGAAAAGCATTTCTATGTTCCCGCGGGTCTTCATTGTGATCATAAGCTTCGAGCAGCTTGTCTGCGGCTTTCTTAATACATTACAGCCCAGTATTTCCAATATTCAGGTCGATGTAAATTTGGGCGGTTTTTGAACGCTTATTCTAAGAATTGTTGTCACTTAATTTGACACCGCGGTGTATGTTGTAAATATTACCACCATTGTGTTTCGCCCGCAGTTAGGGAAATAAACGCAGTCCATTTTTTGACTTGATTGACCTTTCCTTCCAAGAGGGTCTCTATGTATGGAATCTTCCTGCATATGAAACTTTAAATTATCTGCAGAAGCTAGTGCTCGAAACAGCTGAAAAGTGGGCCGGGTATAGATTCGGCTCTGCTATTAACGGCAAACTGTAAATCTTCTGCTAACAGGATTTAATGGCAAAACGTTTCAAGGCTTCAGAAAGCTTTCTCATCGGTAAATGAGATAAACTGTCAGATTATAGAATACCGCTTGAATAGAACTGGGGCAATCGCCAGTTTTAATGCTTTGATATGAAACATTATCGACTTTTTTCCGTTTCACTTATAGTCATGAAAAGTTAATTTTACTTTATGTTAATTATGATAACAACAAGCTGAAATTATCGACAAAACGGTGCAGATGGGAGTTTTAACCAAAGTGTAGAATTGTAGCTTCTAACAGCCTTTTTCGTGAAACTCTTATTGTCTCTTTAAGTCTTTATTGGCTAAACGCCGACAGATATTTTCAATAACCCACACATCGAAAATTACTGCTCCCTTATCTATCTGAAGTTAATGTCAACATCCTATTTATCTGCTCCTTTGAAAATAGTCCCTTTTGTTGCTCTATTGTCATTTTATTTTTACATGTGTAGATCTTGCACCTGCCTCTTAATCCTTTGAATCCCAGTCTAAAAAAAGGTCTTGTTCAGTTGTAGATGGGGCCTAAACTAGTTTGTTTTATTCTTGTCACCATACAAGAATCAGTTATAGTAATCAATCTATCCAACTTAAAAAATTTAACCGTTTGTTCGTAAAAAGATGGCTTGCTTGCCAGTAAAGATGGAATTGGTTAGTTTGAGGCTCGAGAGTCTAAGAGGATTCAGTTTGTAAAATGTAAAACAATAAAATAACTTACACTAGAGCGCAACCCATCAGTGCTGCAATGGCCACGGGTATACTGACTTACATACTTAATTTTTGCCATAAAATTATGAAGCTAGATAGTGACTAGTCTTTCGAATAAAAGACAATACTTGTCTGGCGAATTCTAGTTTTAAAATCTCGAGGTGTAACTGAATGTAAACGTTATCTGTTCATGTGTAAGTTGTGGGCAACTTTGCCTGTATAAGCCTCTTAAAGTTGACTTTATATTCAAGTAACTGACTACCTCAGGGCACAATACAGAGTGCATCGTTCTTTTCCTAAATTTCCTATGTAGGAAACTACAAAATACTATCGCAGATCCGTTGAGATGTGCCTGGGAAGAGATCATTTATATTCATAACATGGATTGCTAAGATGGGGGATGATTTTAAAATAAATATCAATATCGCAAGTTGATTTTGTAAAGGTGTACTTTTTATGTCATTCAGTAGAATTCAAGTGTTCAAGAGCCAGGTTTAAATTACTGTACAGTCCTTAACATTTGGATGTCTTTTCATCGATTTTCTTTGATGCCTGGCATGCGCATAAGATCTCCTTATCTGTAGTAAGCGAAGCGGATAATGATTAAGGTGATAAGCTTCTGTACCTACACTAGTCACCTTTGAGAATTTATTCTTATTCTCAATCGCCAGATTTCGTCGTTCCTAGTTCTTTCTCATGAATGACGACGGTGCTAGTGTTTCCGGAAAGCTAAGTTCCAAGACGAAATTGCGTTCAAATGGAACCTGTCGACCTTAAAAAATGGTCAACGTTTAGAAAACGTAAATAACTTATTCCGATGATATGTAAACAGTGCCTTTTTTAATTGCTACAACGATGATTATGACATCGAGAAGGCTATTGATGCTTTTTCCAAATCATTTAACCAGTCTTTCATTTTATTTCATCCTAGTCATAAGTGAGCCTTCAAAATAACAGATTTTCCTGACACAAACTTCCTGATAAAAAGCTTTTTTTGCTGATTTTTTTCAAAAGCTTGTTTTTGGACGGATTAGTCTTAGGTGGGCCTATTGTCGTAGATGGTTTTTCAGGAATTTTGCGTTTCAAAGAAGGGACTTAGCGGATGAAACTTTCTAATTAAGCAATAGACCACAAATTTCTATGGGTTATAAGCTGATAAACCACGCGGGATGTTGGTAGAACACGAGAAGAATTTGTAAACCATGAGCCGCAGGCGAGTTGTTTACGAATTCTTCGAGTGTTCTACCAACATCCCAAGTGGTTTATCAGCCTATAACCCATAGAAAACTTGTGGTCTATTGCTTTTATATAATAATTCAGAAGACGCGCGATTTTTCCGTGGGTTTACCGGCACAATAACCCACAGCTGATTGACCAATCAGAGCGCGCGCATTGATTTGGTTATTATATAAATGCACATAAGAATACAGTATTATTGACTAAGTGTTACCATATAAAAGAAACTGAGTCTACAATCTCCAGTTGAGTATCAAAAGTCTGACATACTATAATAACATAATATACAAAACAACTTTACAAAACAGTAGGGGCTTTGTAATCGCAGGAGAGTTATTTGAGAGCTAATACGGCTATTTTCGGAAGACCTTCTTATTGAAAGGATATTCGTGTCTAAGATTTGGAGGTATTATATTTGGGTGGGCAAATGTATTTTCGAGGCGGGTCTGTTGTCAAAATTCTAGTGTCCGTCTAACACTTTCATGCTCCATGATCATTTTTGTTGTAGCTCAAACATCATAAATCTCTTTGCTATACCTTATTTCTGCATGCATGTAATACCGCGATTATATATATTTTTTTTCGTCCTACGGTTCAATAATTCTTTTGATTTGTTTTGTCGCCAGTTTTGTTTTCCCTTCCTTCTAATCTTCCTCTACTGTCTTATTTGGAAAAGGCGGACTAAAACGTATTGAATAAATCTGACTACTAAAACTTTAGTCTAATCAGACTTTCTTGGGATTTCATGTTAGAGTCAGCCCCAGAACAAAGGATTGTACGACGACTTTTGTAAAGTAGGTTACTACGACGCTTGGAGACTCGCACTTTTAAGCCTGTATGTCTGCATACCGCTTTAAAAGATACTTATTCTGCCAAGCATGTTGCAGAAATTGACTGAATACGGTTAATCATTTCCTTCTTGTGGCACTGTTTAGTGCACAATGATGATTGCCACATGGTATGCCGAATGTCTCTGGAGTGCAGCGCCGAGTACGTTCTCTTTTCTCTGCAAAGTGTTAATATTTGTAAGTCTGTCAATGAAACGCTAGTAGGTTACTATACATATGAAAATTACAAGTCAAGCATTATTTTTATATAGGACTGCCGTGCCTCGCCGGTAAAGCTGTTTTAATTTTAATTTCCCATGCAGTGTGTGGTCAGAGCTTTTGTGCGTTACCAATCAAAGTCTTTAGATACTTAAAGGCTACTGAACAGTGCTTTTTATATTATTTAAAGTTGTCCTTCAGTAGCGTGTTGGGTGGTTTAACAGAGGATTACTGAGGCTTTGACGGAGCTAAGTACTGTTATTCTTTTAATTCCATGCTTTTGCAGATCCACGGCATTTCACAATCCTGACGATATAAATTGGTGAAAGCTTGAAGTTAAAAGGGTAATGTTAGCTCAAGGCCTTAGTCGAATTGTCTTTTCCGCCAGTGCTTCTTGTGTAGCTTTTGAATTTGAAAGCGTAGAAAGTAGGTACATGTATTCAGATGGAAAAAACTTTTATGTACAATTACTGCTTTTGCTTGGCAAACTGGTTTAGACTTTTTGACTGAAATTAAAGATAACGTGTTGATGAGCTCTGATTGCGAGGTTATGTTTGATTATGCTCAAAGCAACCTTATTTACGTTTCTGTCTATACAATGATACTGTGTAGAAAACCCAAGAGTACCATCGTTTTAATGGAAGCTACCGCGTAGCACGGGTTTCAGTTTATTATGCTGTACACGGAATTCTTAATCGTCACTTTCAGTTGGGTCTGTGGCCGAGGAAGCCCTAGGCTGTGATTATTCATTAATTGAAGGCTATTAATATTTTTATGGCATTTGTTATACAACAAAACTAAGGCCGTTAAAACGTTCTAGTTTGTTTCAAGGCTATTCCAGAAAAGACAATTGCTCTATAAGCTCTGGTACGATTC
>CM042759.1:6514009-6531129 GCA_022496165.2 Catalaphyllia jardinei
TAACGTTTGCCCTCTTTTCGCGTGGCTTTGCGGGTAGTTTTTATTTTTAATGTTATTTGCCCTGCTGTTAACGATTTGCCCTCTTTGTGGGCTTTGCGGGCAGTTTTTATTTTAAATGTTATTTGCCCTGCTGTTAACGATTTGCCCTCTTTTCCTGTGGGCTTTGCGGGCAATATGTATTTCATATGTTACTTTATTTGCTGTTGCGGGCGCGTTCAATATATTATTCGCCCTGCTTCTTAACATTTGGCTTCTTTCGTGGGGGCTTTGCGGACAGTTTTGGTTTCGAGTGTTATTTGCCAACGATTTGCCCTCTCTGTGGGCTTTGCGGGCTATAACATGGTTTGGTTTGTTGTTTGCCCTGCTTCTAACGTCCGCCCTCTTTCCATGTGGGCTTTGCGGGCAATTCTGTTTTGGTATGTTATTTTATTTATTGTCGCGGGCGATATTTCGTTTGAGCTTTACGGCAGTGGCTTTGCAGACTATATTTTCATTTGGTTTGTTATTCGCCCTATTTGTAAACGTCTGCCCTTTTCTATGTGGGTTTAGTTAGTTATTCTTTTTCGTATGTTGTTACATTTGCTGTCAACATTTTTCCCATTCATCAGCTTTGCGGGTTATAATTTGGTTGTTATTCGCCCTGCTATTTTAGTTTTCCCGTTTTATTTCGGCGTGGCGGGCCATTTTATTTTTTAAAATTCGTAATTTCATTGCCCTGCTGTCAGCCTTTTGGCTATTTGGTTTTGATTTTATTTATCTTTTCGTTTTTATGACTTTATTCTTATTTTATATGTCTTTTGCCTTACTTGGACTATATTAACCCATTTCTTAATTTTGACTTTTGTTTGCCCGCCTCTATATGTTCCCTGTGAGATTTTTGTTTATTTTCAACTTATCCGTCATGTTTTTACTCGCCCTTTATTGGTGCTTTGTGGGCAGTTTTTAATTTGTTAGCTTCGTTTGCCCTGCTTTTCACGTGCCATTGTGTTTTCTAGCTTTTGTTTTGTCCTGTTCGCCGCCTAATTTTCCACTTTGTTTTTACACTTATTGTGTTTATCTCGCCTATGTATTAGAATTTTCTTTTTTAAATCTTTCGGCCCCGCGTTATTGTTCGCGAGCTTCTAGTGCGGCTTCCACCAGGGCCAGTTTGTTTTGCCTGCCTTCTTCAAAACGTGTGTCTTTGTTTTTCCTTTCCGATCTTTATAATGGCAGGTACCCTCAGTATTCTCTTTTAGCGCGCCTATTCATCCGGCGTTTCTTCTTTTTGCTTTGTATTAACGCAGTTTACTCTTTTCTATTATTGGATTCTTATTACCCATATTTGTCGCCTTTTAGGGCTCAGTTTTCATTGCCCATTTTTCTTTCTTAGGTCTTACAACAACGTATTAAATCTCTCGAAAGTGCACAGGGCTCCTCCGTCGAGTCGTTGATACAGCGAATTTCATTCTACGGTGGCAGAAGAGTCGAAGACTTCGACAAATATGAAGCTCTTCGTTACGCTGAAGAATTGGCTTCTGTTGCAATATCCTCCAGTCATCCCAAGGCCGCCAGTTATGATGTTATCACTTCGACTTTAAGAGAGAAGCTTCACGTCCCGGCTGAGCAGTTCAAGGCGTATTTCCTCGCCTTGTTGACCGACAAGGAGTCCTTCCGACGATCCATGCCATATCGCACTCAGCCGCGTAGAGGAAGATTCCCGTATCAGCAGTCGAATTTTCAGGCCTATCAGGGTCCACCTCCGCGTGTTATTTGCTACAGATGTGGTGAACCAGGGCATAAGTCTCCCCAGTGTTGGAAGCGGGCTCCATCTCGTCAGCCTTCCTCTTCTGTCCCTGCTCAGCCTCGGCCTGGCCGTCCTTTAATTTGATTTTGTTGTCTCATCTTATGCATTTAAGGTTTTCCTTAAGGCGGATAATGCCTTGTTTATCCTTGTCTGCGTATTTTTGTACCCCTTTTAGTTTGCTCCCTTACCAATTTATTTTATATATTTTATACTGTCCATTTTTCTCGTTCCCCTTTTCCTCTTTCCTCGGGTGGCATTCTCAAAGGGAAACTTATGTTCCCTCTCGGATTACCGGGGCTGAGTTTGCCATTCCCTGGGCCTTACGTTCCGTTTCTTCTCTTTTAGTTTTCCAAGATGCCTATTCATGACTGGGAGAAGACTCCTAATTTTGATCCTACCAAGATTTCTGTTAATTGTCCACGTTGGGTAAATTATAAGGGATCGCTACTTACTGAGGCCCAGGAAATGGCAGACAACGCCCATATTACGCAGGAATTCGTCTCCTCGGTTATCGCAGAAGCTTTTGCCGACGCCTCTCTATTGGCTTTCCGTCACTCAAGTTCCTTTAGAGCGGGTTAACTTCATCGTCATATGGTTCAGTGGGACAAGTTATTTCAGTCCTCGGATAACAATTTCTCTGAAGTCCTAGACTGGATTCATAATTATGTCAGCGTTGACAAGTTTTTTACTCATTATAAGGGAGCTATAAGGGAGTTGAGTGTAACTGCGATACCGGGCCCCCTGCTCGCATTTTCGCTAATCATCTTTCTTGTAAGGCTTTTGCCCAGTTTATTTCTGATACTCTTATCGAGAGATTAGCTACCGGCGCTATCTCCCTTTGGGGTAAGGTGGGGGAATGTCCCCCTCCACACCTTGTCATGCCGCTTACAGTAGAACCCACCAAACCACGCTTTTGTACTGACAATAGATTTCTCAAGCTTTGGATTCAAGATCGGCCTTTTTCTTTAGACAGTGTCCGGCAGTTGTCCAAATATGTTCTTCCCAACTTTTTTTAAACTGTCTGCGACGACAAATCCGGTTACGACCATATCCAACTCTCTGTTGACAGCCGGACATTTTTTGGATTCGAGTGGGGTGGTTGGTTTTTTGTTAGTTGTTGCATTCCATTTGGTTCGAAATCATCCGCCTACATATATCACTCCTCTGGTCTCCTTGCCTCTCGTTATCTACGGTCGCTTGGCATTCCTTCCTCTTTGTATATCGACGACCGTCACAGTAGTCAGCTTTCTTTCCCTAATGGCTGTCTTCCTCTTGCTTATCAAAATTTGCCGCGCGCCATCTGTAGCAAAATTACGTTTCGAGATATTACGACATATTACGACACATTACGACACATGCATGTGTCGAAAAGACATGAAACAGGTCGAAATAGGTCGAAATACTGAAGTCGAAATGAGTAATGTGATGTCATCATGTCCTGTAATTCTATCTCGAAATAAATTGGTTGTCATGGCTATACCATGTAACTGGAAGCCCGTAATGACTTATGTCATGTAATGTGAGGCCGCTTGTGACGTTCGAACCCTTGGTAACCCCCTTGTTGTTAAGGACGGAAACTGTTCTCGTACACAAAGCTTATGAACCCCAGTTCCTCTCGGCTCGATACTGTTCCACCATATTTTGATCGTCGATTTTAGTCAAGATTGTTCGCGGCCAGATCAGAGGAGTCGCTTTTCCGGTCCAAGTCATTTTAAACCGTTTTTTTTCTTGAGAGTGCTGTTGTGCAATGACGCCTACGAAGATCTTCTTGGTTTTGTTTCTGTTTTCTGTTGTTTTCGTGAATAGGTGAGATAATTTTAATGTAGATTTTGTATTTTGCTATTACTTCTTGCAATTCCGTCTATCTGCCTTGATGTAATGTTTTATTCTGTAACACATGCACATGATTTTTAAAAATTCGAGTGTGGACTTTTTATATCAAGTGAAGCTTAAATTTTGATATGCTGACAATCGGTTTCTATTTTTTCCCTATATTTATTTAATGGCGATAGTTTATTAAAAGCAAGTATAAAAATAATATCCATTATCGAGCCGGGGATTGGAGGGAAATATTCGTGCCATGCTAATTCTGTTTTAATTTTTATGTTTTTTACTTTCCCTTGCATTGTGTATCTAGGCAAGATGCCAACAGGCAACTGCAGCGCTTTGTGACATCCATTTTGTCACTTCTGCACGAGTTAAATAGGTGCCGTGATTCTCCCCTGGATAGGGAGAATGCAGAGTTTTTGCTCCTTAGACTGGGAGGTGCAATACGTCACATGCACCAGGTCATTACTTTTGTTGAAACATCACCTGAGTTTTCGCAAAATGATGTTAACAACCTAAGACAGCTTTCCAGAGAGCTGAGCCTAATTGAGGATTTATTTAGGGCGCTACCTGTTTTCACCCCCAGCTCCTACCGTGCCCCTGTTAGATATACTGGTGCTGTAGGCCGTCCTTCTTATGAAATCTCCAGAGAACAGATTATGCTTTTACGTTCCTGTTACTTTTCGTGGACCAGTATTGCGGGCATTCGTGGTGTGTCTAGATGGACCATACACAGGCGGGCCATTGATCTAGACATACCTCCTTCATTTTTAACGTATTCTCCAATCCAGCAAGTAGAATTGCAGCAAATTGTGCAAGAGGAACTTGTCTCAATTCCTCGTTGCGGGGAAAGATACATGCAAGGTGTACTACGGAGACGTGGGATCTGTGTCCAGAGATGGCGTGTACGTGATGAGCCTGGATCCAATTGGTAGAGCTTGTCGTTGGGCACAGCAAATCCCACGTTGGCCTTACAGAGTGCCACATCCCAATTTTCTCTGGCACATTGACAGCAACCTGAAGTTGCGTCACTGGCGTTTTGTCATCCATGGTGGCATTGACGGTTACTCTCGGTTGATTGTTTATCTAAGGTGCAGCAACAACAACATGGCATCAACAGTGCTTGCCTTGTTTCGAGAATCAATTAATACCTGGGGATTGCCTTCGCGAGTCAGAGCAGATGACGGAGGAGAAAACGTTGCAGTTGGTGACCTAATGATCCAATACCGGGGTGAAGGGCGTGGTAGTTTCATCACCGGGCCAAGTGTTCACAACACAAGGATTGAAAGATTATGGCGTGAAGTGGTTCACTGTATTTTATATATTTTTAAAGATATATTTTTACATATGGAGCAAGTTGGTATACTTAGTCGCAACACTGATATTGATCTTTTTGCCTTACATTATGTTTATACCCCAAGGATCAATAATGCACTAACACAGTTTATTGAGACATTTAATAATCATGGACTATCTACTGAGCATAGCCGTTCTCCGCACCAGTTATGGATTTCTGGTATTCTGCAACATCATTCTTCCAATTACTCTGGTGTAAGAGGTATTATGGATTATAACCTGCCAGATGATCTAGCCATGTATGGGGATGACCCAGATGCTCCACTTCCTCAGGGTGATCAATTATCAGGAGTTGATGTGGCTCCAATTTCACTTAATGTTCCAGAACATGTCATTCTGGTGCTACAAGAATCATTTGATCCAGAGGAGGAGGATGGAAACCAGGGAATCAATATTTATTTTCAAGTCAGGCAATTTTTAGTACTGTATTTTGGTTCTATTATGTAACCATTACATCAAGCTGGATTCTGATCTGCAAGAATAATGATATGTGGGTTAATGCTGGCTCCTAAATTTCATGTGCATGGAATTTTAATAGAGAATGTTGCAGTATACACTATCCTCATTTTGGATTACGCATTAAAAGCTGATTTTGATCTGCAAGAATATGGATATGTGGGTAAATGCTGGCTCCTAAATTTCATGTGCTTGGAATTTTAGTAGAGACTGTTGCAGCATACACTATCCTCACTTTGAAATAGTTGGTAAAAGCTGACTCCTGAAGTGTACAGAGCAGTGTCAGTTTAGTTTTGGATGGCAGCTTTTTTGATTAGTTACAATCTTGCCATTGATCATATGACTATGTTTCTCTCATTGTACTGGAAGGATATTTGTTTGTCTGAGATTAGGAAATGACATTATTAAATTTGGAACATTGAGTCGCTAGACTATTTTTTTAGCTTGCCTCATGTGGTAGAAATTTCTTATTTCACAACCCAGTAATAACCCTCAGTAGTGTCGACTTATTTTTTTCATTTTTCATTCATTGTATTTTCTAATAATAGCATGCTTGCAAGAACAAAAAAGGAAGGATAGGTGGTTGTTTGCTTGTAATCTCAGTTACATGATGACTACTTTCATCACCTTTCAACATTTCTGCACTTTACTCGGATGAAAATGAAATTTACCATGACCAAAGAATTGTTCAATGTGAGATCTAGTAGTCTCTTCTAGCATCAAATTACGGTCCTTGTTTACACTTGGATCAATGTAAGAGACTGATAAGTTCTTGTACAATTTTTGTTAATTTCCCTAGTTACACAATTATACTTGCTTCAATTTTCCTTTTGCAGATTTATTTTTCCCTCTTTTTTGTGTCCAAGAAATTTTCATGGCTTCCCCAGAACGTAACACTCGCCTAAAACCACCTCTAGGAACCCAGAGACATCGAAATAACGCAATGTAAACATGAGGTAAGCCATTTTTATTGAAATTATTTCCGCAGGTAGCATTTAGAGCAATTTTCAAAGCATTCCCATACATTGTCTTAAGTTTTAAACGGCCAAAATTGGGGGGGGGGGGGTTGTCAGGTCTTTGTCGTAGCTTTCTTTTGACGAAGTCAAGGCTGGTCACTGCTGTTTCGAAAGACCTGAACCGCGAGGCCGTTTTTTCGCCGAAATTCGACTCCGCTGCTCGATTTTTCCCTCCAACGCAAAGAAGGATAGTCCATTGGTCCCCTTTTCCGGTCGGCTTGGAAAAATCTTAAAACTTTCCGCTCCAATTCGAACGATTTTTGCTTCACTGCTGGAGGTTTCAACTTTCCGGGTATCGTGTGACCATCCAATGAACTACGGCACTGTTTGAAATCAACATTAGCGACCGCTCCTGCGTGACAAATGCGACTTACCGGACGGGTGCACAGTTTGGGGAGAGGGTTGTATTTTAACGAAATTTTTTGACTATGCCCCCGTCCGTTAAGTGGCATTTGTCACGCAGGAGCGGTGGCTAATGTTGATTCAAACCGTGCCGTAGTTCATTGGATGGTCACACTATACGCCGGAAAGTTGAAACCTCCTCCTGAAAACCCCCCAAAAACGACGAAACAGGCAAAATGGACAACAGAAATCAGGCAAGGTGAGTTTATTTACTTAATTTCATTCAAAAAAGTAACATTTTATTTCATTGCGCGATTTTATCCTTCGTTATTATAAATTCCATACAATGCCTTGTAGAGCGCTCAAATTCTCAACGGCCCAATGTGTAACACAACACGGCGCACTGAAGTCAGTCACGTCTCACTCGATAGGCGTACATAAATTAAATCATTAATATTTGATCGATTCCTCAAATCGTGAGTTTGCGACGCCTGTGATATCACGTATTAATCGTATTCAACGTCTGGGCCGCCTGTGGGTAAACAAATATCTCCGATTACAACGTTAACTCACGCTAAATTCACGCTATACAAAGAATTAAATCAGATACGCCTTTTAGCATAATATATGCTGAAAGGCAGGAGAGTCGCACGTTTCGCGTAATGAAATTCGGTCGCTATGTAATAGTACATGTATTTCGCATTGCTCGGGGTCGGACAGTGTAAGTAACCGTGATTTTTAAAGCGCGGTTACAACCGCACCGCGGTTCTTGTTTATTGTTATATTAGTGAGGGTCTGTTTTATTTTATTTTTTCTGTAAATTTTTGTTTTCTTGAACGTAGAAAACACAGCAAACCTTACTTCTTTGACGAAGGTTACAGATGGTAACACGCGAAGAGGTGTTACCGTCACAGAAAACCGTGCAAATGTCGATTTCATTCAAAAAAACTTCGTAACACGTACGCATAGTTAAATAAAGGGGAATGGTTATGAAGCCCGGCAAACACATCAAAGGAGGAAACAAAGATGCTTACATTTTGGTTGGAAGGTCCACGACCGTGCACAATCTTTTGTTTTGCGCTCATACACTATGCATGAGGACCGTAACCAGCACGTTTCTATTGGTTAGTTCCTCACAACGAAGTAAAGAACTACTCAGTGTGTTTTGGGTACGATCAAGGCCAAAAAAGCGAAAAAAAAAACCCCGACGACAAAGAACCTTTTAACTATGATGAAACATTTGTGTGCAGATTTCTGTAATTGAACTACCGGTTACTTAAATATTAAAATATGGAAAAGGCGGAACCACTAGGGCCGCCCTTTCTTCTTCAATAAGTAAGCCTGAGTTGTTGTTTGACAACGATTGTACAACAATCTTTACTTGAGTTTTTTCCTGTACATTGCCGTAACAATATTTTCATGCAATTCTGTAAAGACCTCTCCTGTAAAATTTTGTCGTTGTTTTATTTTGGCCAGACTCTTTTGGAATCATAAAGAAAATGGGAAATGAAAAAGATTTCGTCTCTCATATTCGGTCGAAGGAAAATATGGTAATGATTCTCCTACGCAAGCGTAGTGCCGTTATGCGATGGCTGTGTAAGTTCTTAGGCAAGCCTTTGTGTCAGTTTGATACTTGATTGACAAGTGTCGTTGAGATCGGCATAAAAGAGCGAGAGCACAATCATTAGGTTGAGAAGTGTAAGAGCTGTTGCAGTTAACGGTACACCAGAAGCAATAAAGGAGACGTTTTCAAAGAAAAGAACGTGATCGTCCATTTGTAAAAGAGGCCGTCTCCCCCCAGCAATCTTGCTTTTACAAATCTGGTGGAGAGCCTAGGCCTGGTCATCCGAAGGACCTGGATGGTCTTTTCTGGGTCGTAGGTGCCGTCGATTTGCCGGACAGAACCGTACGTGGTGGACCAGTCAAGGTCTTCGCCTTGTACGTGGCATACACGGATGCCGTACTAAAGCACGAAGCCGTAAATGACGGAAAAAACCGCGCTTATATGCCGTAAGTTTTTGCAAGGCATTTTTAATTGCCCAGTCGTTCTGTTATTTTTGTTGTCCTTGGTTCTCTTCTGACCTAGTGGCAGTAAAACCAGATACATAGTGTGACTTCATCTGAGACGCTGCACGGTTCACTTTCTCTGTGGATCCCCTGACGAAAACAAGTGAGGACAAGATGAGGGAAGAAAGTTAAGGTCGAGGAACTCAAGTAAGACTGCTCTTTATTAAAGAACACTGTAATGGAGGACTAACTATGCTGATCGCACTCTTTGGAACATTTTCTTAACTCCTCTAGTTATTTTAAATTCATTCAACTACTATATACCGCTTGGTTTTCCAAGTTGTCTATTGTAAAACGTATTTTTTTTTAACTGGGTCCCAGCTGCTCATGCCTATCTAAAGCGATACGGATTCAAAATCTACCAGTAAGGTGTTGACACGCGCGCAAACCAAGAAGCTTAAGCCAAAAGATACATCCCTCTTATAACGTAAGCCCAGCCATGAACGCTGATGATAAGAAGGAAATTAAAGATATGGTTACTGCTTTATTCAACGCACTGGGCGTTGATCTTGAAAAGGACAGTAGTGTAGCAGCTGTCCTAACCTGCCTTTGTTTTATCATTGTAGCAGCTGTTGTTGTTTTAGGGCTAGGGGCATTGTTTCTGTTGTTTATTCTATTGTACTCTCAAAGGGTTGCAAGCCATTCATGTGAGACCTTAGGAGAGCTGCTACATCACTTCGAAAAGGAATCCACTACCAATAAAGCGGCACTGTCTTCCATACAGGAATCAATTGAAGCGGGCAAGAAATCCAATAAACTAGGCCTAAAGCCCGAATGTTTCACGGGAAGTACAGAGGAAGACGCCAACCAATGGCTGGACTTCTATGAGCGCATCGCAACCATAGATAATTGGACTGCGGAATTACAACTGCGCGCTTTCCCTCTCTACTTAAAAGGGGGAAGTTGGTTTCTCACATTATATTACCGAGGACATCAAAATTGATCTTATGAGACTCAAAACTGCTTTTAAAGACCGCTTTGCGGCAGGTCCTCAGGTCTTCTTGTTGGTACCCCAAGAGTCCGTTTTCGCAGAACAAAATTACGTAAATATTATAGACCAAATTTTCGAAGAGCACTTGAAGACAACCATCAAGTCAGATATAAGCCCAAAAATGTTTTACTAATATAGATAAGAGATTTTCTTCAAGACATTCAGTTGCTCGACATAGTGCTTCCACTTGTAAAACAGGTGTAAAATAGTATTGATGATATTCACATGGAATTACCTTTTGTTAATAGTCACAATCGCATTGATGACAGTTTTTCGGACTCGCTTATTTCGGATATCGTGGTAATCCCGGGACCACCATATCCTGCTAAAAATAGCGTGTCTGAAACACAGTCTTGTGAATTTTCATGTCCGCATTTTTCGGCGATGAACAATAGTATTCGCGATGTTGTTTTTTTGATAATAGAGATAATACAGTTACCAAATTGAACCAGGGTACTCAAAATGCGAGACACAATAAAAGAAAAGTTGATACAAATACACATGAGAGTGCGCGCAAATATCATTTATTAGAAATTAAAAATAAAATGGAGACTGGTAATGTCCATATCAATATTACTGAGGGAATACTGCAAGATGAGACAGTTTCCTACTTAGCGATAACGCCGCACTAGACGTTAATAAAAATGGTTGATTTTTACCGATGGAAACATTAGCGCTGGCGTTAGTGTGACCGTTGATGCACATCATAGTGCCTACGTAGATGAAACAGGCAACAATTACAACAATTACATCTCACAGATGTTACTACTGTAAACAGTGAAAAAGCCATAGGAAACACGAAAATGCATTGAAGACGTTGGCAATACAAGAAGTCATAGTATATCGTCAGCCAAATTAAAAGCAGCTTTAAAACAGAAGGGAAGCCAAATGTGAGGGTTGTCTAATACTCCGACAAATTGAGTTAGCATTGTATTGTATTATATTTACATAACAATAGATTAACAATAGATTAACAATACAATACAGTTGAGAACGACGCAAAACAATAGAATACAATACAATGCTATGCATAAATTTGTCAGAGTATTGGACAAGTATGACCAAATGTGCACACAAAGAAAACCGAAACTCCTTCGTATTCACAGGAGGTTACTACTAACTCTCGTTCTCTTTGTCTTGCCCGGCCAAGCAGTCACGATAAAGAGCTTAAAACACAGCAACTTGCCAGCTTAAAACATAATGCAACAAGCGTAACAGTTGAGTCAGCTAAGGCTTTTCCTGAATTGCCAAATTATGAAGAAGCATTATATTAAGCGCGCAGTTGTAATTCCGCAGTCCAATTATTTATGGTGCGATGCGCTCATAAAAGTCCTATGACGGACGAAATCAGTAAAGTTTTGGGTTTTGAAAGGTATAACCCTCCAAAGGAAGCAATTGTTACTGTTTGTGAGGCCAATACACCTCCTTACACATTCTTCATGCCGAAACAACGTAACCCACCCGTCGCTGCTGATAGCTGTAATACGTTTCTGTGCGGTATCTACTTATTGATATTGGATTTCTTCTTGATTTAATCCAGTTGTATCTGCCTTATCATCTTCGTTGTCCATCGACCTTTACGCATGCTTTAGTGGAGGGATTAAATCGCAATGGGTAACATCAGCTGGGACACCAGTTTGCCGATACTTATTTTTCTAATTAGTATTTTTATTTTATTTCTTCACGAAGGCTTGGTGCATTCGGAGTCCGAACACCAGTCTTTACTCGTGATTCGGAGTTCCCGCTTGGTCTTTTCCTTGTCGCGTGTCGAGTTTGGAGCCCAAATTCTGCAGCGTTAGTGGAAGAGATCACGTTGGTTCCCCCGTTCACGCTTGTAGTCGTTCTACTACTTATTTTTTTACGCGTTATTTTTGATACAAAAAATATCATAGATATAAAAAAGCAAAAGCAAAAACAAAAACAAAAACAAAAAACAAAACATAGTTCGATAATCATAATCCTATACTAATGAATGTCGCAGGATTCTGTGACACTATCTCGTAGAGGGCATAGCCACCGTAATTTGGCTTGGGAGCGCCGTCGTCTAGCAGAGCACACTCTCTGTGTGGTTTGTTTTTAAAGCACTACCACTCAGACAATTCGACTGTTTCGTCTCCATGAAGCCGCGGAATGCGTGTTGCAATGCCTTCTTTACAATGCGGGTCAGCCATACCGCTGCCCTCATTGTCGTCGGAACTTGTTGCCTTTCGCCAACGGAAACTCGCCTCCGTACGTCCCCGACGATAACTTTCCTTTTATATTCCTGAGACTTCTTCAACCTCAAGGAATTTTACGAGGAGTTGCGTCTTCGTTGGAAACAACCGCCCTTCCTCCAACCTCTTCTTGGATGGGGAACCTTTCGGCAACATCACCCCAATTACAATTAGTTATTTTATGTAGATTGTTATCCTAGATCACCTCCTAGCAGTAACTTTGACGATAGCACGTTTCGAGTTAAAGTATAACGCCATGTTTATATGAGTTTTTCCCGCAGCTTTTCCGTCACCCTGGAAACGGAAAGGAAACGTTTTTTGAAACTTACTGATGGAAAAACTCAGTAAACTTTTTATTTGCATGTGCTTAGAATACCATTACCTAAAAAAGAGAACGTTTTCATAAAGTTTCGTAGGTGGTGTTATTTTAATTAGAATGGTTTTCTTTATTTAGGCTTATTATAATGACTAGGTGAATTGCTGAGATATGTTTGTACCATACCATTTTACTGGAATAATTTATTCTTAGTGATGGTCTGTTTTATTCTTAAATGTAAAGTTTTATTTTCTTGAATGTAAAAAAACACAGCAAACCTTACTTCTTTAGCAAAGTTTACAGATGGAGATGTATCTCCTAGTGACACGCCAGTTTAAAAAACGAAAAGATGGTATTACTAGCAGAAAACCGTGTAAAAGTCGGTTTCATTCAAAAGAACTTTGTAACACGTACGTTTGCACCGATGACACCTATGTGTATGGATTCCTGTAATAAAACTACCAGTTACTTAAATATTCAAATATGGAAATGGTGGAACCAGTAGGGCCGCCTTTCTTCTTCAATACGTAAGCCTAAGTTGTTGTTCGAGAACGATTGTACAACGATCTTTGTTTGAATTTTTTCTGTACGTTCCCGATCCCCCCGACAATCTTGCTTTTACAGAGTAGGCCATTTTATCGTTAATTTTTGATTTGTACTGCAGTGCAAAATTAACTCGCGCGTGTTCGTAATTTTCTCAGTCACATGATAAATGAGTAATCACATTAAAGCCCGAGCAGTTGAGGATTTACACTAATTTTGATGTCTAATTTTTTTTTCAAATTGCACTCGCCCAAAGGCTCAAGGAGGTTTGAGAGAATTTTTAAGTATTACTCTTAGTCCTTAACTACAGTCCAATTCATACGATTATCTATACTGACAAGGGCATTCAAGATACAGAACTTGACAAGAATATAATATTCTTGAACAGATTCCATTTGTGCATAGTATTTTTGCGGCCATGTTGATGGGCAGGAATACAACAATTGGGGTAAAAACACAAACGTCGTTCTTTGGAAACTGCAGGGGATATGTACGAATAAAGTTCGAATTATTTGAGGCTTACGAGGCCTACAGTATCTTAAAGTGCTTGTCTACGTAAAATCATCGTTAACTTAATCACCGTATAGTTTATACGAAAGTCGGCTGTCGTTGTAAAGAACGAATGTCTGGAGCAAATGTACTTTAGCGTGCTGCGCAAAGAATCGTATTTCTCACAGAACTTCTTCGGAAGATTTGTTTAGTTTTCTTACCTGGTTTGGCTAATTTTCCAACATTGTTAAGTTCAGTCTTCGCAGGTTTTTATGATAACTGAATTTTACTTTCAGATATTACACCAAAAGAAACGCTTGGGTCTTGCTAAAAGGTCTTTATTTTCTGGATTTGGTGGAAGGAATTTTAAGCTTTTTTATTGAAGTGGTTCACTTGCAGACCCATGTGTAGCAAAATCGCGAATCATCTTTGATGGAGGCGAAGGGTACGAAGCTCTTATTTTTACAGTTTATCTGCTTGTTGCAGTTGTCTACTCGTTTCCTTTACTGCTCGTATTTTTTTCCATTCTTCTCGGTTGAGCCAGGTTGGTGCACGATGTCTCACCTTTCCTTCAGTTGTTACCGCCAGGTTGCCTCTGATCCGGTAAGAACATACTTGCACGTAGTATTTAGTAGTTGTAGACGTCGTTTGTTTTTCTTGGTTTATACTGTCGTTAGCTTTATTCTCCTTATGTTATATTAGTGCCCCTCTTTTCTATTTTTCTATTCATGTTATTCAGGCTGCACTACTCAGTAAAGAAGGCTCAGTAGCCAGATTGGTTAACAGGGTATGTAGGTGAAAGACCTGTTAAGTATCGAGGCTGAGGAGGTTGCTTGGCTGCAAGAAATGTTTCAGTACTGGAGAAAGCATTGTTCTTAAACAGGAGCCTCCTAATGAAGTTCAAGAAAAGGGAAAGCAAAAGCAATGCAAAGCAAAATAAAGGATAGCACAAGAAAAAAAGTAATGCTGGAAATCAAAGAATTCTTACTAACTGTTGGAAATGTCAGTTTTTTTGCAAGGGTGCAACAAGAACTGAGACTTCAAGTACAAACAGGTAAGATGGTTTTCTTGACAATAATTTTCACTTTAAACATCCATCATGTAATTGGTTGACTAGTTTTGAGAAACACGACACAAATTATCTATGAATTGAAGTACATGGCGTCAATGCAGAGGGTGAACAGAACTCTTAATAAACATAATAAACAACAGCGCAAAGAGTATGCTTATGTTTGTTGCTGCTGCTGTTGTTGTTATTGTTATTGTTGTTGTTGGTGTTGAAACCCTTTGTCTACAAATAAAAGTAAAATTATTGTGATAATTCCGACGAGTTGGACCCAGCTGGGCAGGGCCGAATAAGTGCGCCTGTGACATATTTAACAACAATATTCTAGTTTCCTTGCGTCTGTTCAGTAATGTGTCACAGATGACTTCACTAATGTGGCTTTAATGTTGTCAACGGTTACCACACTTTGACGTCTTCTTTGGTCTTTCACTGAACAGACGCGTCTTGGAATTTACCCGTTGTATATGATAAAGAAACAAAAAATGTTAATATTTGTCGTTGAAGAGATCACAGGTGAGAATCAATCAAATGCGAAAATAATTTGACTTATCACTGATTTTATAATCGGCTTGACAACGATACTTCTTATAGCTGTATCCGAAATTTTTAATCAATCCTTGGCATGTTAACCAGGGATTTGAGATTCAGTCTCAAAGAGAAGGAACTACAGTTTATCAGGTTGTGGGTGGTAGCCGTCTGTACCCGGCGGAAACCAGCGGCTGAGTATAAAAGCTGGTCATAAGACTTCCGGCTATGAAGTATTCCGACACTATTCTGCTGTATAGACTGGTCAGTCTTTAATCTGATTCATATCAGTCTAGGTTATTTATTTCGTGAACTTCCAGTTTGTTGCGTCATGCCCCTTGAGTGATGCCACTTTGTTGCGTCGTTCATGCACAGAGCAGAGTAAAAAAAGATAGCCTTTCAGTTCTTAATCTTTAGACACGAGGACAGCAGTGTTACCATAAATACCACAAATTTTCTATCGTGTATAAATAAATGCTATACTTCACCTTTCCTCACCTTGCCTTAATTTTCGCTTCAACGCCAAATCGCCATAAACTTGATTACTATTTTACTATTTGCAGCAGGTCCAATGTGTTATTGAAGCTGAAGTTTAAGTTCTTAGACGGGATGTATTGCTTTCTCATCTTAGAACTTAACACCATGCTATGCAATTTCAGTGATAACCCCTCAAATGCAGACGAAGCATAAACTTGTCTTTAAGAACCTTCAATCCCCGGCCATCTTAACTCAGTGTGGAGGTGGTGACTGAGATAACTTTTAACTATAAAGGAGATTGACCTAAGATGGCGCCTTCAGCTAGCAAAGATGGAATGAATGTTTTTTTTCAAAGGCCTAATGTCCTTACTACATGGACTATATCCACTTTAGACAGAGTTTCACTCGCCTGCCTCTTCTTTTGGAGACCTTATGATTATTTTCCAGAAAATGTTGAATTTTTGAAGTAGTTTATCAAGAGAAAATTGTTACTGATGCACTATTACAGTAATCGTGAAAGAAAATTATATATAAAATCCAATCAAATCTGAAGGCATAGAATAATAGTTGTTTGAGGTAGACTAATAGCTGAAAAATTATTTCAGATTTTCAGGTTACCAAAACAGACGACGGTAAAACACATATTACAAAACGCGATATTTGGTTTCAATTGGGTCGGAAGAAAAACAAATTTAAGTCCTCCATAAAAACTATGAAACGAAGTTTATTGATTTGGAAATAATGTGCGCTACAGTGAAACTGGCTCAGTGATGGTGTTCTTTTATTCAATGTTTTCTACATTAAAATTTAATTTAGCACCGTAAAGAAGTGTCAAGAGTCAAGAAGCGGATTTATAAAGGAGAGATTTGTATTCTAGCCTGAGATTTATAAATAAATCACATTTCTTTGTCGCAGTAAAATTGCAGTTAATAAGAAAAGCGGCAGGGAAAGAGTGATAACTGAACTTACTTAAGCTCGCCTCTAAGACCTCTATGGATAAAGTATTAGATTTTGAATATTCTGTTGAACAATACGAAGCTGTATGTTCATGTGACGCTGTATATTATGTTGCATGAAGTGGTTGTAGCAAAGAATGATACTTTTCTTGTAGAGACTGTCGGAATTTTTAACCGGTAAATATTAAAATTTGAAGGCGATAATATGCAAAATGGTTAAAAAAAACAGTTATCTTAAAATCCAATTAAAATGTAAAAGAAAATATGTGGCTGTGGGCGTCGATAGAGGTAACATGGGGAATGATTAAAACGGATTACAAAATGCATGCTTTCTTTCTGGGTTACCAATATAAGCCACGAAACGGAATTGGTCTACTGTGTTCACCCATTCAATTTCAGATGCGAACCACACCTTTTGGGTGCTGACGCTCGAAAGAAATGGGGAAGGCCAGATGGAAAGTAACTGATTGGACTGGGTTAAAATTGGTTTATTTCCTTGAACAAAAAATGAAAAGTGGCGAGTCTCTACTGGTGGTCTCGAAAGCTCTGAACCCAAAGTAATTACAGTAGCATTTGGTCAGTAAATTGCATGCTCATTTTACATGTCAATACCGGGTGACAATGGTTAAGACTCCTTCTATTTTTAGATTTACGGAGTTGAGATAAATGGAATCAGAATACAGATTTTTTTTAAGAA
>CM042759.1:6531139-6596139 GCA_022496165.2 Catalaphyllia jardinei
CATACTTCACTTATTGTCTTCAGTTATAGGTCCAGTTTTCGTTTGCAGTCGGAAATATTGAATATTGAAAGCAAACATTTAATAGGGGCATGTCATGCTATTTTACTATGTAAACAGTTATCTTAAAATCCAATTAATCATAGAATAATAGATTAATAGTTGTCTTGCAAGGAAATCTAAGGTAGAGGTTTACTTAAGAATACCAAAATGACTAAACCGTTAAGAAAGCTTATGATTAGAAAAGATTAAAATGGATTGTATTGGTTTAAAATTGGTTCATGTCGCCTATGAGTTTGTGAACCAACTATTGATGCGATAACTGATCTTCATTATCTCTTAACGTTTGCAACCCTTTCTCTTCTAAGTTTAGACAAAACTGTTGGATCAGCAGTAAAAGGAGTGTTGCACTTATAATAGAAGCATCTTGCCACCAGTTTATAATGTCTTTGAATGACAAATATATGACCCCTCCAATGAAAGGTGCCGAGGGGTCCTGTTTGTTTTTCATAAGTCGCTTCACACTTTTCCTTTTGAGTTTTGAAGTTTTAGACTCGCTGAATTGAAAAGGTGAAAGGTACTATATAATCATTTGATCGTTTTATGTTGAAAAGGAAATACCTGGCGACCTTCAAATTTCCAAGCAACTAGCAGTGTCTCTTAAAGGGTAGAATACCGTCGTCAGTCTTTCACTTATAGCCATACTATTGAAAATGAACTTCGCATGCAGTATTTTTGTACTTTGGTGATTCAAGTGCCATTGTGCGGTTTTATGTCGTTTGGTGCATGTTCCGGCTGCAGATTATTAATAGATGTCCTTACAAAATCCTCCGCGCTATTTAACAAGTTTGTTGTCCAATAAGATCCTCTTAATGTAACACCAATTCTTATCAAGGTTTGCAGCGTGTTATTTCCTCTTGATTTGCCCTGTCCTCTTTTTAGACTTTAAGAATTACCCGAATGAAATCTAAGAGGCTACTGTTGCATGTTAAAATTTTAAATGGATCAGAAAATTTGGCGCCATTTTTTTCTAGAAGACCAAAGCTTAGGTTTATTTTGAAGAAAAATGTAGACGCGCTGTCTTTAAGAGATTACTGATGTTTATGGGAGTCGTGTGGCTTTCTCGTGGGTGTTAATACCTCGGTCTAAGTTCTTATTTCAGTCGTGTCAACAATTAATGCTAATAATAAATTAATACGTCTACAAATCCCATGGCTTAGGTCAATGTCTTCCGCGAGGAAACTAGGATACTGTCATGCAGTGTTAGTTTGATTTCTAAAACCTCAAACCAGTTGATACCAAGGAACAGTGGCGATACTTTGATTAGTCAAGGCCACTGGTGTCCAGTAGAGTCAAAGAGTGTGGGCGTAGTTAATTCGCTCACTTTATCAAAAATAACTGTATAGCCTCAAACAATCCCCCGACACTTCCCTCCGACAGCTCTGTAGAAAACAGTGAGTTCTTAATTCCCATGTGCCAGGCACCAGAATCGCGTAGAAAAGGGACGAAAAAAGCTGCGACGAAGGCATTGTACTTAAGATAGCGAGATCAGCATTTAATGAAAAGAAAAGGAGAAACCTCGAAAAAAGTTGAGATCTCATAATGAATTTGTATTTTAAAATAATGGTACAGCATTAGAATACGTTTAAGTTCTCAGTTTAGTGAGAACTTTAAAATGTTACGTAATGAATCGAATGGACGCTTTCCAAATTCACAACAGTTTTGGCAATTCACTTGTTGACTGTGCTCCTGTCAGACTGCATAACTAAAACCAATTTAAGTCTGTCAGCTAAAACGGATTGTTAACTAGACAACAAAAGTCGTAAAAGAAGATTAGTTAGAAAGTAAACAACATGTGTAAGCCATACTAACCCGGCTAAAAGACACAGACATGAGGGTGGTTGCGCATGCGTGATTAAAAAATTAAGCTAAACGGATTTTGTGTTGGAAAGTAGGCTGCATGCACGAAAGCTTGTTAAGTAACGGTTTGCACCAACGTAAGAACGGCTAAAAATGCATTGTTTATTTTATTTGCGTATATCATGTTAGTACTCGCGCGAAGATCTTCGTGCTCAAAACCTCTTTGTTAAGGTAGCGCGGCTCAAAAATCTAGCGCCACCTGCACTCCTTTGGTCAAGTTTGTCAAGTTTTTTTTTTCAAAATCTTTTAAAACCAGAGTAGAGTTTCCATTTAGTTAAGTGGTTTTATCGATTTATCAAGCATGACTAAAATAGCACGCGACACATCAATGGTTAAACCGGTTATCGGTTTTAAAGAAAATGCTTGCATTAAAGTATTGTTATAGAATCTGGGGGAGGTAATGAACACGTTTCGAAAGTCTGCATGAACAAAGTTTGTTTTGCAAACTTGTTTTGTTATTAGTTTCAGAGACAATTAAAAATTCCATTTGTGGGCGAACCTTCAAAAGAAAATTACAGATGACTCGAAGAGTTATATTTACTTTGATAAGTGCTCGGTTTCTCTTTGTGAATTCTGGAGATATCTATCAATATTATAATAGTAATTAACAAACGATGTATAAAGGACACATAAAGGGAAGAATTTATCAAAAATATCATTAAATAAACGTTTGCAAAGGAGGCGCATTAACTACATTGTCTGGTGTATACAGGTATTCTGAGTATGTCTTATTTCATGCCAGGTTGGGCTTTTTGATTGCCGTATTGTCTTTCACTTAATGCAATTATAACAAACAACGCAGTTAAAATCCGGATGTTCAGGATAAGAGATCGCTCACGTCTCGAAGTGGCTTTTTCGCTTCCTTTTAACAATAATTGTTTTTCCCAATGTTGCTTGTCTGGTCTGCATTAATTTGATTACTTCGCCGGCTGGCATTCGTTTGGCAATTAAGGACCTTTTGATTACTATTTCCTAAGAATGTTCGTGGGCGGGCTAAAATTCAAATGACACTGAGGGAAAATCGGGACATAGAATGATAAATATATGATCTATTGCTACTTAAAGCATTTAACTAAAACAAGCGTATTTCATCAGAGTCTCAACAGCGATACTTCCGATCTGGCCTGAGAATTTGTGAGAACAAAACAGCTCTTAAACTGTCTACTATGTCAAAGGATTTTTGCCAAAACTAATTAGGGTCATTTGTTTCTCGCCGAAGTCTAAGTAGGGATAACTGCTTTGAGAAGGAAGTTCTTTATTGGAACTTTGCCCCTAAGGAAAACTTCTAGAGAATAGTTTTTGACAGTATTATGTTCTCAAATAAAATTCCCTTTTGGAGAAACAGTGTTAATTGGGTATTGACAATCTAGTTTAGACTTAAATAGATTTTGGTGCATTAAAAGTATCAAATATAACAGTTTCTCACCTTGTAGGCAATAATCACGCATATCTATATATATATATTATATGTTCTCAAGGGCTCAAGGTTATTTGGCAACCATTCAATGCAAACAGCCGGGATAAAGCGGATTATCTCCGGGCAGACCTCATAAAAAGTCCCGGTCATCCATATCCGGGACTAACATCGGTATTGCCTTGCTGTTTGCTAGCGTTTCCAAACAATGCGGCGTCCATTTGGGTGTTCCCAGGGTACACTCAGAAAAATTGGAAGGGGGTTGCGGCCTGCTTCCCTAAACCCTTACCCTAACGCTTATGATTGTTCATACTCAATTTATGACCCCGCCAAAAATTATGATACCCTCTTTGAGACCAGACCCTTAAATTACTACTCTATTTGAGACCTGCCCTATAATTTGTTCTCTAGTTCAGACCAATGTTAAAGGCACTGTTTATGTGCTGTTATTAGGTTGCAAGGCTTCTTTTGAAATAAACATACTCAATTCAAGGCTAGAGTGCAAAAACTGTATCCTATTTGGAACTCTGAAGTGGTCAAAATCGATACCAAAAAACCATAGTCTTTAGCTCATATGGGTGTTAACCTCTCCGCCCAGGGGGTTACCAGACAGTTTGTATTGACAATATTTTTGAATAAAACCCATTGAGACATTGTATTTATCACGGTAAAGAAATTACGTTATATTGTACCTCTGGATTTGTTGCGTCCCGGTAACAAACGTTATTCTTATTATTATGATTTAAATCGTGTTTCATATCACAGTCGTCTAGGTTCCTTTGTATTTTAAAGCCAGTCTCTGTGTTTCTCTGTAAAAACAACTCCAATTCTTACTCTTCCCAATGACTGTGTCTGAGATTATTTTTTCGTGTTTCAAACTCTTAGAATTATGCGCCTAGAGGGGTGAATAAGATAACTCCCCTGGAGACGTGAGATTGAGAGATAACTTACCCTTGTAACATCAATGCATTAGCAAACACAATAAAGACGTAATCATTTTGAAGAAATGACCTCTATGTAGCGTCAAATATTCTAAAAAACGTGAACGTTAATCATTTATGATAAGTGATACTTTGGGCTTCGGACTGCATGGACTAAGTAACCATCACGTTTTGATTTTTGAATAGGTTTAACAAATTATCGAAGGGCTCTACTTATCTGATGAAAATTGATTTATTTTGTCACATTTGGACAATGAAACTTTTTTGAGTTTCGATATGACGCAACTTCTTAATTCACGCCATATCTTGTTTAATCCGCGCTTTCTACGCTGTTTTAAAAATCTCCTGTTGAGAATCTCTTAACCCCCTTTACGTGTCCATTTTGTATTGACAAAACGAAGCTGTTTATCTTTCCGTTCCTTTCTAAACGCATCAATGACATTTGAATCCTTATTTTGATTTTATAACGTCATTGAAACTAATATTTTACATTGCCAAGGGGAAAAATGAAACGTCTAGCAAACTGAATTCAACACCACCGTTCCGTTTAACCTTTCAAAGTTGGTATATTAAAACAAGGCATTGATATTGCCACCTTGGCTATTTTTAATTCTGTACCGAAATGATTCTTTTTCCGCGGTTCATTTTAGCCATCTTTTTGTTGTAGCTTCAATATTCTAATCCTATTTTTTAGCTGGCACAATAATATAGCCAAAGTAAAATCTCCATTTATTAACCGTGGTTAATGTTTTTATCTCCACGAACGAAGCCCTGGTCAGTGTTTAACAATATATATACTATATACTTTAAGTGGTTACTATTTTTATGCTTTTGTGGTTCTGATATTTTAAATCTGTTTATGGGAGCTGTGGTACAGCGAGTCAAATTTGAAAGCCCGGCTTTTGCGATACTTTCACGTGGTGTTCTTTGTTTAAGACTTTTTCTGCGAAGTTGGCACCCATGGGAGTGCCCATATAGCACGAACTGGAACTCTTTAATTTATGTCATCTTTTAACGTTGTGTTTAAAAGCACATTAATTAAAACTGATTTCTGTGTGCAGATAAAAATCATACAGCCGTAGTAAACCTTTACGAAACGCGACACTACCCAACGGAAATCTTTCATGTGGTATTTTGTAACCAACACGCAAGATTTTTTCAATTAAGTTTATATCAGCCGTTGCGCTGTTTATTTTTGCCCTTGTCAAAGGAAAAGTATAAAATTTCATCTCTTATTAATCGTCAGTTCAGTGTCTTTTAAGTCAATATTCCGTGCTCTGGGTGTTCGATTTCATGGCAGTATTATTGCAAGGCGATCACTGTGAACTGAGACTTAATCACATTTGGTAAACTAAAGATTCATTGCCCCAACCTCATTGTTGAAAAGTGATCAATAAGTTTTTCTTTACGAAATTAAAAGGAAGTTGACCGAAGGTTTGGCTTACTATCTAATTCCTTCAATAAATGCTTGAATCAATTTTAACTCCAAGAGCGGCCAAGTTGAAAACAAACCTACCATAATAGTTTTCGTATAAAAAGTACAAACTTTATTTTTAGAAAATACTAAAAAGCATCACTTTACAATAGAAGATAACTTTCATTTGGTCAGTCTGACGCTCCGCGGGAATTCCATCTACCGGCTTGAAAGATGAGTTTTCATTTAAAGTGCCTCGTGAAAGTACTCAGCAGCTTACATTTGAATCGGAATGATCACACACTATGGTTTCATCCAGATTTAGAACCAAGTTGTACAGCGTAGTAAACAGTACGACTTAAAAGCACTAACCAATAGCTTTCACTTAAATGATCACACACTAGGGTCTCATCCAAAGGCTGCAAAGTTTGAACGACTTGGTGCAGCATAATAAGTTAAACAGTGCCACATGAAACTACTTCTCAATAGCTTTCGTTAGAATGGTCACACATTAGGGTTTCATCTATAGACTTGGCAGTTAAAACTTCTCGTATACCATAGTAAACAATATCATATGAAAAGCACTGCTCAGTTGCCCTCACGTACTTGGGCCTCGCCCAAGTATGATACAATACCACATGAAAGTGGAGCTAAACACCTTTGATTTGAAGAGCCACGTTGAAAAGTTGCATGCACTCATTCAAGAGTACGTTGATTTTTGGAGCTTTCAATCTAATAGTGAGAGGAAATTCATTTAGAGCTGCAAAATGGGTTTGGAAAAAGACGTTAGACATGATCATCGTTTTTATTCACGATTTAATTTTTTTGTGAAGGGAACTACTGTCCTTTGCACAAGTTATAATGCCGAAACACTACTCCTACCTGTCTATAGGAAATGGCGTTTAGTTTCATAAATACGGTCACCTGTTTTACCGTGGAACATTATGATATTCATGTCAGCCGTTTATGAAGGTGTAGGTGATAGCTACCAATTTTGGTCTCTGTGGGAACAAATGAACTGTCTGTCACATGAGCCGTATCTGTGTGTAGTGGCTTTACATTTTAGTGAAAGAGAGGAATAATTAAACGGTGCTAAACAAAAAAGAACAACTACGCCATATTTGTATCCAGAGAATAAGAAGGAATGAAAGGGAATACCATATGGGACTAAAGTTGGCACTGAAAGTGTCCTATTTTCATTTTTCTTGTTCTATTATACTCCCAAAGTCATTATTCACTCCTATTAAATGCTTTCATGACCTGAAGTCAGTAAAAAAAGGTCCTCTACGTGACTATTCAAGTGTTGTTGTGAAGTACTTTCAAGCTGTGCTGTTTGTTTTCAATATGAAGCAAAATGAAATTTAAGGTCTTTTTAATCTTGAATTTGTTAACTTTGGTTTTCGAGACGGCGCTCCATCATGTTCAACGCATGGCAGTTTTGCTCTGGGTTGGTTTTTCGCTTTGTTTGATGGCTTTCCGGGCTACTTTGGCCTTTATTTCTTGTTAATTGTGATGTCTGTATTATAATTTTTTTAACAAAGTAGTATTTAAAGATGATGATACGTGTTTAATTAGCCGAAAAAATCCTGTCGTTAGTCAGGTTCTCTGACCAATATCGCTTATTTGATTTATTTTTTGATCCAAAAGCAGCGAGTAACTAACATAGATTTCTTCGCTGAGTAATATGGTATGCTTAACCTTGAAGGCTTCTTCTAAATTTGCATTCAGTTTTGTTGTAGTGGCGGCTGACTCTGGTGTGGCTGTCTGTCTGAAAACCACCTTGGCAACCTGCAGATCATGGATGATAGTGCCGCAAGATATTGTGTCAGTGATAACGAGAAGAAAAAGTGCAGCAGAAAAAGAGTAACTAAATGAACAGAAAGTAGTCACTTTGATGTAGAAAGAAATTTGAGAGCCGCCGAACAAAGCAATTTGAAAGCCTGAAAACTTGAATAAACATGTTGCCGTCGTCTTAGCCTTTAGACTTTGATTTAAACATCACTTTGACAGTGTTTGTGATTATCTTTATTTTATTCAGTGGTAAAACAATAAACGAAGCCAACAGCAAGTCCAAGCGTTTACAGGGCAGAAATTAAAACTTTCATTTTGTCACATTAACGTGACAGTTTGCGGGTAGCTTACTAATTTACATTTTCATTACCAAACGTTTTGACTGCGAAGACGTATCTGCCCTTGCCTGCCCACGTGCTCGTCGATGATGTTCAAAGAAATAACGTAAACAGTGAGATGACATAATTTTCGATGTCATTACCATTGTAAACTCGAGCATTGTTCATTTTGGAATATCAAGACTTGATAACTTGTTTGAAAAGGACAGCCCAGCTTTCTTTTGAAAGTAGATTTGTTGTTGTGGCGACCCTTCTTATTTTCAAGAATTTTGAGCAGGTTAACTGACAGCAGTGAAGAGCCAGTGTTAAAGTAGTGCCATTGATAAAGCCTTTCTTGTGACATCTATTCCCGTCTGTGCTTGCCCACTAAAGGTGAGCAAAGCTTCAAGAAATTTTTAAGTGCCACCTTACAAAAAGAAACAGTTTCGCATTGTGTTTCTGTACTCGTTGGAAAGGAGGAGGGCTTCTGAACAAACAAGGATTTCCACTTTTCGAAAATTAAAGTTTGTTTTTCCTTGTAGTTCAATCGTCGAATGTGACACGTATTCTGTAGAAGATATGTTCTTATCCATGCTTTTTCAACAAGGAAAATATACGAAGTCGCTTGGCCTTGTTCTTTGTAAGTGTTTTCTTATTATAATGAGACAGTTAAAAATTTAAGTCATCAAGTCAGATTTTCCCTTTCGCTCTGAAATCACATAAAACGTTTTTTGCATTTGCAACAATCCAGGTAACGAGCTTTGAGCGGTGCAAAATAACAGATTTCGAGGTTTTTCTGTCATTAATTACACAGTCAAATTATTGCTGTGTGTCTGAATGCATTTCAGGTAATCTGTTTGAGCACTGGGCTCTTTTGAGAGTTTTTGCATTGTTATACAAATAGTGGAAGGCCTGTCAAATTGTAACGTCAAGCAGCCTTTGAAAAGCCCCACAAAATGAATTATTCTTTTTTCTAGTGTTCAAGATCGTTACGTGCTTGGAGCTTTGTCAAATGCAGTTTCAAGACATTTTGTATGATTTCACTATAGTTTTTCTTCGAAGATTTGTAATCTGCCAATTTCCGATCACATTGTTAAATATAGTATTAGTAAAATATGTTTTAAATAGAACTTATCCTACTTATAAACCCATTTCTTTAGTGCGTAGCAAACAAACCTTTAGTTAAGCATCCTTCGTATTGTATTTGCAATCATTTTTTCTTTTTCTCTCACACTCGCCACACGATTTGTAAAGTCACTGGTTCAATAGACAATCAGATGGGTCTTTTCACGACGCTTTTTTGTATCGCCTGTTTGTCCAAATGCGGGTGTTGTCTTTGCACGGTATATACGAAGAGAAAGGGTAGACAATGGTTGCGCCTGAAACTGCACGGCGTTTTGTTGTAAAAAACTTTTCACTGTCATGTTTTCATTTCTTGTGCTTTGATTGGTTAGCAGACGCTAAGACTGGCAAAGTTCAATTCCACCTAATAGTGTTGCCCCGTCTGCTGTTTTTATTATTATTATTATTTTTATTATTATTATTATTATGAATGCTATTTCTCATCAGAACAGTGATTCGACATTTGTCTCCACGAGGTGGACCGCTAAGTTTTTGCCGTCACCTCGCTGTGTTATTCACGTCCTGGTATTGAATATGGCTGTTCGCTTGCAACGACACAGTTACCTGCTATTTCAAGGTCATTGCTGCCATGTTGCATTGTAATCAAGTCTTAAAAAATCCCAAATCCTGTCACTTGTAGAATCTTTTTTTCGTCACCTTGTTGCGATTTCAATCTGCATTGCTCTTTCCTTCCGTCCAGTCGTGCGCCATTGAGTGCTCGTCTGAAACTAGAATTGTATTCCGCTTAGAGCCACGCTTATGAGCTCGATTTTCTTCTGATAATCGTCCGACTGATCACTACAACCTCATTTTCGCCTTTACTGTGAGTGATATTACATTTGCCATTTCTGTGAACAGTGCGAGCACATTATTTTAAAACCGTCAACTACAATGAGACTAAAGTGATGAAGTCTAGATTGCAAATGACTGAAACTTTCTTAGCAACGACTGAAAAGACTCATTTTGGGAGTGAATTGCGGCAAATGATTTACGTCTTTGCCTTTCATAAGCAAATTTTATATTGTTTATAGCTAGCTTTAGTTTTTGCGTGTAAAAGAAAATGGTTAGCTTTTAATATTTAATCAGTTTTGCATGGTCTATAAGATATTTTTTTTGCCTTTAAAGTAATATACAGAATTTTGTTCTTTTGCTTTTTCTCCTTTTTTCCCAGTAGGACAATTTTTGCGTTGTATTGTACGAGACAAATTCATTGCGAGATGTTAGCTTTGCGGAAAATGTAGACAAACAGGGCACTGTTTGAAATTTTGTTTGCTAAGACGGTCGGGGTAAAAGAAAATAGGATAAAGAGCAATTTCTTATTGAAGAAAGGTTTAACAAAAGTAAACATTTACAATTCAGAAATGGCATTTGTTCGTTGCCGAAGATAAATACGGCGTTTTCTTTTGCCCTGTCACGGCGTTTTTTTGACCGACTTCTTTTAGATCTCTGTCAAGCCCTACCTAGAAACAATTCGGATGTGGCAATAGCATCTTGTCCTCAGGAATTTCAAAGTAAATACCTTGAAAGAATTAATCGAACTTGATGAGAAAAGTCCTGTTTTGGACTCACCGCTTTTTCTCTGTTTATTTTATGCGCTGACAGTATTGTTTTAAGCCCTGCTTAAGAAAAGTTCCGCTTCGTTGACAAAAGTCCACTTCGGGATTCCTGAAAGCACTATCGAAAACAATCAAAAAAAGTTTCCCACACTTGTTTTAGTGTGTGACATCATAACTCCTCGAGGGCTCCACGCGCGCATTTTGAAGACAATACTATCTTTAACAAGATCAATAAAAGGATGCACTATGCAAACTCGGCGACTGTCTTTTTACGGGACAAAAATGCATTTAACGTTTACTTGAATAAACAAATGACCATGGACGCCAAACGTATGTTTTTCTTTCATTTTCTCTGGGCTTAATTTATGTTATTGGCCCGGGAGGCCGGTTCCGCTGCGGTGGAGTTCGTGAACCGCATATGTGTATTAGCTCTTCGCTTATCACCTCGTGACATTTGTTTGTTTGTGCGATGGGGAGAAAGGATACTCGGATTACAGATATGATCATGTGGCTTTCATAGGCTTCCGCTATTACCACTCAATTGAATACACAAAGCTTGACTGGTTAAAAGCATCGGGTTACCGTAACTTTAAAATCCAGACCTCGGGCCTCCCAAGAATAAATTTCCTCATTCGCAAGGAAACGAGCGAAGTTTTCAGAGTTAGTTAGCGCTCGATAAAAGTACGCCCATAGTTTCTTCGCTATCACAGTATCAGCTTTCCGGCGTAAAGAATTTTGTCTTTGCGTGGGCACAACGGAAAAGAGAACAACTTCCTATAAGCTGCATAGCTCGTTTTGCTTTTTCAATCAATCGCTCGTGATAATCACTCTTATTTTCGAAGCTGGCTTTCTGTATGTTTTTCTTCGGCCTTGTAAAAACATTTTACCTCGCGGTCACACAGCGTCCAACTGTGTAAGCATCAATCGGGTTGATGCTTTTAATTCTTTTCACTCCATTTTACGAGCATCAAAACTTAAAATAGTAGCTGCTGTTAACATGTGTTATGACATGTGCTTGGTCGATAAACGCTATTCAGTGCGTACAATGCATCTTTTGTGATTTAATTGCTTTATTTAAAGAGATGTGAGCCTCAAACAAAAGCGCTGGATACATGTGAATTATGGTGCTTTGTGTGAAAATGGACGAGACAAATAAATACACTTCGAGAAACGGTGCGAGATAAAGAAGTGTTGTGGTTTGAACCTCCTGGGGGCTAACCACATTTTCACTGGCTTAACGCCCATCTTCTGTCGTCGCCGGCGATTTTGACGCCTGATAAAACGAGCTCTTTCAAACCCCCACGCCCAAGTCACGAAACAGAACTACGCGCACGGGACAAGCGGGCGAGCGATCATTCAAAATGCGCGTGCTTTACATTTGAAAGGCTTCCCTCTTCTTGTCTAGTATCAACCTTTTGTTCAGACAATAAAACCATTGCTTCTGTTGTATATCACTGCTTTCTTTTCTTCTATGCTTGTTGAGTTTGTAAAGAGAGGGCGAAAGGTTGAACCGTTTCCTTCGCGGCGCCATTGATAGCGCGAAAGCTTTGTGCTCGAACCCAAGACCTTGAACCCTGACAGAAATCATAACGCGCAAGGACGGGAAACCCAATCTTTTTATTGCCCAAATTTCCTTCTTAAGCACCGCTCATTGTGATTTATTGTAAGAATAACACAATAATGGAATATCCTTCACGCGTCGACCCAAGTAGTATTTTCAAATTCAAACTTACAGTAATCTTTCAATAGGCAAATTAATTGATGCGCACTTCGCTAGTTGTCCGTGCGGCATTCTGCAAAATATATTCATGCTGTTATCGACGAGGAAACTTTTGACTTACAACTATGAGCGCTTTTAAGTGAACTCAACGTACTTGAATATATTGTGGCTTCTCCTTAATGGTTTTCAATTTCCTCAAAGTGATATGGCGATATTTGAGAAGACGCCCGCATGTAAAACGAGAAACCACTGAATATATTTAACGGAAAATACTAAAACTTGCATGAGAGGTCGCGCTGGCTTAGCTAAATCACTACACGTCTTGGATTTGACGGGAGTTTATTTCTACCCTAAAATTAAAGAGTACAGTGAAAAAGTGTACCTTTTCACAGGCAGGGGACAGACGCGTACTTCAAGCTTGGTCGCTCGTAAAATAGTACTGTACAAGATTACATACGGCAGTACATAAGGTGAAATTACTTAAAACATGAATGCAAAGAAAACATTTGCTTTTTACACTTAGTTCTTTTAAAGATACGTGACAATTTTTTGTGAGTATTTTTTGTCTTTATCTTGATACGCTTTGAGCAAAAGCTCGTGTTGTTTTTTATCGCGTACACAATTGCGCGAATGAATGAACCATTATTCAACGGTGCCTTGCGCCCTCAAGTACGAACCAACTATGATGTTTTGTTCATCGCCGTGGCGAGCTTTATATTGAAGTGTATTTGAACTATAGCTAGGGTAATACATATATACGTTATGCTAAATATCTTAATAAAATTAAGGCTGAGACGCTTTAAAACTGTGGTATTTGCACGGCTTTTGCCAAAGGAGGGAAAAACACAAAGGTTTCCCCCCAAGCAGCTAACTCGTAACACACAAGTCAAAGAATGGCGTAATGTACAAGTACGTTCGATTTGTCTAGAGTCCTACTAGAGAATTTGTTAATGTGGTGAGCATATGGCTATCGTGAAGTCCGTGGGTAAATTCAGTCGCCGATACAGGCGCCATCGACTCATGCGTCATCGCTGCCATTAGAGTAGGATCGTCCACCTCGAGCTTGACTGGAACAGGAGTGTGGGCACCGGGCATGTGTGCTCCATTCATACATTGAGAAAAGTCGGGTATTCCACACTTTTTCACGTCATTCAGCATGGCCTGCTTGTCAGGGTTCAACATCTGCTTGGTTCTGATGTCCACGGTTGATTCCCTGTTTGAAATCACGCAAAGGCAACAATTAAGATGATAAACAAGCGCGTACCCTTTCTACATAAATGCGCTTCCTGTCTAATCCTTGTGTTCTTTCAATAGCGCACCACTAAGCTCCCAACATATAGGCATTCAGTGCAAGTATTTTACTCCTAGGTCGATCACAAGTGCAATTTATTACGGTGAATGGTATTTAAGAGCAATGGCTCAATCATACAGCAACGACTTGGCATTCAGCAGAGCTTGTCAGCCTGGTTGTCGATATCAACACACACGGCTTCGAGATGGCTGGTTTTTTTTTAGAATCTTATCAAGGAGAGGGTCAAATCAACTCATTCGTACTTTCTTCTCTTCGGCTTGGGTATAAATCAACTATCGAACGCGGAAATTTCAGGTATTTTTTGCGGTCATTTTCCTCTCGCGCACGCGGTTGTGTATATATCTATGTTTGATGTGTGTTGAAAACGATCCCCCTTCTTTACGAAAATTTAATTTGCATGAAATGAACAGCTAGTTACAGTTTAAGTCGCTAAATCAACTTCCGACCCTCGAGCAGCTCAATAAATTTCTAATCGAGGCGAAATTGAAAGGAAAAATTATGCCCAAGATTTTACCTAACAGAACTGAATCTTGCACGCACGGGCGAGTTTGCGCTAATATGAGCTGGCTAATTTAGTATTGTATGTCAAAATAAGCTTTACAAAGTGACTGAGTTGAAGGTAAACGTTGGTGAGCTCAAGCCATAATAGGTCGTCATCTCATGAACGAAAGACTAACCTTATTTTTGCTTCCGCGGCGCGGTCCCGCTGTCTTCTGTTCTTGAACCAGTTGCTAACTTGTGTAGTGGTTAGACCCGTTGCCTCGGCTAGCTCCCGCTTCTCTCGAGGCGATGGGTAAGGATTATGTGAGTACCACTCTCTCAAGATGTTCCTCGATTTCTCCTTGAAACAGTAGCTAGTTTCCTCGCCGTCCCAGATCGTCCTCGGGAGAGGAAACTTGCGTCGAACGCGATACTTCCCCACTGCTCCAAGCGGCCGGCCGCGAAGTTTTTCAGCTTCGATATAGTGAGCTTTTAACCAGAGGGACTGCAGCTTGGGATGCGAGCTCGGAGAAAATGTGTTGTTTTCCAGTATGCGGTACAGCTCCTGGAAGTTGCCCTGGTGAAAGGAAACCAGTGCCTTTGCTTTTAGCACGCTCTCGTTCTTCTGGATGGTTTCGCATTCTGGAAGAGACCACAAAAATCGTCCGAGGCGTTCTATATCTCCGCTCTGTTGTAAAACTTCACAGACACACGCGACCTGCTCCGGCGTGAAACTGAAGGTTGGCAGCATATTCTGTTCCTGGGATGCTGTACAACGCCGGGTACGGTTTATCCTTTCACTTCTTTGTATTGTCTGTTTGTCTGAACTTAAGACGGTACTCGCTCTTTATAGCTGCTTGGAATCAAATTGCACACAGTTAAAAAGAAAATGTCACCCACTAGCGCTCAGACTAATTTTCATTCACTGGCGTGACAATGTCATTATTAAATTAAGATTAGAACTTGAACTCTGCTCTGTGATTGGTCAATGCTTGCTATCCAGATGGTTTATATTTTTTCAGTAGATGTTAAATCAAACACCATAGAAACAATGTCAATCGCTTTCTTTGCGTCTTCAAAAATTGCCACTTCCGCTGGAACATGGGCCCTTGAGTAAAAAGACTTACCGACAAGCCTCAAACACAATTAGCTCGCTCGTCGTGTTCTGAAGCCATTAGTCGATTTCAAATTAAATCCGCTGGTAAAACTTGGCAATTTTGAACTCTGCAACTCCATGGCCAGTGAAATGTAGTGTTTGTAATAGTATACGCGGATCGTGTTTCTTTTCCGAGGCGCTGTTTGTTATGGCAACTTTGCAAAACCGAAGGGCAAGAAATAGTAGGCGCTGAATTGTTTACATCAAGCTATTACCCAAAAGATGCTAATTTAGAAGGCTAATAATGTTATGAGAGACGGGCGCGAACAAAGGGAGTGTTTATTGATTTTGCGAATTTATCGTTGTCGAAATGTCAGCCGTGCCATCAGCGAATTTTGTGTTAAACAATGGCCTGTCTTCCTCGGCTAATCCAGGTGTTATCCAGATTGTCTCTTCGTCTTCGCTTTTATAAAACATGTATAGATGTTCGTTTTTTATGAGAGCATGTTTCAGTTTACGATATAGCTGTTTTGTTTTGTTTTTTTTTTAACCAGAGTTCATTCGTTGTTGAGATCCGAATAACCTTCAAGGGATACAGTCATTATCGAAAGGTTGTAATCTACGGTTGACAATATCCGCATGTTTTGCCGAGGGAACTGAATGAATGAAGAACCAAAACAGTACATTCCTTTGAGAAGGAATGCGAAGGAAATAACCCTTAACTTTCTCAATGACATTCGCTCCGAACGCATGGAGTTTTTCCGTGAACTCTATGCCAGCTGATGCTTTGTTCTAATTCTGCGCCTCATTTACTTCTCACATTTGTTCATCACAGTATTCTCTTTTTTTCTAGTATAACTGTTGAAGTATAAACTTTGCTTTGAAAAGATGCAAGGTTTAAGATGGCTCACTCGTAGATAAGAAATCAACTCTTAAACAAAAATTAAGTGAACAGATAAACATTAAAGATGAACGCGTGAACATTTAAAATCTACCGCCTTTTACCGGCTATTTTTGTAATGCTTTAAGCATCGAAAACACAGAATGACGTAATCGAAATTCAGACAGCCGAGCTAAGACAAATTTTCCTGCTATTTCGTTTAATTCAAGGCAGTTTCCATTGAAATAAATAGGCGATTGGCTAGCCCCAGTGGCAAGTTGAACATCAGATATGCTTGTTAAAAAGCAATCTGCCCAAGACAAGCCTTGTGTATTGATGAAAAACATCTAGAAACCTTAAAGTTATCGTTGAAATCATGCGAGAAATTGAACCCATTCGAAAGTACACAAACGTTCGTGTTTAATTCCACTTGCACATTTTCCTGTTTTGAGAGAGAGCCATAAACCTTTGAAATTTGAGACGTTTTATTCTTACTTGCTAAGTGTGCCCGTCCATTAGAGAGAAAATAAAATGAATAATTTATGAAAGATTTGACAGCCCATTAGGGGCAGGTTGTGACAGTGTGAGCGTGTGCAAGAGATACCTTTCTACCCCGTTTCAATTTCATTTTGTTTTAACTTCTTTGGAAAAAAATAAACCTCTCTGGTTGTTTTGAAATCTTATACATCCGCCATGAAGAACGAGATTCCAAAATTTCCTCTCCATTTAAGATTTGCCCGCTGTTTTTACATTTCTATTTCCAAACAGTTGCCATCACAATATGGGACTGCGTAAAAGGGGATCTTTGTCCTGCACATGGGAAGTACAAACAGTTAATTTAAACTCTCTTGTTTACAAGATTCCTATCATGATATAATTATTTTCGACTAAACATCGGGCTTAAAATAATTTGAAACCAGTTGGGAATTCTGCAACATGCTGCCAGTTTCTTTCTTTTAGGCCCACCCACCCGATTCTTTCCTTTGTCCCATTCATTAAAAACATTTTCCATTCTAATTAAAAAGAAACTTGAAAGATCTTGTCAAGTTATGTCGGTTATTTTTTATTAAAAATGTTTCTGCTTCTCCACTTTCGCACCCATATGATAATATGTTGTTATCCCCCTCTGAATCTATTGTCTGAATCTCTCTTCCTGAAAAACACGCTTAGAGGTTATCTTCCTCCGAACGCCTAAAGGAAATTCATTTATACGATATTTATTATTGTTTTTTCCTTTTGAAGGAAGCCATTGTATATGAGATAAGCACACAGCGCAGCGTATTATCTTAAAGGAATTACACTCTTTGATACTAATGCTTGCATGTTAAATAAGTATCGCAAACCCAAAGACCTGTATCAACAATTCTTATTCTTTGCTATCGGCTCACTTTACATAGATATCCACACTGTTCGTCGCGTGTGGAAAACGTGTCCGAAATTTTGGATCTCTTTTCCCGCCGGACCCCCTTTCATCAATGCTATGGCTTACTCCGATTATTGCTTGTGATAAAGCTGTAATATTATTTCCCGGCTTGTTACAGGCTTAACGTCTAGTTATTGTCTTTTCTGACATGTAACGTGAGGCAGAATTCTCGTTTTACATTCATTGCAACAAAATGACACAAATTCTCCCTTGCGTTTTTTGATACAACCGGATGTTTGGATTCAAAGACGCAGGTTGTGTTTTTGAAAAACGTTTCCCTGTTTTGGCGTGGCTTGTGTGGATTTTTATTGCTGGGGGTTGTTTTTGACATAATATGTTACTCGGGCCATGTAACCTAATCGACCCAGTAGAGGTAGAGAATTTGAATAACAGCTATAACCCAATAAAACCTCTATTCTTTTCTGAATAAATCAGTAAGACATTTCTAACGGCTTCCTTGTTATGCATAGTGGTAGAACTGGTTCCATATAGAAATTAAATTGCTTCGTTTTCCTTTTCCTCGAAAAAAGAGAAATTAGCCCTTAATCTTAAATTAAGCGCCTCGGGACGGCAAAGAACTGAAAATTTATTGCTAGACTTTGATTAAACACTATGAAGCGTCTTAAATTTATACTTAGTTACAACAAGTTGGAGGGAACAGACAGTCGTTTCTCGTCCAAATGGCGGGTGGCCAATTTCTTCCTTGCAGGTGAAACTCAATTAGCTTCTAATTCAACGCGATAGGTTGCTTTTGTTAGTTTCTCAACTGTCGAACTGGTTCTCAAGTCAGTGTCGAACTGGAACGACTGATTGAGATTCCAAAGACCTTATTCCTCTGAGCAAAGTTTGGATCAAATATGTTATCTCTTTACAGTTGTAAACTTAATCTTCGTCAGTAACTTCTTCCTATCATGAGCAATTTCTACGTTAGAAATTCTTCTAAAATTTGTGCACCATTCTGATCCGCTTCGATGTGTAGACAAGTTCAAATCAGAAATTTCAAAGCAGGCATCACCAAGTGAAGAACGCACTCCAGTGGCAGATTACACTGAACTGCTTTACGAAATTGAAAGTCGGAGGTAAAGCTACATGAGGTTTGACTTTGGGAGTGGAAGTCGGATCAGAGACACTGTCGGTTCAACGGCAAACTCAACAGAAACATTTATTGACGGCTAATTCTGATTTGCCTTAGCAGTATTGTGGACCTCTAACAGTGACTTGGTATTAACAAAAGAGCAGTCATTAAAGACTGAGGAGTTGATTATACAAATTGACTTTCTCAATTACGAACGGTTCTTAACATCCAGCTTACCAAATGAAAGTTAAACTTTATGTCTTTTGGGGAGGATCACAAGTTGCTTTGTATTGTAAACGGATAATTTGTCCACACCGTGCAGTACCATATGCCCGAGGGACTTATTTACGAAGAAGACATTTCTTTCATAGTGAGTTGTATCACAAGGTACAGCGGTTATAGTTAGACCCGTTTCATGACCTAGATAAAACGAGGGGTGTTGAAACTGTGTGGCTTGTCGTTCAAGCAAATCCGTAAGGGCTTTCGAGTTGAATGATTCCAAAAACTTTCGATAAACAACAACATCTGAGAGTTGTAGAGCCGCGAAGCTATTTTAGTCGAAACTTTTAATTCTTAACACTGCTAAACAATACACTCCAAGCACCTGTTCTTGCTTGATAAGATACCCGGTGTATTTAAATAATCTAATTTACTGCTAATAAACAGAATAAGACGTGACCCAGTTGTCCTGGGCGTTGGAATTAAAAAAAAATAGCTTCGAATTTTCCCTCAATAGTTATCCTTCTCAGTTAGAGGCGAGAACCTGACTGGTGATCGCAACAACCACACTTTTGGACGCGAGTATCTGGATGTCCGACAATCTTAATGCGATGTTGTTTGATCAATCGCGCCACAAAGTCCCATCTCGTTTTCAGTGTCCTAGTTAAAAAGCCAGTGGCCAAACAAAGTTGAAAGTAGATTGAAGAACAAACTGCGGGTCGAATCGGAAGTGTAATTCAACCTTTTTATCGACTTTTAAGTTTCTTTAACGACCCTCGTATCTTTTTCCTCTTGTCAATCGATTTTGAAAATCTGATATCCAAATTAGCCGACTCTGAAAACTTGAGAGTTTTTCCCACATTGAAATCAATTTTGATATCGGAAATAGGAAAGCTATGCATTTTCATATTGTTTATTGTTTTTAATTTTAATCACTGCTTGATTGTTGGAAGTTCTACTTTGCAAATAGGATTTTCTTTAACTCGCCAGACAAGCTTTAGGCTCAGTACATTTTCTAAATCTTGAACAGCTTTTGTAAGTTGTAACATAAATGATATCTTCCGGTAACATTTAAATAGACGCACTTTATTAAGTGCCCTCCTTGGACACATCGCTCTTCACGATTGGGGAGTTTTCTGTAAAAATGCAATCCATTTTTTAATAGGCGTGAAAGCGGTACGAATCAAAGGAAGTGCAGATAAAACTCCTCTGTAAAAACTTGCAACCATTTGATAATTTCAGCGATAATTATGCGATAGCATAATAATAGGAATGCAAGACTTCTTCGCAAGGTCATGTCCCAAACCGGTGGAACGTTCAGCTCGAATAAAAATGAAAAAGTGTAATTGCTTTAACATCACACATGTTTAACATGGATATTTATTCTGCATTTCGCCTGGACCATATGCTACGCCAGGCCGCCCCCGTGTCTGTCAAAGTAGCCTTCCTTATACCATTTCGGGTCGTGATACTATCGATATAAAGTTACGTCGAGATCATCTCAGATGTTATCTCATTGTGTGGGCTGCGTTGGCAGGATTGCTTTTTCCAGTTTTACCCCTAACAGAAAACTTCCTTGCGTTACTGAATTTGATAGAGCAAAATCGAAATTTAAAATTTATTTTAGTGAGTTTCCTTCGTATTTTTTCGATCAGCTCTAACTGGCTCCACCTCCGATTTCGTTGGTATCTCTCGCAAATCTCACCACCGGGTAAATGTCAAAGATGCAATTAGGTCGGTCTGCATGTAAACCAAGCAGTGCTTTTGTCTCCATTTGGTTTTCTTCGCTCTCAAATACGTTCAAAAGCATCACTTTCCCTTCTCTTTGTGTTCCCTGGCGTTAAAAACGTGCTTTTAACAGCAAGTATTGAGTTACATAAAAAGAGCGCATTATTCTTTGATATTTTGTTTCTAGCGAGTCGGTGTATTTTTAAGTTGGAAAAACATACTTCTCTGGATTTGACTACCGCAAGATTTATTTTAAAAGCGTGTTAACGTTTTCATAATCCTCAATGCTGGTTTACGTCTTTCTGTTCTTTTTCTTGGCAAATCCCATAATAAAATGCTTTCTTCTCAACAAGCTTAGGCCTTTGTTAATCCGTTTTTTGACTGCTCTTCAAATTATATATCATAGTTTCATTTTTTGCACTTGTCAATTTGCGAAACCAAATTCCAGTTTCCAAATGTCAGTGAAACGTTTTATTGCCACAATCTAATCTTCTTAAATTTCATGGAACTAAGGGGAAAGTGTGGGATTGCATACATAGCTTGAGGAAAAAATGAATATTTTCCTCAAGTTATGAGAAGTTTGTTACGTGCTATGCAATTCATCCATGCACAAGTAAGGAGAAGTATCTGTCAATTTCCTGTTTAAGAATTTCCCCACAAGACACAGTGAGATAACCTTGCGAATGTGAGTTTAATATAAACTTCATTGGGTGCTATTATATTCTCAAGCATACAAAGCGGTCAGAAAGATATATGCTAAAGGAATTTTGAGTTGTTATTTACTTTTTTCACAGGCGTTCAAAACATACCTTCTCTAGATCATGCTTAGTTATGTTTTAAAGCCGGTGATGATTTGAGATACATCTAGACGCAATGAAAAGATGGACATGACATCTGCAGGATATGGGAGAGTGTGAACTAAAGATGGAAACAAGAGCATATGTTGAGCAACAAAATCGATATTTTTTCCTCTTGTTGCTCGAATAAACAAGAATAGATTTTATTTTGTGCTTCTTGTGTGCAACTGGTGTTCTTAATCATATCATTCCGGTATATAATTCTCTGACATTGAATATTAAAAATTATTTTACCCACGTCGAGAATTTGTTTACCAAGTTTTGAATTTTTACTCAGGTGTTGTTTTCGGTTACTCAATGGCTTCTGTTACGACGATTTTATGATTCCTTGGTTTCTTTACCCTGAGCTCGCCTACATGAAAGCAAAATTATATTGAGCACCAACTCATGAATTGGAGGTCGAATTTGTACAGGCTCTTCGCACGCTACGAATCCCGCGCAATGGCCACCAGCAATGAGAGGAGTAATTGATTGAAGACGTCGCAAAAAGGCGTCACAACATCTCACAGGCCATGGCCAGAGCTCGAAAAGATTCCATGAATGAAACCTTAAAATGCAACTTGAATTTTTAAACGATAATTGATACTAGGTAATATGCAGAGTTCTGAAGGCGACAATAAGTCCCAGTGATGACCGATATAGTCACGGATTGTAAACAGGATATTGGAAAAGGAAGTGTGCACTTTTCACAAACGGCCCATCTTTCTTGTTTTCCATGTTACCTGACTTGCCCTTCTGTTCCTCTTATTTTTGTCAGGTTTTAGTTGCGAAAATGGAGGGAACACAGCATTGAACTCATTTTTAGCCGAGTTTAAAACTCGCAACATGTCCGTATCACGGTAACATCACCCTTCGACGAAATTTTTTTAACCTGGATCAAAAATATCCCAGTTTTGTTCTCTTTCCACCAAGAGGAAAATGCTTTTGAATCAGCCCTTGAATTATAAATCATTCCCGTTGGGGGATGAGTTAGCTTAGGTTTTGGTTTGCGTGGCTAATACATAGATTGGAACCGTGTTAGGAGATGTTGAGTCAGAAAAGAATGACGTAGCTTTTAGCTAACCTAAAATTACCTGAGAAGCCTCGAACCTAAAACGGACTTCTGAACTTTAAATTGATGATAACAAGGTGAAAAGAATACGGAGTTCTTACCGTTTGTGATTTTCCGTTTTGGCAGTGATATGATCGGTCGCCTGTAGCTACTAGCTCCTTGTCCTGGCGGGGAGGCTGGCTGTGTGCGTTAAGTCCCTTTGATGAGCCCGTGTCACCTGACAGCTAAAAAGAACACCCTTCAATCAACGTGTTGGGATTTCAAGGATGCTCGTGGAATTAATTATGCCACGCACAAAGATGTGAGTTCAGTCTGATGTTTCCTAATTATTTGGCCTTAGACTTGCGCAGCGTTTAACTATTGGAAAATTATTAAAATTCAGTATAAAGTGAACGAGTCTGCCGTTTTTGGAGGGGTCTTTTTTTTTATTAGATTACACGTAAATTTTCAACGCAAAGATCGCGTTTCGACTCACTCACAACAGACTGTATCTGTTTTCGTATCGGGTAGCTCGCACATTAAAGGCAAACTACGGTCTTTAAACGATTTGGACGGCTCAGCATTTATTTTGGTTGGTCCATAAATCGAATAACAACACGGTTAAGTTTTCAAGAAGTGCTAAAAATAGCACAGGAGGGAAGTTAAATGATCGCATGTGATGAGGCAAACTGGAGGCGTGAACCCACGCAACATTCCAGTTGTAAAATTAAGAAAGTGGAAGTGAATTTTCACCAAAAAATTGGCTTTCACTTTTAAGCGAGTTCTATTAGGGCCCCGAGTCGTATTTCAAAACACGAAAGACGATTTGACGTGAATCATGATTTGAAAACATAATGCCCAATGGAAATGAGTCAACGTGGGGTTATCAAATGGCTATCTAAAGTTTCAAGCGGGACATTGTGTCTCCAATAAAAAAGAAAATCTGTCAGCAAGCCTTTGCAATAAACGTTTGTATCAGTTTATAAATGTCATATAGCCCTGAAGGGAAATACCACAAAATTTGATTCCTTGAAAGAAAAACAGATAAGCGGCCTTTGGGCATGTGATCCGTATGTTTCTTTGGTGGTCGATATTTTCAAATAATAAAGGTAGTATCAGCCCAGAGTATAAGAGATGTATTTACCGCTCGTGGGGATATGTTTTGTTGTACGCTGTCTTACTCCATGGTGATCCATTTTGTCTTTTTTTTCGTCTGGGACATTAAGTTGGCATGGATCACATATGGTTATTTTTTTCTCCCGTTGTTATGTTACTGACCAACAACATTGATCTTCTAAACAAATCGAAAAAAGAGAACATACGACCGATTGGGTGACTCTGAAACTGAGAAGGGTTTTCGTTGTCAGGTCTGTAAAAAGTCTGAAAAATCGACTTGTCTGGTCTGAAATTGGTTCAGGATTTCAACAAAGCTGTATGGTACTCTACAACCCCTCGAATTAAGCTAAAACATCTAGAATTATAATCATTCCACATATTGAAATCCCTAACACAGTTTCCATTGTTGACTTTATGTTATTGGCTTTTGTTCACCTACCTGAAAGAACAAAAAGCTCCACAGTTTCCTGTTGCTCCGTGTGATTCCTTTAAAGAGTTCTGTCGAGTGAGCGCAAATCAAATTAACACACGCATTGTTAAGATATTAACCAGGCATTTCGTGTGCGTAATAAATATTTAACAAGCTAAACGGATTACCTAGTCGTTTTGAAGTAAGAATGAATCGCTCGGGTGTCGTGGACACCTCGTTAGCAGTTTTGATTTCAAATTGATGACACGAGATGTTTTAAAAACTGCCAGAAATCCCAAGTCGTGGTAAACTTTTGATAACCAATAATTTACCATTTAAAATAAAATGGCGCGGAAAGCAATGACCCGAGACCATTTAATAATATCTGGGTCCGGATTGGACAAGAGAGAAAGTTGGTTTCCAACGCCTATATGTCTAAAACGCTTTGATTGATTTCATACGCGAAATTTTGATCCATTTACTTTCCTGAGTGGTAAGTCCAAAACAAAGTAAAATGGCTAAATTTCATTATGCATAAAACAAACAGGGAAACGTAAAAAGTACCGTTCAGTTAGCTTTCTCTTGAATTGTTGGATACCAGGGTTTTTATTCACGAGTTTTAAAAATGTTGCGACCAATGCCGGTACAGCATAATAAAAATTACGACATGGAAGTGCTGCTCAATAGCTTTCATTAGAATTATGGGCGCACACTAGGGTTTTATCCACAGGCCTGAATGCTAGTACCACCATTTACTCACAGGCTGGCACTGATAAGAACAGCATAATAAAAAGCACCACATGAAAGGTACTGTTCAATAGCTTTCAAATGAGTATTCACACTTAGGGATTCCATCCAGATGTAAGACGATAGAACCAAATTAATAGTTAGGAGGTGTTACAGAAGAGTGAAAACCGTGGCAAATACAATTTTCAGTGGTGTTATTATGTTTGTTCGACCGTTTATGTCAAACCCAACCCTGTACAGATACACTCATATACGAAGGTTGTTGGCTAGCAAAACGCAGTCAGTTTAATTCACATTCCAAAGGCTTTGAAAATAAAATGGTGGTATGTAAATATAATATTGCCCAGCGACCGTCCACGTTTTCAGACTTGCTAGTACAGATACCGATCTATTGCATGACTCGATCCTACTATTCCATTTCATGTTGTGACATTTTCTTAATCCCTCATGTCATCGAACTTCATCGATCACTGAAAACAGACGCGGATGTTATTGTTAGGTCTAAAGTGAACGTTTAATTTTCTTCAATCTAAGTCGTAAGGTTTTAAACGCTGCTAGTAGAGGCCATGTTTGTTTGATGTCGGTTTCCTTGTCGGCTTTTTTTCTGTTCGGTAATTGCTCTTTCCACCTCGATGTTCAGCGGAGGCCATTTTGATAAGAATGGTGCTTTATTTGAGATGAGCATGGGTTAAGTTCACCTCATACCACCTGGTTATCTTCCCTTAGCTTATTTTATAAAATTCCTGGTATTTGGCATCTTTTAACCGCCCTTTTGGCCTTTTCAGCGATTTAATGCTACTCCAAGTTTGAAGAGTGCCATTCATTGAAAACTACAACGTAGGAAACGATAGCCTTGCATGTCCGGCGGTTCGTATCAGGTTACAATGCTTTGATTCAGAACAAAAGAGCGAAAGATATTTCCATTTCTAAATTTTCCGAACATCTGCCATAGTTCGTGTTTAAGTGCATCACGTGAATATGGCGGCAGAAAGAGCATCATTTATTATTAACCACAGCAACGAAGAACCCTTTTCAACTCCCGTTTTCCACACATGAGGATGAATACTTTTTGCAACCAGTTGATGAGTTAAGAGGTTTCCATTGTTTTATTCATTACAAGTGCTTGAGCTGGCATATTTTATGTGCGACAATTCGCTTATATCCCTTCGAAAATGCACTAAGTATTATGTTCTGCAAGCATCGTTTATCGTACTATAGAGTTATCGTTTTGTCGAGCTCAGATATTTTGATCCAACATTCTATGTTACTAATTTGTTTTAAATAATTATCTTATTGTTTTATCATAATGGAAACATTTTTCCCGCTGGGTACTAAATTTTCCCCCTTTTCAGTGCACAATAAAGTTTATATAAAATGTTTTGGAAACATTTAAACTAACGAGTCCCATGGAGCAGAAGGGATTGATGATATGATCATGAATCTCAAGAATAAACAGTCTTTAATTTTTCCGTGACAAAAACAGGTGACCAACGTGAAGAACATTAGCGACATAGAACGTATTGTTTTCAATCAATTTTCTACCATTTTTCCAGACTTACGTTCAGACAAATAAATAGCAGTAGATAAGAAAAAAGTTATATTTCGCTTTGAGAGCTATTTTAATTTCCCTTTCTTTTGCTGCCCAAGAATTCCAGTACTTGACTTTCTAGGATTTCAAATTCTTTCTTCCTTGTTTTGATATCATGTTTCCTCCCATTAAAACGTTGCCTCTCCTCCATCTCAACCCAACGCTTTTTGGTGACTATTTTTTAATCAGAGTACGCCTTCAATTTCTTAAAAGTTAGACATCACCTCTCATTTGTTGTGGTTGCCGTTGGAATTTTTTTATGATGTTTCAAGTACTATTTCGGAAACTGAGCATAGCTTTACATGGAAGCTGGTAAATATTGGAGATTTCTGAGCCCAAAGTGCTACTAAGAGAGGAAACTTGCGGTTTTTATTGTGATCTTGACTGCTCTGTGATTTTTTATTTTCTCTTTAAGTGTGCGAGGACATGTGTTGCACTCCAAACGGAACCAAACATTTTCAAAAATTTGAATAATTTTTTCAATAGTAAAAAATGACCTTTCAAGTGTATACAGAGAAACGCTTTTCTTTCTTCAGTTATAAACAATAAAAAGGTGTGAACTGAAGAATACCAGTACATATTCAGACCATGTTGTATCCTTAAGTGAATTTTGAATTTTTATGGGACTAAGTGAAAGTCAAGGAGAAATGCAATAGGGAAAACTACTATTGTATAAAACACCGGCAAATGGACTACTTCAAGCACGAGAATACTTCAGGTAGGGGGTTCTCTATTTGTACGCCCATTTATCAATTATTAACTCCCTAAAAGGCAAATTTTCAATCTACACTAAGTCCTTATTCTTCCTTTTATTATTGAAATCAAGAAATCCTCACTTTCTTCTCTTAACAATCTTAAAAAATTATTTTTGAAATTACACGGAACCTTCCACTGCAAACCTATTGAGACATTTTCAGATTGTATGAGAACACAGAGATTTTACAAGAGAATTGGTGCTAAAAACTATGAAACATTTAGCATTCAACCGTACTACCTCTTTAATAATCAGTTTTTCAATTTTACTTCTCTGGCACTTTTAAAACTCTATTTTATTCGATTTTGGTATGGAAATTACTTGATCGCAAAGTCTTGTTAATGAACAATTATTACGGAGAATCAATGTTGACATCTGTTAAAATTGTCCTCCTGGGCCGCAGACATTTGGTTGTGCCTTGTTGCGCTTCTAGTAAGAAGCACTTTGGCATTTACTGATAATGTAGTTGTAATATGGGTGCTAACGCAAGCAAATAACTATTGGGAATAAAAAAATTAGTAAGTTTTAACTCTTTTAGTATTTTGCAAACCCCTGAGGGTGTGAAATATCCCCGAATTTAATTTTTCGCAATAGAAAATAGCAATTGGACTGAATATTGCTCGCCAGCTTTTTATTGCAATGGTCATGTTCTTCCAAATATAGTATAGGACCGCAGCAAAATTTACAGCACCAGAGAAAAACAACTTCCTCGCTAAAGCTATTACTGCATCTTCAGTGACTATGTACAGGTATTTAATCAAAGAGTTAAGAACTGCTGAATGGTTTTCAATTCAAAGAACATTTTTTTGTTTCGATTTCATAACAGTTGATGAGTAGAGTAGCTTACCAAATCGGCAAACGATTTCAGTAGACAATTGTGGTAAGAGAAGTCCTTATGGAGCGCATCTTAAGAGAAGTGATAACCGTTTAAATCTGGCAATTTTTCGCAGCGACCGTGAAACTGGGATGATTGTGAAACTGAAAATGGAATAGACTATTTTATTGTTTTAAGACTGACAAGCCGTCATCAAATCTGGCATTCTCTTCATAGGTATGTCAACAAGGTTTTTAATTCTGTGTTCAGCTTCAGGTTGGAAATGCAAAGCTAGCGATTGACTGAATTTAAATGTTTCTATCAATCGTTTCTTCCTTTTAACTGCTGCTGACGACTGCCTGTTAATATGTCCGAGCATTCGTAATGCTGGATCAATCACTGTGACTCCGTATCTTTATGTCCAAGTATGAAACGCTAAATTTGACCATTGCAATGAGTACTATTTTCATCTGGTGTTGTTCTTAAGCCTTGAAAAGTTGGTTCCAGAAACTCTAGATAGTGAAGCCCTTATGCCAAACAATTAGTCCTCGATTGCCTATCAAGATTTGCCAGGCGAAAGTTTCGGATTCATTTTATCAGTTTCGATGAGAACGTAATCAGGTTTAAGCTGAATCTGTGGAGTCATCCGTAAAAAACATGGAACTTGTCAGTGATTTGCAAGACATAACATAGTAGCGATGTATTTACCCAGCTTTGAAACACGGCACGTCAAACGTGCTCTTGTGAAGACAATTATGTAAAAGAATGAAGCCCTGTTCGAAGGTCCCGCAACTTAAACGTCCTCTCAGCCTGTCCCACGGGTGCCATAGCGTTTACTATAGATTTTATTTCTTTCAATGAACTGGTCGTATTGAACTTCAAAACTGAAAAGACCTTATCTCCTGGCGAGCTAGGAACCAAAACGGGTAAGCTAGAATTCGTTATTGCTGAGCACTCAAACTGAGCACGTGTCTTGAAGTGTTTACCTGCAGGTACGTGATGGTATATTGTTTTCATTGAAATTGTTTCCTTAGATTTAAGCGGCAAGCCTAAGGCTATATCACAAAATCACGGGCTTCCGCCTTTAAAAGGTGTTCAATTTGAAAGCAATGCTGGTGGAAAAACGTTGCCCCTTTCACTGATGACTGAAAGCAATTAACTATATCATTTACCTGCATATCAGGTTTTTACCAAGTAGTAAACAATGATGCAAGGCTGATACTATGTAGAAAGCTTAACGGGGCAACGACATGATAGAGCTCAAACTGAAAACCAAGAATTGCAACCGTGGACATCTGCTTCGACCTTGAGACCCAACAAGGCCCAACAAGACCCAACAAGGTCGAAACAGATGTCCACGGTTGCAATTCTTGGCTTTCAGTTTGAGCTCTATCATGTCGTTTCCCCGTTAAGCTTTCTACGTAGTATCAGCCTTGCATCATTGTTTGCTATTCTTTCTGTTTTTGGCTGATCAGACCTTTTGCAGATCCTACATATACAGGCAGCATTTTCGTTTCCGGTCATTTGCATCATTATGTTTTACCAAGTAGTCTAATACTTCGATTTTTCCGCGCGATGATAGATTTAGTGTAGTTTGTAATCTTTTCTTGGGGCGTTTTCACATTTTAGGGGATACTCCCTTTTAAGGACAATATGAAGAGGGTTTTTCACGCTAGAAAGGCAGGGATTTCACAAGATTTCAGGGTTTGGAAAACTGCTGTTCAGTTCATAAGTTTGAAAGGCCTATAGTACGAAGAAAAACGTCTTGGACAAACCGGCACCGAGATGCTGTCATAAGCATAACTTCGAAAGGTCAATATCAAAAGACATAAGCTTGCATTGATTTAAACGTAACTCTTATGTACTAGTTTCACTGAAAATTTCTATACAAGTGCACTGACTCTTAAAGAGTATATGTATCTCTTGTTAACCGAATTAGCTGTCACTACTGTAATTTACAAGAACGAGTTGATTATTCTTCAATTTATTCCCTAAGTACGAAGCACGCGGGAAATAAATCGAAGGGAAAAACGAGGATCCGTAACTTGCAACTCAGACCGAGAAGACGAGGTTAGTAAGATCTTTATTCCCTACTGTCTGTCTAATGAGTTCGGGAAACGATTTCTGTTCACGCAGAACGTCGTGAAATTATTGACGCACGTCGAAAGCAAAACTGGTCGATTTGAAATCGTAGAAGTCGCAGGTTATAATACACAATTTAAATTAAAAGAAGGATTTAAATTTTTCTTGTCATGAAAGTTAAAAACACTTTGAGATAAATGAAGAAATATTTTGGCAACACAGACAGCTTTTAATTTTGCAGGCTGTGCGGCAGTATACCGCCCGCCAAATTGACCAATCACAACGCGTGTACATGTAGTAACTGAGGGATATAATTATAACAAAGTGGGTCGAGTATGCTCAAAGATGGCAGACGTTTCAAAACTTTTTTTCGTCTCGTCTTGACAAAGACCGTTGAAAACCAGTTACAATTTGCTCTTCATCAATTTTCATCAGTCGCTTTCATCTTCAAGGTCAGCGGCACACATACGCAAGGGGAGTAGTCCCTTGGACTAGTCCCTACAACAAGTCGCGGGGACAAGTCCCATCGTGTGAACTAGTCCCACGAATTCAAACTGGTTTGATTTTTGGGATAAGTCCCATTGTCTCTTGGTCCCTGCGACTTGTTCCTCAAAATGCTTCGTGGGACAAATCCCTGCTACCAGTCCCTTCGTGTTCAGGGGACTAGGCGAAGGGACTACTGTGGAACCCCGATAACACGACCACCTTCGGGCCATGGAAAACTGGTCTTATAAACGGGATGGCCGTATTAAAGGGGTTCTTTAAATAAGAAAATGACTGACTGAGCTTTTTTTTTCGGGTTAGAATAAAGTGGCCGTAATAGCGAGGTGGTCGTATTAACGGGGTGGTCGTAAGGCGGGGTTCCACTGTAGTCCTACAAACGTAACTACAGTGAAATCCCAATTTCTCGAACCCTCATTTTTTCGAACCTCCTCAGAGATAACTTAAACCAAAGGTCCTTTCCTTCTCTTCATTCGAACACTGTAAATTCCTTGATCCTCGAATTCTCCGATTTTTTCAAACCAATTTTCGTTTTCCTTAGTGGTTCGAAAGATCCGGATTCCACTGTACTCACAATTGTAGTCCTTATGTGACCAATAATTTAAAAGTGGCAGTTTGGTTGCAGGCCTGGAGCTCTACAATATAATTTCATTTCAATTCCTTAGCCTCTTTCGGTCTTGCTCAAGTCTCTAAAATATCTTTTTTTTAAACGTAAAAGTGGATCACCTTGTCTTAGAGAAAGCAGGGATATTACACGGTCCTGTCTTGCTTACCTAGGGGGATTGCTACTTCCCCTGAAGGTAGATTACCCCCAGCTCACCTGAATTAAGGCATGGGTCTCGGTTATATGTGATGTTTGGACATTTTTTCTAAATTTCGTCTTTTTCGTCAACCCTTGGCTTCTAATTGTTTAGTTATATGAAAACTGTTTTTTTCAGACAATTTATTCGACTTAAGTGGTTTCGTGCTCGACCACGCCCTAAATTGAAAGAAATTTGATCATTTAAGTTACAAGATGTACTCTCGTTTTTTCTTTAAAAACCTTTACCTAATCTGGTTATATGTCGTTCTAAATGGGGATTCTGAAAATTGTTTATTCTTTTTATTCTTCAAACTCTAGAAAGGGCCAACGGACAAGTCAAACGTACCGGAATCTGGTAGGTTCTGATCAGCAAATGCAAAGGCTTATAGAAACTGAACTCAGAAAGGCTGACCGTACGGTTGGGACTAACTGTATATATTTTCCAATATTTCGTCAGGCACGGCCTGACTTCTTCAGGAAATGCCTGACGGAATATTGGAAATTAGAAAACAGTCCTAAGGAAGCACGCGCGCTGATTGGTTAAAAAGCCTGTTTGTATAACTCGATGGAGACACAGAACTAAGCGCGCGTTTTGACGTAGTGATGGCGCGAGCAAAGAGAATTTACATTTTGATGATCAAAGTTTACAAGTTGTTTTCCTTTTTTTCGTCGTGGTGTTTTCTAAAAATTGAAAAGCTGTGGAAACACTCGCCTGCGGCTCGTGTTCCCACAGCATTTCTCGTTCTCCCAAACTTCCACTCGTGTTTGTATAACTCGATACAAACACGGTACATGTTTTCTATTTCTTAAACATATACAGTTAGCCCCAACCGTACGGTCAGCCTTTCTGAGTTCAGTTTCTTATTTTTTGCCATTATTTCTTATTTTTGCCTAGTCCAAGTCTCTCTCCAATGGATATACGTTGTAAGTGAAACAAAATAAAAAAAAAACATATGTCAAACCCTGATTAATTCTCTAAACTTGGTGGTTATAGCCATTCACCTGGATTGAAATAAGTCAAGGATTACAATTGCAAATTCTCGTAAATCTGGATTCAAATTTATGTAAACAATTGGGTGTAACAAGTCACTTTCAAATACTTTACCCTGTGTAAGTTTATAAGCGAAAGCTTAAATGTGCTTTACTCAGTAGATCACCCCCTTCAACATAAAGCGGGACCCATTCCTTAATTCACTTGAGAGAATTTAAAAGTTAGTTTCTCTTCTTTATCAACGCTGCATCAAGCTAAGATTTACACTGCACTAGGAATATCCAGAATTATCGGAGGGGATTCTTGAAAACAGTTTTATACGGTGGCTCTGTCCAGTGCATGGTGTAAACCCTGTTGACACTTTTTCCACCATTTTTGACGGGAAAGGTAGCCTTAGTAATTTGTGAGAAATCAGCCGGAGGGAGAACATTTTGGTTTGTCGGCAAATATCTACGGAAAAAGATAAAGAAGTTATCATTTGATAAAAACCTTTAAAACCTTTTTGAGACTATTTATTATTACTGATTAATCCCTAGGGAGTGCAACTTCCAATCTCTTAAGCCAGGCCTCACTTAGGACGCAAGCATAAGAGGGCTGCGGCATAAGCACAAGTGTTCTTCTTATGCCTATGCTTGTGCTCGTGTCGATGTTATATGTCCAGTGGGAACTGATATGGTTAGCATACAGTAAGCATTAAGTGCCTCGCTGATTGCTTAAAATCTTTCGCTCATGCTTATATATGCTTATGCTTCTGCCAACCATGTCCCCACTGGACACCAAAGCTATACACGCATAGGAAACACGCAAGGGAATGTTTATATGTCCGGCCCTCCCTATGCAGGTTGCAAGTGATGAACGGGCTTTTATAGCGGAATTGAATTATTTTAACTGTAGATGGAAATTTAATACACGAAAGAACTTCGCCTTTATGTCTTTCATATATAAGGTCTTTCTCCCGCAGTTCAAATATGTCATTTCATGTATTTCACTCGCTTATCTTCATCTCTTACGGGTACATTACAAACTTACAAATTGCTCATCTTCCTCTGGAGGTGGTTTTTCAATTGGTAAAATACTACACTAGTTTCACAAAAGATGCTGGTTGAGTCTGTGTTTTTAAAGCTTTCTGTTTTTCTCAAATTCCGATCTTTTCTCATAAGCTGGGTCGTACAGCAAGAACGTCTCAGCGAGAAAATTAATAAGGTCTTTCTTTTGTTTCTTCTGCATGGTTCAAGTTCAATTCGCCCGCTTTTTATTTGGGCTTCCAGAAATCAGTCCCACATGGAGACAAACTTGAAAACCATACTAAACGGATGTGAGAGAAATTCTAGCTTGCCGCAGATTGGCCCACTGAAATTTCCAAAACATATGTTGTATTTCTTACCTTAAAAGTAACTTATGGAGGCAGACAGGTATCCTTAGTCGTTTTGCTTTTTCACTGCTTTTCCTGTCGTCTCAGTGCTCAAGGGGTTTTCCAGGTGGACTGAGACCTAAAACGCAGATCCATTCAGTCGGATAGTTTTGTGATTTCAAGAACCGAGCATAATTTTTCCTCGCCCCTATTGTGCATTTTGTTCAAGGCATAAAGCTGTCAAATAATGGAAGCAATTTATCGTTTATTTGAACTTAATAACAGTCCATTATTTTGTTTTTAAGTCCTTTTTAATCGCCCTTAAGGTGCGCGTAAATTTAAGTACTTATAAACAGTCCGACCGAGAGATATTTTAAGGCCCACTTTAGTCTCTAGCAATTTTAAGTGTTTTTGCCAGGTGAAGAAACATTGTATTTAAACAACTACTTTAAGCTATAGAATTCTCATGCTTTTAACTGCAATATAATATCAGTGACGTAATTTTCAATTATTGATGGACAATTTGAAGTTTTCCTCGACTCATCGTTAGAACTTTCGATTTTTCGATTCGCTAAGATTGATTTCCTGAGCTCTGACCACAAGTAAAGTATTTCAATAAATCTCTTTGTGTGCACTTCCTTGTCAAGTAAACTTTCATTAAAACACCAAAGAGAAAGTTATAGAAGAATAAATTTAATAACCATATGTTTAAAGAGTATAATATAGTTTACCAATTAATGCTTACTCCCGAAGACCACACAGGAAGGAGAAAGAACAAAGGAGAACAAATTTGAGGTCTGCCATTTCGAAAAGCCCTTTTGAATGAAGTAAATGGTCAAGTTGTCAACTTGCAAACGAACATGACTTCAAATGGCGGGATGTGGGATTCTCGACGATAGAACTACCAGCGTCATTCGGTTTAAGTGTTTTATTCGTGGCCTCAGACCTGGAACGCTCTCCGCTATAGTTAGCATGACAGTGTGTTACGGACATTTGCCCAGGTTTGGGCCATTGCATGCCGCAACGTCTCAATAAGAGAATGATCACAATGCAAGTGTTCGTTTCTGCTCTTTTGCCATTATCCGTCTTCTGCTGAGATGAACTTCTCTTGAGGTTAGTCGCAGTGTTGCGTCATACAGTGATTACCCAGAGCATATCAGAATAAACTGAGCGTTTTGCTTTGCCGGTTTGTTTCGTACAGGAGTTGTGATCGTTCAAATCTAGTAGCGCAAACGAATTTGTATTCGCACTCTGTGAAAGTTTAATGCAGTTAAAAGAAAGCAAAGTGATGAATTGCCTGAAACATTTCTACGTCTTCCAATTATGAAAGTGAAAATGGAAGCCCGTACTAAATATCGCCTGTTCCGACGAAATTTGTTAGCGATTAGATTGTTGGGTGCTGTTAGAGTTCTTGGATAAAACTGCTGAATGCAACCATTCAACAGAGAGCGTTTGCGCAGGACATTTGTTTAGTATGTCTTGTCATTAAACACATTTTGTCTAAGAAGGTGTTAAGAGTAAAAGCCCTATTGCAGATAAACATTCAATGGAAGGACATTTATTTGGTACTGTTTAAAATGTGGTACAAGGTTGTGTGCAATGGAATATTTTTAATGCTATTATCGTCTGAAAATTGCACATTAATGCTAGCTCATCATTAGTGATAATTAGGTCACCCATAGTTTGCTATGGGCATCACGATGGGAATAACTTTTCTTCCTCTAAACTTTTTGTTTTTTCTTTTTTCATATCGAGATATGTTTAGCGAGATTAGTTTTGGACTCCGATCACCTTCCCTTTTCTCAGTATATAACATTGACTCACCCTTTCTCTTGAGAATGACAATTCTATTTAATATATTGTTTTTGGTTTCTTTGTCTTGCCGTTGAAGGCTTCCAGAATTTCAAGGCCGTGCAAATATTTAATTTCCCTATACCGACAGCTCAACTGAAATTGAACTGCCTCGCTGAAGTTAAAAAAAAACTGAAACGAATTGTGCCCATTCTGTAAAAAAAAAACGTTCAACCGATAGCCACAGGGAAGTTTTGAACTTTGTGTGTTTCACAATAAAATAGGTTTATTGCGGTAATTTTAACAATCATGTATTCCACCGATTGTGATGCTTCTTTTTTCATTCTCTGTTTTTTTCCCTAATTTTACTTTTTTACTTCTACTTTCAGTATTTTAATATTTAAACGGTTTCAATAGGACAGATAATTGTTTTGTTTTTACATCTCCTTCGTAATTCTAGATAAACACTATTCTAAGAGTATACGCTCTGCCGAGCTCATTCATTTAGTGGACAGTATTTCCGGAAGGATCTTCAAACAATTGCTTAATAACTCTTGTTCTTTAAGATGATTATAACTCTTGTTAAGAGGAGAAATAACATTGGCTTAAGAAATAAACATCCACTTCACTGAGAATAGCAAATATTCATACTATAGGTCTTGGTGAGCCAGGCCTTTGTAATGGCCACGCCCATTTCGTTCACCTAAAACTCGTCAGGGAGGAGGACGTTTGTTATTTTTTAAATAAAATATTTGAATTTCAGATCTTTGAGGCCACAGGGGCAAATTTGATTTGTCTTAAATGAATGGTGCGATTTTTGGTTAGCAAAGATTATGTAGAAGCCAGTTGAACTTGAAATTTGTGAAATGTCAGTTCAGATCTTGGCACAGCACAGAGGCAAAGTTGAGTAGACTTAAATGAACTGTGCGATTGTTGTTGAGCACAGATGATGGAGGTGCCAGTTGAACTTGAAATTTAAGTTTGATTACTCGAGTTCGGGCACGGAACTTTACTGTTCAGGAATTACTTCACCCTGATATAAACAAACGGAAACCAGTGGGCCGGGCCTACTGATTGTAACCCTCCATTCATCAGGAAGTATTGCTTTCCTCCTAATTGTTCTATGTCATTGAATCTGGGATTTTAGATCGATAGGAACGAGCTGCCAAAGTAAACATAATTTTAACCCACCTCCTTCACTCATTCAGATTCTATTCTGTTGAGGATTCCTTTTAAGGGGGCTGACTGGTCTGTTAACATCGATGTAGACCTGCTGTAAAGAGTTCTAGGACCTGGTTTTGCAACCCACTCCTTACCAAATCTAACTTCGGAGGTACTATCGTACAGTGTAATTTTTGATTAACGTTGAAACACTCTACCGGCTACCACAATGAGACTAATTTCAGTTAAAGTTTTAAAACCATAACTAGCCAATGGCCCGTGGTAATGTTTTAGCTAGTTCCTGATCTTGCATTGTTATAGTTTTAGAGGTATACAAATTAAGGTGCTGCAGAACTAAACACATTCGAGTTGATGAAACAGATTGTGCTGTTTTCCGCTGAGTTCACCAGATCTTGTCTGTGAAAAGAGCCGCTTTGGAACGTTCCTAATTACCTAGAAATTCAAAGTAGCACTTCAAAAAACACTGCAACTCTGATGTGAGGTGGGCGGAAGCCAACGAAAATTTAGTGCAGATCGGATAACAACAGCAAAAAAAAAAAAGAAACCTCGACGAATATTTATCACTGATAGCAGCATTGCAAGCAGTATTTTCAGTCACATTAAAGAACAGTAGGTTGGGGCCTTTAGACGATGTTGTGGAGCCCCTTTACATACACCGCATGGTTGGCCATAGATAGTGTCTCTTTCTCCCTCTTTTACTCATCCGAAAAGAGTCGACTACGCCATCCGTGAGATGTCTTAAACTCAAATGATTCATATAAGATTCTGCAACAACAGTATGAGCGTCTTCGGTTCGCGATATTACATAAAATTTTAAAGCATTGTACAAAAACATTTTAGGTTAATTTTGTTACGACTGAAATACAATTATGCTTTTGTTCTTTTGCTTTCAACATGTTGTCAATGGCCTATCAGTGCGAGCGAGATCTTTCCGAACTTTTCTTATTGATTATTAGATTTCCGTTTCATTGGTGACGTTTTCGAGAGCCAAGTGTCATCTTTAAAGATTTCTTGATTAATCTTATATTTTAATTGTTTGTTCCGTTGCAACTTCTTCGTCGCTTCACGGCTATACATTTTAAATCAATCAGTGAGAACTTAAAAACTTTTCTGAATGTGTTTTCCGATCATTGCAGTAAAAAGACTAAAACTGATTCACATCTCGATTTTAAGCGCAACGAACTTATAATAATCGTAATGACATTTTTCCTCGTGTCGATAAAAGCGGAAAATATGAATGGCAAGGTCTCATCATATAAAATAAATTGTTATTCCTTGTCAACTTCAATAGCCAGTAATAAAAAGGTTCATAATGGCCATGAGATAAGACTAACGCTGGGCTCCAACTCTTATATTTTCGTTGAAGATTCCAGCATTTCCCGCTGTCAATCTCCAGTGGTAAATTGTGCGGGACCGTCTTCTAAATTAGAGTGAACTTAAAGTGCATCTCAAAGCGGCGTTTGGACTGAGTTTATATTTAGTACGTGCTGTATCTGATGCCCCAAGAGAATTTTTCTGGCCTCCTTTCTGTTTGTAAGGAATCGAGCGAAGCCTGCGATTAACATGATATCAAACCCTCGAACACAAACCCGACCATTACGTTTTCAAGCGACTGTCTCAGTCAGCAAGGATAAAAACCCATCACATGAACACCTGAAAAAACACCACCGCTTCCGCGCGTTTGTTCACCATTTTCATATGCGAGAAGAATTTTCTTTTTCCTTTTGTATACACGTTCTTTGTTTTGTTTTCTACAGTTCTTAGCGTCTTACTCCGACGAACGTTTGCAGTGAATAGACAGAAAAGAAAGGAAAAAGGAACTTTTCAATACAATAATTCTTGCTGTCAAAAGCGCTTTCACTTCCTTTATTGTTTGGACTGAACAGTTTTTCTTTTTTCAGTGGTACCGAGAAAATCGCGATTACTGTGTTCCTGTACGTTGTGACTGTAGAAGTTTAATGAAAAAGTGTGCCAGGAAAATACCCAGTTAAATTTTCTAGTCTGTTTCTAGATGAAAGATTTGTATTTGCTCGAATGCAATAAACTGTGCATGATAAACATTAATTGACTAAATCTCATTAAGAAGTCATAAAAAGGATGTCTACAAAACAAACTTTAATAATTGGATGAAAGTAAACAAATAGGGCGCAATAGGAACATGATGGTTTTAGTTCTCGTGCTCCGTTTCCCAGCATAAGTATTTTCTCCATGTTTTCTTTGACTTTTTCCATACGAAATTTGCTACCAATCATGCTTACGCAAAAGCAAACTTTTTTTGTTTTATTTCCGTGGAGCCCCTGTTACATCCTCTTTGGGGTGCAAAGAATTAAAATATGAATAAAGGGTATCAGGTAACAAAGTTCGTCAAGGACAACAGTTGTCTTCGCTGAGTGGTAAAGAACTATTGCTTTAGTGCGTGTGTAACTTTCAGTTAAAAGATTTAACTTGTCATATTCAAGGAAATCTAGGCAAAGTCTAATTTCCTGTAATTTTAAGCCGAATTTGGCCTCGATCACTTGTCGTATTGTCTAAAGAACTTGAATGCAGTTGCCTTTTAGGTCATGCAAAATGACGAGTGTGTTTTGTGTTAGAACTTCGTTTTAACCGAGTGGAACGATTTCCAATTCAATCTTTAAACGCAGAGTCAGTGGCGCCCAAGTAGGAAACAGCACTATCTTTATAATAGGATAACTTTTGTTGATAGAAAAACCAACGTCCCGTCTATGATCTGTTATACTTTGTTGAGTGTTTTCCCTTTATCCGTGTGTCGAATGGAATCGACCAAACGAATTTCCACCAGAATACCCGCTGGTCAATACAGTTTCCCCGGAAACAAAACTGAGAAGAACGTAAACGCCGTTTTGTGCTGAAGAGAACTAAGGTAAAACTTTCTAAAAGTTAATTTTTTTGTTAAGTTTCCTTCATCTGATCAAAGTTTGTAGATTTGACTTGTAATGGCCATGCGAGATCACAACGAAAAAAAACATTAGACCACTGTGTTGCAATGAACACAAAGTAAAACAATGCTTAGTGCCTTTTTATAGTATTTTAAGGACTTGCAAATTATAAACACTTCATGCTGTTTTCTTTTTCTTGTTCAAAGTTGTAATTTTAGGGGGTTTTCCCAATCGATTTCGACTCGTAGGCAATCTTTGGAAGCATTGGAATAAACGTCTCAATTTACTTGCCGATGATAGCATTTTCGATTATATAATTCATTCACAAACTGAAAACTGTTGTTATCTCCACTAGTTTTAAATCATCAGCTCCACTACGGTTTACTATAGTCTAGTCATCAACAGCTTTCATTTGATTAGTCACTCTTGAGATCTCTAAAGCGTGACAAACAAATGGCTACTGACAATATCTCGCGAAAGAACAACCTCTGCGAGTGAAAATATTTTACACTTCAGTTTCAACGGCTCATTCAATCTTAAAATTACAAGTTAAAACCACCTTGAACAGCATGAACAATATTACACCGACCGCCATTTTTCATTTGAATTGGCTTTTCACAGTAGGGAGCCAGAATTCGTCTTCGTAGTCAAAATGCCGAAATTACCAAACGCTGCAAGACTCCATATAAATTGAGAATGAAGCAAAACTCCTTTGAAATTTCCACATTGTGATTGTTGCAGGATAGTGTAGTGCCGTGAAAACGCGTCGCTCCTGTAGCCAGTTTTAGACTTATTATTTATGTAAGTATCAGAAATAAAACGTCCTAAATTAAACGCAATGAGTGGCATTACTTGGTGAAAATGGAGATGTTGACTGGGAATATTTGGAAGGTGCTTCAGTGTTTGTGAGAGCAGTTCTGAAATATTAGAATAGTAGACTCATCTGCTGGGAATGTCTCATTCAACTTTTAATGTTTTTCGGCTGGATTTGAATCAGAATTGACCAAATGAAGTCATTAAATCTTTTTATTGCCCTCAAGAGTTAAGAGTTTCAGGTCTCTCTTTCGAGTGACGGCTAGACCCAAGTAGAAGAGTGTTCAATTGCGATGATAAATTTAATTTGGGGATGACATCTACTGCTCCTACCCAATTCGATGAACTATTTTCTTACAAATTTGAGCTTGGCTGCGTTTTGGCACCTTTAGTGATAATTTTCTGTCAGCAGTAATTTCCAATTATATTTATTAATAACTCATTTACGTTAGATTCTTGTTTTGACGAAGACAAATCAACTGGATTAAAATAAGAATGGCTATGAAAAGGTTAAAAAATGGTCTTTTTGTGTGTTTCTAAAGCGATGAGTTCTCTCTGCATGTGTTTTCTTTTTTTCCTTTACTGCGGGCGACCCCTCATGCTCAGCTGCCTGTCAACAAAGATTGAGGCATACGTCAGTTGACATCAGTCCGGGCCGGGAATTTTCTCTGAACTGTTGGTTGCTTAGCCATGGCTCAAACACTAACAGGAGCGATAAATGATAACCTTAGGCTGTATTTTGTCAGCTGCACTGATGAATAGCAAGATAAGGGCAGAAATTGAAAGTTATTTCATGAACTCAAGCATGGAAGCATAATAGGCTTTGAAAAGGTACTCACAAAAAGTACCTTAGTTTTAAATGCAGTCCAGTTTAAATTCTAACTTTTGTTCTCCTGTATTCCACCTTGTTTGAAGCATGATAGACCGTATGACAAAGCCGACAAGAAACTGAATGAATACAGAACCGCTTTTACAATGTCCAAGGATAAAGCCGTCTACTCACCACAAGCAGAAATTCCAAAGACTAAGCTATGCGGTTAGTTTTCACTTAGTGGACGTTTGTTACCTTTGCTTTCACCCAACAAATCGGGCTTTTCTTGTAGATATTGGACTGATATTAAAATTTAACAGCAATACTATTTACCCAGAACTTGGTCATGCTGATTTTTCGCTGGAAAAGAAAGTTTTCTAGCTCCAAACAGTTTGATAAATGAGTATATTTTGCACTATAAACATTTCAAGACGTTGACCGCTTATGTCATGTTGCAAGTTCGCAAAATGGTCTTTCTTTGCATTTTTGATTTGAAGCTGTGGTTCATTCCCAATCTTGTTAGGATATTTCAAAAGCGATGGGTCCGTCAAGGAACCAAGCATCGTAAGAAAGGAGTGTATAGCTACTTGAAGGAAAATTCCGGTTCCAAGAAAAGAAAGCATTTTCCTTGAATGAAATCATGATGCTAGCATAGCCCTACCCTTCTACTGCAAATGTGGTTTTTATTGAGATAGATATCTTAACGTGTTGTTAGGAAATTATCGAGTTATCTTTTATGCCCTTCATGCCCATCCAGGCAGAATATTTTAAACCTGCTGGCTAAACAGGAAAGAACACCTTAATTTCCCTCAGCATAATCAATGCTGGCAGCCAGCTGTAAGGTCTTTCAACTTGGTGGTTTTCTTCTTTGATTGCGTATGATTGATTCTGTGTTCGCCGCTGTCATTTCGTAAAGACACTGATCTAGGGCCTCTTCAGGATGAGCCCGGTAACTGGGCTGGCCCTGTTACGGGGACGAATTTTGTGGTCTGTTCATATGGGAAATTTTAGCCCAGTCGACCGGGATGATATTTAAGAAACACAAACAAAAATGGTAGAACATATTCTTGCATCGTTCGTGGTAGCTTTGTGGACTCTTGTAAATTTACTAATAAAGCTGATTCGCCTACTCCTAAAGTGTAAAACATTTCTGGTTTTTCGTTTTGATTTTTTTTTAAGTGCAAAAACATACAAGGCAAGAATTATGCCATTTTGGGCGCACAGTTGAGAAAGGGAACTTATTTTGTCTATTGCCTGGGCTGAAGTGTTCATGCGGGAAAATTTTCATCCCGGTTACCGAAATGACGGTAACCGGGCCATCGAAATTTTTACGAAGGAAAGAGTGACGAGGCGAGATCTCGGAAACCGACTAAGCCAAGCCCGGTTGACCGGACTCAAATGAAGAAGCCCTTAGTCACGTATCATTTTAATAATGCGTGATTTACGTCAGGTTTTACGATAGGGATGTTTTAAAATCTCATCGTCTCTTTCGTTCGAAGAGGAGTTAACGGTTATGACGTTAATGAGTAAATGTAAAGTATATTTACGTACTTCTAGCCAATTTCACTAAGCGTGTTGGATCTTTGTTGTGTTCAGTGCACTTGGTTTTGAAGAAATACGAAAGACATCCTTGTAAATCTTACCCTTTTTAAACTATGGGCAGTTGAATTGAAAGCGGACGAATCTAAAAAAAGAAAGTGACTTCGTTGCAAATCCTAGAGTGAAATTAAAATTTGATAACGTTGAAATTAAAGCTTTTAAAGTGAAGTGATGTTTCATGGTACAAGGTCAGTATAATTTGTTTTGGCTCGCAACGAATAAAAGGTTTTTCCGTAATCAGTAGTTATTCCGTAATAGTGTAAGTAAAAATTGATTTTTATCTTAAACTATATCTTTAATCCCATGTAAAATTGATTCTACTCCATGTTTCTTAACTGAGCTCAGTGAGGGATAGTCAATCATAAAACTGCGTCGCTAGATCAGTTTTAAGGCGCTCTTTCTCTGTTACGTTTTAAGTCATCATGGAAGAGCCAGAACTGATGATAAGTAGTATAACTGAGGTGGTCTATTCGCTCAACAGAAAGTCAGAATATGGTCTGACCAAAAAAACAAAGCGTTTTTCAATTAAGGTCATCGAAATTTTTACGTGATTGTTCAAAATTGAACGCAATTGCGCCTACCAGTTTTGTCAACACTCGTCATAATTAGAGCAATTGAAATAAAGTTATTTAAACAGCAACAACAAGTCATTTAAACGCAAAGTTGATTTACTGCTAGCACGGAAGAGCAAACACATCATGCAATTTTTTTTGTCAGATCCCCACAGTTTTTTTCGCAGTTATTTTTAACCTTGCATTCTCGTTTCCGAAAGAGTTACCTTCTTTTGTCTGCCTTTTGGTTTACACTTAATCATTAATTTATATATACTGTCTGAACAAATTTTCAAGATGTTTGTTTGAAGAATAAATGGCGATGGGAACATAAAAGAGCAGCTGAGAAATGTGTGAGGAAAATTTGTCCTTTTAGTTCGTTTTTAAGAACGAATATTCTCTCCTCCAAAAATATTTCAGTGTCCTTTCTTCTTTCTTTATTCCTTTTTAATAACATTTTAATTGATAGTCACCTTAAATGTTGAATTTGACAAATGATGTTTGTTTAACGAACATTGAATAATTTTTTTAAAAATTCTGCTTGGAGATTATTGCTAGGGTTATTAACCTGAAGTTATAATTACCAAATCCAAAAGAGGCAGTTTGCTACAATCTTAGCCTTGACTAAATCTTATTGTGTATTTTTTTCTTTAAATTTTACTTTTTGTATAGTACTGTCATAGTTACCAGAGTGGCCTGAACAATTCTTAATATTGGCAGATGTTTGTCTAACAAAATACAAATGATAATAAGGGAAAAAGCTGTTGATTTTATCGTCTCCCAGAAATTAAGAAGACCAGTTAGAAAAGATAAACCAGAAAGCTTCACTCCAAAATATATGAATATCTTTTATCTGTATATTTTCTTATTCCAGACAAATTTGAAATAAAATTTTAACGTTTTGTCACGCTGCAAAAATTTTAGTTTTCGGGTGGAATAGTGATCAACAATAGTCAGAATGAAAGTTTGTTTAGGGCCGCCGAGTGAAGAGGGGAAGATGACCTTATTGAATAATTAGTTAAATGCTAGCCTGCTTTATGGCAGAATCATTTCAGCTTTTAAAACCCTTTTCGTTCAATAATAAAAAAGGCATCTGTTCGATTAATCATTTTTAGACATCAGTAATGATTCAGTTATAGCTTTACTGACACAGCACATTTAAGAGTATATTTAAGTCCATCATTTCGTATTTCACAAGGCCGGTTAATCTTGTAAAGTCGCTCTCAGTCTGGCAGAAAGATGTTAAACTCAGTTATAGCTATTTTACTTCTAATGAGTGCTTTTGTTTAAATATATCAAATTTAGTTCTAAGTGCAGCACCCTGTGAAAGCAAAACGGCTTTTATTTGAATGGTCACATATAAGGTTTCTGATGTTATCCGTAATCTTAAAAAGTTAGGACCATCTCGTAACAGCGTAATAAACAGTATCAGTTGAAAGGTCTCTTCAAAAGCTCTCATTTGAATGGTCACACACTAGGGTTTCATCCACAGACTTAAAAGCTAGAACCACCTTGTATGACAACAAGTGCAGCACCCTGTGAAAGCAAAACGGCTTTCATTTGAATGGTCACATATAAGGTTCCTGATGTTATCCATAATCTTAAACGTTAGAACAATCTCGTAACAGCGCAATAAACAGTATAAACAGTGAAAGGTCTCCTCAAAAGCTTTTATTTGAATGGTCACAGACTAGGGTTTCATCCACAGACGTAAAAGCTAGAACCACGTTGTATGAGAACAAACAGCGCCACATGAAAGTACTGCTCAATAGCTTTCATGTGAATGGTCACACACTAGGGTTTCATCCACAAACTTAAGAGCTAGAAGCACCTTGTACAACATAACAAACAGCAGCACATGAAATTACTGCTCAATAGCTTTCATTTGAATGGTCATACCCTAGGGGTCCATCCCTAGATTGAAAAGCTCGAATCACATGGTGCAGCATGATAAACAGTAGCAAATGAAAGTTCTGCTCAATGGTTTTCATTTGAATTTGGGATTCATCCACGCACATAAAAGTTATAATTAACAACACAATTTACACAAGCTTTGACTTTGGGAGAAAAAGTCGAGCATTGTCACCGTGTCTTCAGACAAATTTCCAATAAATGCAGAAAATTCCTTTTCATGTCATAGACCTAATTTTGAGAGTTAGATAAATCTTGTCAGTTTTGAAGTTTTCTTTGCCTGGTGGAATATTCACTTAAGTTTGAGGATTACCATAAAGGTCAAATTAAAGTGTTCAAAAACGTTCTTGTTTTTAATTTCCGCTAAAGTGCTAAGTAGTAGCCGTATAATAAAACACTGTCATAAAAATTCCTCGATCTAATTGTTGCTTCTACCCTAATCTTCAATGTAACTGTATCATTGTGTCCCTCCTGTTGAGATATTTTGCTTTATAATTTTCATAGAATATGCTGAAATTATTTTTTTGCTGATTGCAAACGAGCATTTAGATGTTTCCTCAGAATGAACTGCTGAGTTATATAAAGGCAAAGCGGAATTGAGCATACGACTTAGGTCCCTGTCTGAGCGAGCCTCGTGGGCTTTGAATATGTGAGAAAGCGTTAAGATGCGAAAAAAGAAATTTAGAAAAGATTGCCGTTGTGGTTTATTTTCTCCAAAAAACGCAGAATTAGATTTTGGCATTCTCGTTGTTCTTTTACAGAGCACGTGCACGTGCATACCCATTGTTTCCGTTGTCGTTGTCATTGTGGGTCGCTTAACAACCCTAATAAACAATATCGGATCACCGCAAACCAGATTTTCGGACGTAAGCGAGTTAACCTGAGTTTATTACAAATCTGTTTGAATGGATCACTCCAGTTACCGGAATTCGACCAAAGTAACTTCGGGAGGAGTTGCTTTGGGCAGATTTTTGACTTGAAGAAAATTTATTTTACCAGCCTTTCACTATCGATCGATCTATATTTGACTTAATTTTCCCACAATTCCACGGAACCTCATCTATTGACTAAGTAAATGTTTCCAACCTATCCTTCTAAGTGTTTTTTTTTAATTTCAACGCGAAATTCCCGCTATGACCAGTCGTGCTGAAATGTCAGTGAACTGCAACCCACAACATTCAGGTAAATAATCTCACTTGCATTTTTTAATACTATCAACGCAATAAATTAAAGCTTCAATTTTGCGCACGATACTTAACAGTATTCCAATTAGAAGATTTGCTGTGATCCTGCATGACTCAATTACACTGTCGAATTGTTTGTATCTCCTGTGATAGCGTTAGTTTTTTGAAATTATGACAAGGTAGTACTGATCAGTCAGTGACCAGGCTACAAAATCCTGGACAGTGTTTTTAAAAGCAAATCCTTCTCTTATCCTCGATTCCGTTTTTGTGACTAGAACCACAAGTGACATGGAGGGATGATCTGAGAGCAAATTGCGCCAATCTCTCACGGCTCAATCAGACTGAATTGCTTAAAGTTAAGGCGTAGTATTTTAATAAATTTGCTAAGCTTCTTAGGGAGACTATTATTTTTTTTACGTTTGTAAGCTTTAAGTACAAAATTTGAGGAAACATACGTCAAATGATAACATTTAGTCGTCACAGCATGCAGACCTTTTTTTACAATTGAAAGCGTGAATTTTCCCAGCAGGATCAATTGGTTCAATCCAAAACTTTCCTAAATTAACCACCTCTTCTTGTTAGTCGATTTTCTGATCGTTTTCTTTGAAGTTTTTGATTTTTATGCTCAGCTTATATGTCGGGATTGCCATAAACTTGAGGCAGATCCCCCTTTTTTAAAACATGATTATCTAATTTCATCTTATTTGATCTGAAAGTCGTTTGGCTTCTCAAAGTGTGAAAGCCCAATAAACTTGCTCCTCATGAAATCTCTAGTTTGTTCAAATCAAAAAGCTTACACAACATTTAGCAGAGAATTCATCAGCATCATTTAACATAGTAAAGGATTTTTCTCTGGAAACGGTGATATGCTAAAAACGTATTGGCAAGGTTTTATCCCTGAAAAATTCCGGTTATGTTAATACATTTACATAACTACAGTGTTAATAAAAAAAATGCTTTTATATTTCTTTTTCAATCGTTTGATCTCGAACCTTTGAAATATCTACGATGATGATGAAGTAGAACTGATGAAAGGCGACAAAATACGGCTGTCATGCTAAATGATTTTGAAAGACATTGGAATTCATCTTAGGGTGTATAAATGGAAAAGTGGGAATTGTTCAGTTTTTAGCTGGTATCTCGTAATAACATCTCTTTGTATAGCGACCTTGAGAGCATAAAAACGTTTTGCTAGTAAACAATTTTCCGGATAACAAAGCAAATGCTTAATTGGGGTGGTGTTAAGTTCCTGTGTTGTAGGGGTAACAATGAACCAAATTTCTCTCCCTTGGGTGTGAGAATTCTACGGCCTAGATTTTTTGGGGAAGTTTAAAATAGGACTGAAACTGAATAACAAAATAAAGTAGATTGTAATAGATGGATAAAAGCATGCTCGTTTTTCACCAAGACAAAAGTAACAGATATATTTATGCAATCAGATAAATATTTTTTAGGAAACAACAAACCGTAGCACTTAAGATATTGGAAATAGATGGACATATTGTATAACTCGCACCTACGACAAACACATTTTAGCTCAAGGAAAAAATGAGTCGAATTTCAAAAAACAATATAGGTGCACGTTCCTTTGACTTATTCTTCCTGAGATGTGCTTTTTTCTGTTAGTTTTTCTGTGTGCTTTTTATTTTATAAATGTGCTTTACGATTTTCATAAACTGGTTGGTTTTCGTCAGCTACTTTTATATGGAAATGCATTGAGAAAAAATGTATCATTATTGAATGTTTCTTTGGCCGGATGTGTTAACATTTCTAACTTTGATAAAAATTTCCTGCAATTTTTGTCTTATTTCGAAGAGTACTCGCAATTGAGAGTTTAATTGAGTGAAAATTCTAATCTTCATTTCTGAATTATCCCTCTGCTCTTTTCACTCCTTTGGCATTTTTGCTGTGAGCTTTCTATCGAAGATCATTTCTTTTGCTCGAGTTTTGTTACCTTCTTGGTCTATGTTTCGCGAGTCATAAAATAGTCCACTGTCTTTTTCCACCATGCTTTTATGCGTTCGACGAATTGCTCTGCCTATAAACAAGTTTCCAGTCAATACGTTGAAAACCCTTTTGTAAAAGTGCTAATTTCTTTTCTTAGTTCGCAAAAAGTGGAGAATATCTGTCATACTTGAAATGTTATTGAGTTAAGCATGCTTGTTACAAATCTGTACTCCGTTTATAAGACCTTTACAGGTGGAACGTGTTTATCTGTAAAAGATATTTTAATTTCCAATGCTGATCATTCTAAGCGGAAGTTGTGAAGCTTCGTATCCCCGTTTTATGACGTCTGTATAATCATCAAGGATTTTCTATATCAGTGAGAAATTTATCCTTATTTTATAGTCTAAAAAAGCAGCGGGTAAATGTCTGCCAGTTTTCTTTAAGATTGCTCTTTTTAATATTTTCGGAATAATGCTAGTAATCCTTTAAAACTAAGTGGTGATTCTATATTTTCTCTCAGTTGACAAAATGTGAGCAGTCCTATAGGTAATCATTTCTCTTTGCACAATTACTTTGGATTAACTGAACAGGTCGTCGCTTCAACAAAGCAATGTGTCACCTCTTTGCCTGGCTAATTTTCAGATTAAAACATTTTAATGATACATTCAATTGATGCGAGTAGCGTTTTTGCGACTCATTTTACACACAATACCCTGTCAGTCTTAGGAACAACCGAGCAGAGGTTGTAGTGTATCTCAACCTCTTAAAAAAATTAAGGTTAAAATATGCTTCACCCTAGCCGATTACAAATTCACACGAGTTCAACAAATTTTCATTGAAGCCAGCCTGGAGATTTTAATAATTTGATATTATGCATCAAAAGGGTTTGTGTCGGGTTGCTCCGGGAACCCATTCAAGTGCTTGGACCCATTGTCTGTTTTGTTGACAAAAGCAGCAGATGTACGCTCCTCTATGGACAGCAAATGGCACGTTGTTTTTACGCGACCTGCCATTGTGCACGGTAGTTTTGAAGCATTAATTCGACGATTTTTGAGCAAATACAGCTGTATGGGAAAATCAAAACAGCCCTCCTCGGTAAAAATAGGCTTGAAACTGTGAATGTTTTTCAACTGACGATGTGTTTAACTTTTGGAAATTTGTTCGTTTATTCGTCACAGATGATTGTCAGTTTTAATTGGCTTATTTCCGTATTACTTGAAGTAAGATTGCATAAAGTTGTTTTAGCACGAAAGTAAGCCCTGCATAGTAATTGAAGAATGTGTTTGCTACTTCTTCAGACCCGTTCTCTTTCTTTTACTTTGATGTGTTAAAGGCGCTAAGGATCATGTTGAATATTTGAGGAGGAAGTGTAGAATTCTACCCATAAAGTGACAACTGCCTTTCTTGCTGAAGGATTCAACTGCAAATTGACACTGCGAAGGCAATTCTTTGATTCTTTTTCTCGCCCCCTAAATTGAAGTACATACATCGAATGTTGTTAGATTTTGATTAAAAAGTCCGTTCTTTGTGACTGGTTATTAAAGTATCGAAGTTACAAATTGAGAAACAATGGAGGAGTTAATTGAACATGATTGCATATAAACTTCGCAAAAGTGGAAATAAAATGATGAAAAATTCGAAATATTCTTCATGACCAAAAGCTTTTGCACTGTACACATTTTTAATACAAAATCTGAAAGGTCGGCAATTTGGTTTCAATATCTAGCCACAATTGAGCGCTTAAAATACTGTTTGTTCAGGCCACAGATACTCAAAATGAAATAGGCCATCCTAGATGCTTAAACAAACAAGTTTGTCTGAATCTATTTCATGCTAATGACAAACTAATTGAAGGACTGGACACTTGATGCTATTCTGACGTCTACACTAAAAGGGGTTTTGTTCAACTTATGGCTTGGACAATATCATTTCAAAAGCGGGAATGTTTAGTTTAGTCAACAAAGCTTCCAGCCAGCGTTGAAACAAAATCGCTGGCTAATCACGAGTTAGGGCACTATTTAATACAGGCGTGCAAGGCGGATTGTCACTTTCGAGGCAGCAATCGTCAGAGACACTCGCTACGCTGGGGCACATCAAACGTCTATTTGTAACATGTTTCCGTGTCCATTTTCACCAGGTCAAGTTGCTAAAGTTTGCCAGTTTCTTCAAAATAACGGTGAAATAGAGCGCCTTTCTCGATTTCTCTGGTCTTTACCCGCAGAAATAGACAACGATGCCAAAACAACCGAGACAATTCTAGTCTCGAAGGCGGTGGTCTATTTCTACCAAAACAACTTCAAGGAGTTGTACGGCATACTCGAGAGCAACAAGTTCTCTAAGGAGAACCACGAGCGTCTTCAGTGTCTGTGGCGGACGGCGCATTACATCGAAGCGGAACGCCAACGCGGCAGACCCTTAGGAGCTGTGGGCAAGTACCGAGTCCGGAGGAAGTACCCTCTTCCACGGACGATTTGGGATGGCGAAGAGACCACTTACTGCTTCAAAGAGAAGTCGAGAAATATTCTTAATAAGGCGTACACGGAGAATCCATACCCCACTCCTCGAGAGAAGTACGAGCTGGCAAAGATGACCGATCTAACCGTGACACAAGTTAGTAACTGGTTTAAGAACAAGAGACAACGGGTGCGGGCTGCAGAAATGAGGAAGGGGTAAGGTTTTGGTTTTTAATATGCTATTCGAAAATAATGTATTGAAACGTCCCCAATTCTTTTGAAAATAAGCATTGTTTCAATTTTTCTCATGTTATTTTGGACATCTCACTGCGAATGGGGTGACGAACTTTCCTTGACGTAACATGTTATTTATATTTATGGGTTTCGCGCCAACATTTCGTTGTTGAAAAGCTACGGGAATATAAATTTATTCCCGGATCTAGGTAAATTAAAACAATACACAAAAGAACTAATGATCCTGCTAATTATAAATTGGAGAAACACGGAACGACGTGGCTTCGGTTTGCTTTTCGTCGATTGAAATTATGTGTGACTTGCTCCCAAACATTTATGTTTCTATTTCTTGAATTCTGATCTTCGCGGCTCCTTCTTCCGGATTATGGAAGAAATTCAGGTTGCATATTAAAACTTTTGAATGCGTAGGGTAGCAGTTGTTAAGAAGAGGCAATCGACGGTTTAATTAAACGTACATGAGTTATGTTTGCTGATAGTGGAATCACAAGTTTGAGAGTTATTTTAAGGTGTACATTTACTCTTCTCTCGCGCATCACTCCGTAAATATTCTATATTTACGTCCATTATAGCGAATTACTGCGAATCTTTTCTCTGAAATCTTGTTTAACAAGGAAATTATTGTTAAGTTGTTATGTTACATTAACACCCTATTTCATACGATTACTTGTTAATGGGGCACGATTATCACCGGAAATTTTGACAACAATCAGGAGCCCTTCATTAAAACACAGAAGAACTAGAAAAGCACATTCTACATCTGCTTTCATTTGAACCTTTCAATTGCAAAACGCTTTGATAGTGAAATCAATGAATTATACAAGAGGGACGTTTGTTTATGGAAACAATCAATTCGCCCTAGCTGTGATAAGGACAAGGCTTTCTTGCCAGTAATCAATTGTACCAAAGAAAAACTATCCTTTCAAAATACTGTAAATTTGCTCTTGCGTTTCTCTGAATATTTAATGTATGCGTTTACTGATGAATTTCAGATTTGCGATTCACTTCAGATTGATTTTTATAATTTTTTCCTGTTCAGTTAAGACTAGACGAGGGACAAGTGAAATATTTCCGAGATTTATGAAAAAAAAATTAGAATTCCAAATTACATCAGCTCAAAGGAAAGTGCTTTGCTACAAGTTGTAAGATTGTTTTTGTCAAATGTTTAATGAAGATGTCATTCTCGAATGTGAAGTCGATTTTTAAGGTAAATTATCATAAAACTTCATCTACTTAAGCTTAAGAACTTGAAATCAGGCTAGCAAACTTTTTGTTAAGACCAAGACGGCCGTTTTCTTGAGAAAACCCTATAGTACATAATTATAAACTCAGCTCGATTTCTTTCGCTGTTGTTTCCAGAAGAAAGTAGGATCAAATTTCATATCGATGTATGGCGCTGCTGGGTAAACTTGGCTGATATTTGTACGCGGGCAGCAATTTTATCGCTGAATCAACAGCTTTGATACATATGCTTCAATCATTTACCCGGGCCAAATGGAAAAAAGGTTTTAGTGATGTTTGCTTTTCATTTCAAAACCTCGCGGATATTTATGCACCTGCGCGGTGAAAAACCAACCGAAAATATTAGCTAATGGGCGAGCCGTCATCAGCACGAGATGTGATACCGATTAATATCAAGACCGGTCAGTCTTCATGTGTTTACAGGCGTATCGTAAATCACACATTCGCCGACTGCCTTGGGCATAATGCTTTGGCGTTGTCAGTTGTTTAATCGACAAGTCATGCCCGATCTTCTAACCCTTTGAGTTTCACTGACATTCGAATTTATTCTGTGGTTTCTCTGCCGGTGGTTGTCTTCTTCAATACTAAGAAAAATTATACATATATTTCTCGTATCAAACAGAATTCTAACAACGATACCAATCTACTTCTTGTTATCCTCCATTTTTCAAGCCAGAGTGATCGGAATCCGTTTTCTCCTCGCATTGTTTGTAAAATCATCATCTTAAAAAGTGCCTCGTAATTACTATGGAGAATTGATGGTTCAATCTAATCAAGCATGCGGCTTTTGAGAATTAAAAAAGCCAAAATCCAACTGGAAGAAAAAAATGTCTCAAGTTTGTGGTTTAATTAGGTTCTCCCTACCAACGCCTTAAAAACTGACAAAAGATCAGTTGGGAGAATTTGTGTACTTAGGTCTGGTGATTTAAAGGCGGGAATAACTCTTATTTGTTTCCAAAAACCGCAATGGTTTTGTTAATTTACTAGAGGCAGCCCAAAAACTGGCTGCTCGTGGAATTGTTCTTCAATGTAATAATAGAAATCATTTCAATGGACACTTTATATCTTCAAAAATATTATTAAATAGATTTTATCGCGACAGTAATAAAGGTGACATCTGTTCTAACCATTGCGCTCTAGATACTTGAATATAAATTGCTACTCTTCTTCCGTTTTCTGTCAGTAATTCAGGTTAACTGAAACAATAGTTATTTGCATCTTTCAGATTATTTATTTCTATTTTACCGCTAAAGCCTTAAATTTAGATAGAGACTATTTGCAGTCGGCTTTTCATTGTATCGTCTTCCCAGATATTCCCAATGAAAAGGGAGAAACCTCCCTTGGCTTGTCCATTTATCTTTTTATCATGGTATTTATTGTATTTTATGGAGTCCAGCTATTACTTATTTTGTTTTCTTCAAAGCAACTTGTGGGTGAATCAAAGCAAACTAAGTCACAATATGAGAACTATTTTCTTCTTCTTTGTTTTTATTTCAAGGCTATGAAAGCAACAGTGCATGTGAATGATCTGTTTTGACAACTTCGCTGGCTGGGAGCACCAGCAACGCAATATCGGCCTCGTTGTCTCTTCCTCACTTTACTTTCCGCCATACTGAATTGAAATGACGTCGGCGGCTCTTGTCACGTGGTATTTTGGCCGCGCAATTCGAACTACCATTTTTGAGGGCAAAATGGCACAACTTTGAAGGCTTGTAAAATCGTCAATTTTAACCCCAAACATCGAAAACTTTGGAATCGTGTATTTCAAACAGCATATTTTAAAAATATATCAAAAAAATTTCGCTTCATAGGCACTTTAACTAATGTACATACAAAGCTCAAGTAATGTTGGTGTAGTTTGTAAATGATTGTTGCTAAATGCTTTTAGGAAGCCAATCAGTATACATGCATTTTTAAACCGAAAATATGTAATCCCACTATTTGCCATGATTTAACTAGGGGCCTGGAACAAGACGGCATGATGAAGATGAAAGGGCCTGGACGCTCCATGATGTTCAGCTACGATGAATTGCGCTCGCACTTTCCCTACCTCATTCCTCAAGCACCTGTATTACCAACGCCGCAGCCTTCTGTGTCAGCGGCTTATCTGCAAGAGTTACAGGCGCACGCACACGCGCAGATTCATCATTCGTATGTGCCACTTCAAACATACCCAGCATACGTTTCGGGAAGTCCTCATCCTCGCACAAGCACGTGTACAAGCACGCATGCGCAGAGCAGCTCGTTGAGTCTGTCTTCTGAAACTAGTGCTTTCGAACCTATTTACTCTAATCGACTTTCATACGAAAAATTGTAGTCTGAAACTTTAATCGGAAATTTGAATAGCTTTTGTAAAGTGTTTACCACTCCGAGGGACTGTAGATGAAAAAAAATGTCAAAATGAACGATGCTATATCAAGGTAATTATTATTTAGATTTACTAGTATAATGTAGTAAGTTTGCAAGTGTGGATGGTACTGAGAATATCACGAACACTACCTTAATAATGGACACGATTGTGTTCCGCACTGTAACAGAAATGTAGTGTTCCCTCTTCTATGGAAACACGTAGTATCAATTCTTTGACGAGAAAGTCACTTGAAAACTCGTGCTGTGGGACAGTTTGTTTTCAGATTGTTGAGGCTTGATCGAGGAGGATTTGAGACTGGTGTTTTAAAATCATGTATAAAGAAAATGAACAAAGTAGATACTAAGACCTTAAAACCGACCCAGTATATAACAAAAGGAAAATGCATTACAATAAGAACACTTAATTCACTCTAATAATAACATATAACCGGGTGTAAGGGCAAACTTTTCCTGATGTTGAGGACAATGTTCACAGTTAATAACTGTAAGAGCTGGGTATAATTGTTTGTTCAATGTATTTATAGAATATTATGTAAGATACGACGTTGTTTTTTCTGGAAATAAAATCAAGTTAAGTGATATTTAAAAGTTGCCTTTTTTTTTCATTTTTTCTGGTTTTGCACGGTGTTAATGAAATCCTTGATAACAGTAATTTTTTGTTTACATTTGCAATTAAATATTGAGAAACAAGTTAAAACCATGCAAAGAAAACAAACCTGGATGTATGGTATAGTCGCTAATAGTTTGGTAGCTTTCGATGAAATTTGCTTTAATTTTAATTAACAATCATCAGCGCTGAAATGACAAGCAATTTAGACATGACCTTTTCCAAGCTATTTGGGTTGTGGCTTTCTGACCTGCTGGCTGTTTCCACGCAACAGTGGCTTCGCTCTATACACTGTACCATCATGGACTGAAATCACCGACTGGCTGGTTTCAGAATGACGCATTTTTGAAAGACACTATAACATGCATACATGGCACTCTTCTTAAACTTTAACTGCAATGCTTTTCCCTTTTATACGCAGTCTTTGGTGTTACAGGGTGTGTAACAGTTGACAACTTAGGCCGTGTTTATATTGTTACAAGCTACGGTTCGAATTCTGATTTGTTTGTGAAATGCTAAAGAAAACTTTCCCCTCCTTTTTAAGGGCGCGTTCTTTTACGATAGACCGTTCTAGTTAAGAGGGATTTTTTTGACACAAATACATATGTATAGTTTTGAATGTACTCACCAAACACCCAAACAAGTCGAGAACAAATAAGGTTTCCATGAAGGCACATTTTATTGAACATCCTTTGCCGGTTTACAGCACATACAAGCAGTTACATGTAGTAAAATGTATGACAACTATGTACCCGCAATATACAACAATGTAAGAGAGACAACGCCTTAACCATAGACTAGTTGGTAAAAGTATAATCATGAAGGTCTTTTCTGGATCATAGTTGACTGTGGTTATGTGTATAACATACGGAAAAGTTCAGAGGGCTTGATTACTGAAATTCCAACTATGTTCAAATGTATTACTTTCTGTACCCTGGTCCCAGAGGTTTTTCTTGATTTTTCACCGCATGAGTCAGCTGCGAGAGAGCCGCGAAGCGGCAAACACGAGTCGCGAAGCGGCGAGAACGAAAAACCTCTGGTTACCTTGGACTTGAAACTCACTTTCATGCAAACGCCACGGTCAGGATCTGACCTTCGAGCTCGGATTGGTTGATAGTTTTACAAAATACGCAAATAAATACGATTGGTCTGTTTGATTGGCAATACCGAGGGGACGGTGGGGATATTTGTCACTGCACTTCTTGTGTGTAAACTTTTGCCTATATCGATCTCTACCAGGGAAATAATTTGTTTGGAAAGTACTGCAGTTCTCAGTTTATATAAACGTTCAAGATTCGTCTATGTTGTACATTGATTTTGTTTCCGACAGTGGCTTTGACTCTCATATTCGCAAACTGCAAATCCATTTCATTTCCATTTCAACGAAGCACCATCTGCACAAAGAAGCTTATGCCTTTCTATTCGGAAGTCCCGAGGCCTTCTTACAAAATGAAAAGTGGAGATACTTGCTCCGTAATTTGTTTAACAGCAGAACCTTCGCGATCGTTGCGGATGAAAACATTCCTGCAAACACGTACATTGACCCCGGCCAAGTAGGTCAAAAGATACCACTCTTCACCACCCGAGAGGAAACATTAGCGGCTGATAAGCTCGTGATTGCTAAGCTTCCATTGGTCTCTTTTTGAATTATCAAATTGACGCGTTTGACAACTGGCGTCTGCATGAAAGTGAGATTCAAGTCCAAGGTAACCAGAGGTTTTTCGATCTCGCCGCTTCGCGACTCATGTTTACCGCTTCGCGTCGACTCTCTCGCAGCTCTCTCATGCGGTAAAAAAATCAAGAAAAACCTCTGGGACCAGGGTACTTTCTGAAAAAAGTGAGATTACTTGAGTGTAATATTATTGTAAAGGGAAGACTGGTGTAGAACAGCAGGAGGAAGCTGAAAAATTCAATGGGTAGGCGACATGAGGGAAAAATTATATTGGTGAGCTTTGGGTTTGACTGAGGTTGTTTTCTTCTCCTTCCTCCTCTCCTTTCTATTTAAACTGAAAATGTAAATAGTGTACAATTTTGACTTTTATAAACACAAACTATCAAACTTATCCTTGACTTAAGGATCTTTAATAAGAATGACATAAAATGAACAGAAAAATTATAAAACAAAGGAGTGGACACATTAGAGCCAAGGAGAATAATAGTAACAAGGCAAGAAAATTGTACCAAGAGTTTGGACAGGTATTTTAATGCAAATGCTACTTTTTTCATTGTTTTGCTCAATTCTTCCATTACTTAAGCCCAAATGTAATTACTTTTAGTCATTGTGTCCTCAATTTAGTTGTCTTTTTTACTTTAAAGTCAATCCATACTTTATTAACCAGTTTTTAGTATTGTTTAGGATAACTATTATTATAATCATTACTATAATTATGCTAAAGAAAAGCTTCACAGGTTCTTTAGTGGTAAATCGTTATCGAATGGAACCTTCTCCAAAGTAATATTACACGCACCATGCAGGCAACTGACTTGCTTGACGCTTTGTAAATTTACTTCTTACATTCTTGTAACAAGGCCTAAGCCACATTTTCATCTTCAAGTTTATACAATCATTCCGTCATAGATATGAACAGCAATAACCAAGGACCTTTTCAATATGAGAGTCCCGAAACAGTCATCAAACATAACGAATATGGCCCTGGTGGCCTCGTTTTATGTGACTAGGTTTTCTCAGCCGAAACAACTAGAAACAATACCAATAAACAGTAATAAGCGCTTACCCTGCAAATGTTCAACTGGGGCTTTGCAGGGTCGTCATCCCCGTGATCTGAAACGGCAAACAAAGAGAAAACATGAACGTCAAAACTTGAACTTCCACTAGAACCGAAGAAAAAGAACTAAATGAAGGACAACAAGCACTATATTTTGGGTGTCTTGCGCCACATATTCGCCATTTTCAGTTTGTCAAAAATTCCCACTACGAGACAACCAGCCGGCAACAATAATGAAATCTACGCACGTGATACACGTTAAGTCTTTTACTGTCCATGTTGAATCACAGACAAGTAAAGGGGGTAAGTTTCTAAAGAAACTGTGGTGCTACGTCGGTGGGAGTATTACAAGATAATTTGGTTTTATCAACTGAGTTGATAATGTGAATTAGCCACCGTAAAGAGATTCAGAAGCTGGCGTTTCGAGCGCTAGCCCTTCGTCGGAGCGAATCGAGGAATTGTGGGTTGTGTGTGGTTTATATACAGAAATATGGAACTAGGCTATTGGTTGGTGCCTGGCAACGTGAAAAACAGAATAAATTAGTTGAATGCCGATTTGAGAAATAAATTTTTGTTCTAGAGTTTTGCGACTTTCTGTGCTTCCTTGATGTAGGGAGAGGCCGCAGACTGTCATATGTTGGGTAGAATGATTCGGCAGATTAAAGTGCCTAGCGACCGGTTTGGATGCGTTTTTGTCGTCTTTCTCTACGTCGCGAAGACGTTCTCGAAATCGGTCGCCTAGTCGTCTACCTGTTTCGCCGATATATAACTTTTTGCAAATGGTGCAAGTTATACAGTAGATGACATTGGCTGAGGTACAGGTAAAATGATCAGTGATCTTAATGGATCGCTTGGGTCCCGAATCACAGACAACCTGTTTTAAACAAGTTACATTTGACGTATCAAGTCAAGTCGGTAAACCAGAACTGGTTGATCCCAGAAGTGGGTTACTTCTGAGGTTTCATATATTCTCAATACAGGGTCGACGAGACGAGAGAATCACTATATTGCCATTCTCCTGCAGCTTACTGACTGCACTTAGCATCTTTTCCTAATTGTGTGGATGGAGGGAGGCGCTGTATTGTCTACGCACATAATTCAATAACCCCGGCCTTTGCTAGAACTCAGGCCACTCGATCCAGCATCCAACTCGCTGACCATTGGGCCACAGTGTAAATTATAGGCTCGCAGTTCGTACAGAATTCTGAAGATGTGCCTCGCCCAGTGAGTCTAAAAGAACGTTTCTCAGAGAATTATGCTTTGTGCAGTATTACTTTATAGGTCTCTCGTAAGATATCACCTTTCCCTCATGAAATCTCTAACCATGGGATTAGCATGTTATCTCTAAAAGCCGGTTAATCTTGTCCCGGCACAGTATCATGGATGGGCTCGCACTGCGTACAAAATCACGAAGCTATGCCTTGCCAAGTGAGTGAGTGGCTTTTTTTTGTCAGAGTATCATCGTTTGCAGAATTTTGCTTGTCACTTTTCAAAATCATATGAATGGAGTGGTTATGAATTATTAGGTCTGTAAAAAGGTGAATAACACTGGCAAGGTATTCGAGGGAATCTTCATATTTAGATCACTCAATGCAAGTTCATTCCACATGTTATATGACTTGTATTTGTTCCTGATATAACGCGCGCTTTGATTGGCTAATTCTAAGTAACCATTTCTCGTAATGCCCAGGCACGGGCTGATTACCGGCCTGCAAAGGCACAGCAAAAAACCATATTATGAACAACTTTAAAATAACCTCGAATGTTTGGGCTTTGCAGAAAAGTATCAAACCGAGACCTTGCCGTAATGACCGAGCGATAGCGCGGTCAATACTGCGAGGACAGGGTTAGAGATCAGTTATTTCCTGTAAAGATCTCACTCCTTGTGAATAAGTAGTTAGTATAAAGTATACCAGCTCTGTTGAGAATGATAAAGTTGTTGCTTAAACCCGTCTGGGTTTAACATTGTTTCAAGGAATATTAACTTGCCTATTTGCATTATGTTGTCATCCTCAAATTTTACCAAAACAAAAAACAAAACAAAAAATAACAACAACGTATCAGTTCACCCTTTGTTTCTTTATACGAATTGCCGGGTCCCTGAAGAAAAGCCTGTCCCTCGGCATGGAACTGATTTTTCCGATTTGCTTTTTTAAAAGTGTGCATACAACGTTTTCACGTTTTGTTGTGAGGAGACCGATTTGGTTAAAATAAGAAGAAAGAAACTTGCTTTAAATTGAATATACACTTAATTTGCTGAGACCAAGCACATGCATATCAATTTGTTAAGCAGGCCTATATCGGGTTGCATAACGCTTTTTCTGTTTTCACGGCTCCACTGTCTAAATCCATGTCTTTTTAAACCGCCTGTACTACGGGCAAACCAAACGCTGGTAAAAGTGGATCAGAAATTCCTACTCAAGTCAAGTTAAAACCAATCTCTTGGTTGAAAAAGGGATTAAGATTGATTCTTTTAAATCGCTAAAAGTCGTTTCTTTGGATTTTGGTTGTTTGTACTAGCCGCCGTATACTGAAGCTCTGAGACCCATTATTCTCTTTTCCTTGGAATACACAAGTAATGCATATGTCATATAAAGTTGATTTATGTGATGCGGTTTTAGAATTTCTTCGCATTTAATTGAACCTCGAGTATAGAAACTTAAGCCAGTAAAGTTGGCTTAAATGAGTACTGAAAACCTGAAATCAGTTACAAATACTGTTTAAAAAATGTAAATTCAAAATACAAACAAAATACAGCCAAAATATTGATTTCGTCTCGGATGTCGGTAACAACGTCGAATTAAAATTCAACATAATAATGCTTTTGTTCGGCTTTCCCACCAGCTGGAATAATTTCTTCGAATACGACAAACGCCTGAACGATTATAATCTGGCCCATTTCGACTTTTCGCACTTTGAAATTTTCTTTGTTTTAATGACAGCATAAAAGTTGGACGTTTTATCAACGAATCAAAGTATTTAGCTAAGATCACAGTATTCTGACGCGTGCGTCTACAGAACGCCACGTGGCCTTATTTTGTCGCATGCAAATTTACTTCGGACAACAGAGTTGATTGTAATTTAACCTCAGCTAAACATGGGCGAAATTGCGTGAGACGAGCAATTTAGCGGCGTTTAAGAAAGAGGAAGACTGCATCGTGGCACTGAACTACAAAACCACAAAAACTTGGTGCCGATATCTGTTCTGCGAAGCGTGAATACACCGAGATGATGGACCATTTAACCGTAATTTTCGTCTTGGGTTTGTGCTTGGTACCGGCATGTGGTCGCCATTTACAGTTTCAACTGAGCGGCTTTGAATGTTTCCACGAAGACCTTGTCGAAAACACAGAGTGTTCGCTAGAATACGCGCCAATTACAGGCGTTGATCCGCGCATCGATGCGTACATACAGGATCCAGAGGGCAGCTTCGTCTACAAAGAAGAAAAGAAGGATTATGACTTGCATAAATTTACCACTGCTAAGAACGGAACGTACACCATCTGTTTCAGCAACGTTTTCGAATTCTCCATCGGTGAAAACCTTGTTTACTTCGATTTGATCAAGGGTGATGAAGACTACATGGGATACGAGGGAGTTGACGGAACACAAACGGCCCTGACGTACTTCGAGAAGTCCTTTCTAAATATTCACGAGAACTTCAACTTGATCGAAAAATATCAGAATTATTACAGACTCAGGGAAGCAAACGGTCGGTTGGCTGCGGAATATCTTCAACAGCGCGTTCAATGGTGGTCAATTGGACAGTCTTGTATTATTATTTCTGTTGGAGTTATTCAGGTTTTCTTGTTACGTAGATTTTTTACTGTTTCAAAAGAAGACCTATGAATACAACTTTCAAAAGCATTAATTATCGGTAAAATTCAGTCACCGATTCTCCGGTTTACAATAGCTGGGTTATTGTTTATAATTTCTCTCTTTTTCTGCGGCTCAACAATTCCTACTTGATCTTAGATTAAATGGCTTTCTGCCAATAAATGCCGAAATCAAAAATTTTACTTCATGCGTAAATGATCCCAGTTTAATTGACTAGTCGGCTATTTGTTCGCCAAGCTTTAGAACACTTTCTTGTTTGGTTACACTTGTTCAGTGTTCAGTTTGGTGATTTTATATTTATTGTCTGACCCAGAATATAGTTCTGATGAACTGTTATTTAAATGAAAATATATGTAATATGGGAAAGTGATGTACATTAAGGGTAAGTTAAATAAATTCTCTGAATTTTGTTATTCGATGGCGCTGGGTAAAATAAATAAAGAACTTGTTATAGCTTGGGAATAATCTATAAGTCGGAATAAATTCAGTTCTTTTATATTGTGTAGGCAGGTAAGTAAAGAGTTTTATTTTCAGTCCTGATGCAACGCGTTTAACTGGTTGGTAACAAATAACATAATTTGAGGATCTGAATTAATGCAAACTATTCCACAAGATCTTAAATTATAAAACGGTACAGGTTTTTTTTTTAAAGTGCCACTGCGACGAAATTTCACATTTTTTTTCCACTTTATTTTAGACAGAATAACATACCATCATGTACGATGTCCTTTCGTCGAAAAAGAAAAAATTAAAAAGACATCATTCATGAAAATTTCGTCGCTCGAAAAGTGAAAATTTTCGTCCGCCATTACTGTTCCAGTTGAGCCCGCTATTTTCGAAGCGGCAGCTACACTTGTAACGCCATACTCCTAACGCGCGATTGATTTACCTTTGATCGCCATTGATGTCAGTCGGGTTTTCATCTTAGTATTGGCGAAATCTATGTCGATTCAGAAGTTCATTTTGGCTAAAGTTTGTCTGAAAGCAGTAGTGAAGGTTGCTCTGAGTCTTCAGAGGCTAGCTTCTGCTCGACAAGCGAAGATTTCCAATCATACGATGATAGTGCCGAGCCAGTTGCCACTGAAGAAGAAGCTGCCATGTACACTGAACAAATAGCTGTAGAGGAAGAAGAAGAGTCTGAGGACATGCTTCTAAGTCGATTTGCTGACGAGACAGATCTACCAGACTGGTATTTTATTTGGTTTCTTCGTTTCGATTTTTTCTGCTTTTATCAATGCATCTATTTCTGTAAAACAGAGCTAAAATTCCAAGCAGTTTGTTTCGAAGGAAGTAATGTTGGATTCGATCTGTGTCACCGTTTTTGAAAATATCTGTTTCGTAGATATTGCACGATTAAAATTTCTGTAATTTGGTCAATAACCAAAAATAAAAAAAGATTGAAGTGGTATTTTTAATTCTTAGGTATTTAAAGTTTATTTATTATATTTTTTGTGTCAAATGTAATGTTGTTTTGAATTTACCCATACATGTAAGGTTATGTTTATAGGTGCAAGTGTATAAATTGTTCGTTGGAGTTTGTTGTCCAGCATGAAGAATGTAGATGTTGCATGGAGGTTGATAGATGTCATGAAAGAATGGCAGAAGTTGAAAAGAAAATGACTAGTATGTTACTTTTCACATCCAGGTATTGAAAGTGTGTCTGAGTAGTTGGGTTTTGGCTACTGCAGCAACTGGGCTTAAAACGACAGAAAAGAAGAGTTAAATTCCAATTTTTGGGGTTTCCCACTGTCTCAGGTGTCTGTGGTGATGCCTTCAGCGAACAATGTGGTCAATGTGGTTGAGAGAGGCAACAGCAGAGGCTGAAATCACCCCCTTCCTAGCTGCCAGTGCTGCTAATCACTGATGATCAGAGTTTTACTATATATATCACTCCCAAATTAATGTTAAGTTTGATTTTTGGCCAAAGCAATTACACTGAGAGAAAATTCAGACCCCTTTTTCCCAATAGCAAACTTCTCATTTTGACTTCTATTACCATAAAGAGGAAAACTGTTGGTGACTGCACATCACTAGCTTGTGATGGAAAGGTTTCATTAAGTTGAAAGCTGTAGCCAAAGTCAAAAAAGTTAATTAGCCAAAAATATATGGTGCAGAATATGTAGGGGGTGCTTGCTTACAGCTGTAGTAATATTCTTCCTTAAAGATCAGCAATGAAATTGGCTTTTATAGACTAGTAATGAACAAATCCTATCAGAACTTCCAACTGGCTAAAGCGCCAGAAATTAAATATATTCCTTGGGGAGTGTACTGCATGCTACTCAGGGTCTCCACAGTACACCACAGTAACTCAATAACGTTAACACTGACTGTGTGATTGATTGATTGATTGTATTCTGAAATGTCCAACTCATTTTGATAAAAAATGAGAGAATGTCACAGTATTCTCTGTTTTCTGTTTAGTCCTCTTGTTTAAAAATACATCTAATTGCAATATCAACAAGGCCTGGATTAATTTAAAGCAACACTGATCAGGGTTTGCATGGGAAGTCCTGGAATTATAGATCTTCTTTTCCAGGCCTGGCAAGTCCTGGAATTTTTAAAGCTCCATAGGTAACACAGTGAGGGATTATTTTAAAGATACTGCCACCCTTCATTTCTTGAATGTTGCAATTAGGTGTGTAGTTTTGATTAAAACTGCATTTTCTCAAGCTAGACACCTCTCCCCTCCCTCGTCATTGTTGTTGCATGGTAAAATGGCTTAACCTTTTCCCCCTAAAAATCCCAACAATTTACAATACCTTTAAGATTACGCATCTGTCCAGCATAATTATCGGCACAAGGTGAGGACCAGGAAACTGATTTAATCATTTTATTCAAACAGATTTCGTAATGGGTACAGAACTGTGGGGCATTTGAACTTAAATGTACACAGCAAAACGCTTTAACGAAAACGAGCTTCGCTCACAACATTGTCTCTATCCAGCGAAAAGAACAGCAATTACCAGATTACATAGCGTGAAGGGCGCCTACATCTAATGCCGAGTGGCCAGCTTCTGGGGATGAAACGTCTGGTGACTGTGAGAAATGTTACAGTTCATTTATGATCTACATGGAAAGTAGATATAGAAACCTGTGTTTGAGAAAAAAAAACAGTAAATTGTTTACGGTTGATTTGAGCTCTGCTTTGTGACGTCATACTCCTAACCAACTAGGCTCACATGGCGAATTTTGTTATAGCATCTCTTTGTAGTTCGCAGTTAACTGGTTTCGCAACGCGAATCTAGCGCTCTATATATTCGAATCGAATCATGCCCGAACGTTGTGTAATACACGGCTGCAGCAATAGATCAGATATGAATGCAGGTGTTTCTTTTCCTTTTAGTCCCACAATAAAAAGTAAGCGAGATAAGTGGTTTAGA
>CM042759.1:6598639-6634610 GCA_022496165.2 Catalaphyllia jardinei
CATTGAAAATTAAAGGAAACCTCTTTTAATGGTAATAAATCACAAAACAAAAAGTGCAAGATTGAATTTATCATAACCTTCACACCGAAGACAATCAAGATAAGGTCGATTTCTGTAAAAACCTGCTCGGAATTCCATTCTATTGTTAATTGGCTAACATGTGATATCCGAAAAAATGTCTCATTGGTTAAAATGTTACCTTTCCGCTCCCATGCCGTCCCTTACTTTCTTCACTCTAATATTATGCCTATTACAATGCTCTATTTTAAGCTGCCCCTCATAATATTTCACGTCTCTTTATTCCTACTCAACAAATCCACTCTTACAGCACTCGCTCCTCCTCTTCTGGAAATTATTACATTAGGCATTCTAGACCAAATCAGAAAAATGATTCGTTTTCTATTATGGGAGCCAAAATTTGGAATAGTATACCTGAAAATTTACGAAATTCATCAAAATCTCTCTTTAAGGAAAACGTTCATACAATTCTGTTGAAAATATTTGAAGTTCATGATAGATATGCTGACCTAAACACGATAATCTCCGATTTTAAAAAATATTAGCCCCCGCTTATCTAAATAGCTGCCTCGATTTTCTTATTTTCTTATCTCAATTTCTCTCGTGACTGACCTTTTTTATTATAAATATGGTACTTTTTCACTTCAACTATGCCTAATCAATCTTAAGCCGTCCACACACCACCTGCCTCGATTAGCCTTGCTATTTGCAGGTGGTGTGATATTTGTATATTTAATGTAAGAAATAAAGATGTTGTTGTTGTTGTTGTTGTTGTATCAAGCGTAGCTATGAATCCAATAGCGCTCTGTTATGAATGCCGTTCTCTAATTGGCCAAACTACTCACTATCTACTTTGTTTTAATATAAATCTACCAGCGTTAATTCTTCTCTGATTTGCTACGCTACTCACTATCTATTTTGTTGTCGATAGTGAGTACGTAGCAATAAGCGTTCGTTAACAAACTGGCGAACGCTTCTTTTTGAAGTGTGAAGAGGATTGCGATAAAGTTTTGAATGACTATTAAAATAGATTTACACTAAAACAGTTAGATTATTCGCTCTCGATTTCTGCTCTCTCGTGAAATATTACGCATAGAAATCTCGTGCTCATAATCTAATTTTTAATTAGTAGAAATTTACCGTAGTCTTTTGTGAATCCGTGAATTTGATAGGCTAAATTACCGGTTTCTATCTGCTGATAGTCAACAGTTACGCATCAGCGCACATCGCGCATCACGTTTGAACCTGATGTAACGTAATGAAACAGTTCTTTTCTACGCGTTACTTGACATTTTTTTTTCTTTTTATGCAATGAGACTACGGTAAATTTGTACTAAAACAATTAGACTACTCGCCCTCGTTTTCTACGAGCGATATGCGCCTCGTTGACTATCTGCTGGTAGAAAAGTCGGGCTCGTAGTCCAATTGTTAAGTGGAAAGTGAATAGCTTAGCAGTATGCGACTGTTGGCAAAACGGCGGTCTCTTTTAAGCGTTTTTGAAGTGGCTGAAGAAAGATTTAGATAAAGTTCTGAATGACTAGTATATTTCTATTTCTATACGTGACTCAATATGCAGGCATTAAAATGTCCTCCACTGTGCTGTATGTGTTCACGTTTTACCGGCAATCCAAGGTTGGTTACTGAGTTAGTTCCATCAAGTTTGGCTGTGCGTTTTCCTACTGGGACTGAAGAAAGCAGAGATGTAAATATATCTCATATACCTTCTTTTCAATGCAGCGAAAACTATAGTTATTTATGCAAGGACTGGAACCCTTATGAACGAGGACTGAATATTTATATGTTATAATTTTTAAATAGCTAGTGCACATACGTGCTTTCCTAGCTAAAAACCGGTATAGGTTTATACGATTGATACTATGAGGTTTTTTCACGGTTTCCGGCTGATACCATCTTGCATGGGGACAAACACTGAAAAATTGCTATCTTGCTTGGAGGGCAAACACTGAAAAACTGTTATCTTGCTTGGTGGGCAAACACTGAAAAATTGCAGTGAATGCAAGTTCGATGTCCAATAAGTTGAGAGTTACAAGGAAAAGCGATACCTGCAGAAGGCTTCTTTGGTCAAAGTTGAAGAACATAGATTTACTGTGAGGCGAGGAATTGCACTTTTAATTTTTCATACAAATGTCTCTAAATTTTCCCGAGAATTTCGGTTGGAAAAATAAAAAGGTTTTTCACGCAAGGCTCTTTCCCTCAGATGGGATCATTTATTTCTCTTCCCTAGTAACTTTGCTCTGTAATTCATACATTCTTCAGAGCTCGAATTTCCCGTGAGATGACGTTACGTCAAACGGCAAAAGTGTAACTTTTGCCGTCTGTCTTCAGTTGTCTGCACAGTAAAGTGAAGAAAGTTGTATTTGAAGTGAATAGTAGGAGACATTTTTCTATTTTTGTGTGATTTATTTAGAGGTAATCTTTGCCCTTTGCCGTCTGCCGCAAACGTCATGCCTAAACTCTCTATTAGATTCTCCATTTTCCCATTCAATACATTTACTGTAATTTGTGTGGTGGTTTCATCCAAAGAAGATGGCGTCAGAAACCCTATGTGTAAAGGTCTATTCATCGCCAATTTTCTCGGAGAAGCCATTGTTAAACTGAAAACGATAGCAGAGCAGTTTTCTTCACTGTTGCCTGGGGGCCTGAAAGCCAATCATTTTCAAGTAATTTTTCCCCTTTAGAGAAGGGCAAATTAAGAAGAAAGTGCCCTCTGTCTCGGCCAATGAGAATTTAGTAATTTTTCCCTCTATGTTATAAGGTATAGAGCCTAAGTTTGAATAACAATAATTTCTACATCTTTATCCTTGTCCTCATGTTTCCAGACAAGTGTTTTTCACATGAATGTGAAGCCTAGTATGTAAAAAGTATTGTTATTCAGGGTTAGGCTCCATTTATGTACAAGGTCTATGAAACTGGGAATGTTTAATTACCCTTTCTTGGCGAAAGCTGGTATATTTGGTCAAAAACTGGGTATGGTTTACAAGGATACTGAGAGACGTATAATAACCTTGGAACTTCCAAGACAAAACGTGATAAACGACCAATTGTTCGAGTACTGATGTCAATATGAACAGCAAATTATCCACGCTGTTTAGCGGACATTTCATAAATTTCGGGGGAAAAACGCTTTAACGTGTTCACATCGGTCGCCGACTTAAGAATGCAAATAAAAAGTGTATACTGACAAAGATCCTTAAATAGTTCTAGTTTCAACTGGTTATTATCAATTAATTCTTTTACATTATTCAACTGGCTTATCTTACCGAACTTCTATGCATTCTTTAACATCGTTTTTATTGCCTCGTCTTTAACAGTGTCCATTAGTTTATTTCCCTCTGGGTCCTCGCCATCGGGATCTGCGCCCTGCAAAATTCAGATGGAAAAACTGAGTAGATAGTTGTAAAAGGTGCAGCGGCAGGCCAATTCAAGCGATCTTTGGTTGTCACTGAGAGGCAAGTATATATATCTACAATTCAGTGCAGCTTTTAAAAGGCTTACTGTTGATTATATATTCGTATTTCAAGGCTTACTTACTTCACATAGGCAATAGCTTAAGTCAGCCGGTCTGATATTTGTATTTATTGGACCCAAATTTGCAATTAGCCAATCAGAAGCCCAGCTGCAAGGACATAGCGTACATTAGCAATGAATAACGCGCAGATGAGTTAGTTAATCCTGGGCTGCTAGTGAGTGATACCAGCTACCTTGGAAATGCAATTTCCACGTGTTCCTGTGGAGCAAAAAAGTTTTTTTTTTCTTTTCAATTTCTTTTCCTTATTTTTGTTAAAACGTTAAGATTGTATGCTGGATAGAGGTTCGCGGTTCCTTTGCAATGCGTAATCGAGAAATATTTTCTAAATAGTTAGTATTCTCATTCGAAGAATAGCGGCCCTTGGTCATTTTTGAACGGGCCTCGCCGCGGTTAGATTTTACTGTCAATACTTCGATCTGGCCGATATTCTTCCGGTGCGGCCTTCGTCCCTAGTTACTCAGACATAATTACTTTTTGATATTTGTGTGAGCTACAGGGGTATAATGGATAATCGTTTCGATTTCTACATTTACAGTGCTGTCCTTAGGTAATGCAACTAAAATTTGACGAAATCTATGAACTTCGGGGCTTTTTGACACAGATAAACAAGAGATTCGTTCGAACGAACATTCGAAGATGTCTATTGCTCCTAGAAAATGTTAAAATCTACCTTGCCTCCCTAAAACTTTGGAACGACCGGTTCTCGAGTTGAATTAAGTCCTCGAAAATTCATTCGGAAGCTAGAACAACATTTGATTGTTAACGAACTTTGACCATAGCTTTTTGTGTGTGGTTAGAATAACGGTAGTTCAGACCGTAAGGTAAAAACTGAACGTGATTAAAGAAATCTTTGTACCAAACCTCAGTCTGGCTGGTACCAGATCACCACTGGACAATTACTAGCGCGAAACAATTCTGTCAAATGAGCCCAAACTTCTCGTTGATCATACCTTGATTACGTCCGGTTCTATTTAATTATAACACACCGAATATTGATTTTAGACTTTCCAGGGCCATATTGGTTTACTCACCATTTGAAGCAAATACTCGACTATATTTTTGTTCTCGTTCAAAACTGCGTAGTACAGCGGAGAACATTCGTCTTCGTCAGCAAGCTGAAAAATAACATCAATCGTCTAAATTCTATGTAAAAGTGCTGAAGTGAGTTGTACTGGGGACATTGAATAGGAGTGGGAGGGGCAAAGTGCGTGAAAACCATGCCAAACGGTCAAAGGTTTTCAACAGTTATGTTAAGTTATAGTTTGATCAGTTAAGCGTGCACAATTTATAAATGAAAACGTTTTTAACCCAGACGTGCAAAGACAAATGCTATCGCCCCACAGATAGTTTTTTCTTTATAAGATTGAGTTAGTGTGGATTCAACCTTCTACTCTGAAACTTCCAGGACTTCCAATAGCAAATTATTCTTCCCTTGCCGGAATTTTGATACAATTCTCCGTTTTTACAGTTTTCGTAAGTACCACTGCAGAATGATTACCTCTCTACATTCTATCATCATGGTCGATTTTCATCGGCTGATTTTATTTAGTTGAGAATATAGTGAAATTCAAGATGACGTCATGGCTTCATGACGTCATTACCAACAAATAAAATATTTCATCTTGAATCCCATGTCTATCAAAGGCAAAACAGTTAAGTATGTCTTATTACAACGAAAACTCAAAGGGTTAATTCCATCTAGCCTCGCCTCTCCCCTCTTGTGGAATGATGGGGGTATGTATTTGTGTTTATTCGGTGGACTGGAGTGAGCGGCTATTTACCTGGCCTGGTGTCAAGTAAGTTCTCCCCATATTTAATTTTGATATGTGTTGTTTAGCTTACGTAGTCATATTTCTACTAAGAAGAGAAGGGAAACTCTAAAACATGGAAGTCATAATCGTAGAAGTAAACTTGTCACTTAAATGTACTGCTCCGCTTCACAACATCAATAGGCTAAAACGGTCTGGGCTCCTGAAAAGGTGGAACCACATTACACTGTACATGGCTCAAGGAAGCATACTCTACAATTTATTTATTTCGTTGTCACAATATCGGAGGAAGTCACTTTCTTAGGAGACAATTTCATTCGGAGAATGAGGAAATAAAAATGGTTTTCCACTCAATTGTCAGACCTTTACCTCAGGGAAAATGTATGCAAAAAGTTAAGAATTTTGTTTTGTTTTGTTCCGAATTACAGACGTTGATTACTAAGTCAATGAAATGTTCGCATAGTTTGTGACATAGCACGTGTAGAGAAGTAAAAATTAGGTGTCGGGTGGCAGTAGGAATGTGGTGGTACTGCCCAATTTCAAAGACTTACGAAAAAGCCAAGGTTGAAGTAAATATGAAATATCGCAGGAATGCAATAAGGAATTTATCTATCATTTACTGCTAGATATACACCTGGGTTTTAATGCATCGCTAAACAAGTTTAGGTATTTTAATCTGGTATGACGTCATCTTAAGGATACAACGCTCAATTAATTAGTTATCGCGAACGATAGACAAGGATTTCGTGTTGACAATTACTTAACCAATCACTGATACAAACTTAATTAATTTCCTTGGTTCGTTTTCTGCTTGTGGATAAGTAAGCCTGATATTGGTTTATTTGAACTGAACAGAGAATTGAAAGTAACTTTGACAGTTTTTTTTTTTCAGGCTTCTTCTTTCCAATTGCTTAAATTGGAAAATTTACTGCGATGATCACTCTTCACTTTCAGACAGGCGTGTAGGCTTCCATTCAAAGGTCGAAAGGTCTTGCATGAGAAATAAAATGCAAATTCTGTCTAATAGGCTTCGAGCTGTCAAAGCAATGGAGGAGAACATTGATGCGTTTCTTTCTTCCCGTCGATGTTATCTTTGCGTTCTACGCATCGCTTTATTTTGCCAGCGGGACACCTATTCAGCTATCAAGATCGACTCAATTCATTTATCAGCCAGTTGAACGAAAAAACGTGTCATACACAACAACCTCTGAATATCTGAAGTGGTTGCTATTGTCTCTTGACTCTGCATTTCTGAAGCCTCGTAAATGAACTCAAGTAAATAACTTACGTTGACATCCGCTCCTTTCCCGACAAGGTATTTCATGACGTCCAACTTCTGTGCTTGGACTGCAATGTGAAGTGGGCTGCGGCCATGTTGAATAGGAGTGTTGACCTGGCTTCCCTGAGCGAGGAAAGAGGTTTAAAATCATACCAAAGTCTTGTTTAAAATATGTCGCATTCTCATAACTAGGTACTTAACATAACTCCATAACATCGCCTATATATAGCATCGGGTTAGTCAGACTATATCTCTTGTGTAAGACACCGACTTTTTCCAAGGCTGCATACTTTAAGATACTATGAAGCACAATTTAGTTTCACGGAAGCAAACAACGCTCTTAAACATAGACGTAAAGATGTAAGGCATTTCGTCCTGAGACTAACCCACTAAATCCACCGTAAGCTTAATCAAGAAATAACTTTGTCGCTTCTAAAACGTTTTTAAGACTAATTCAAAAAGAAACTTACCGGTCGAGAAAATTTCTCCTTCACGACTTCCAAATTACCTGACCTTATCGCTGTTACTAAAATGCTCATTTCTGTGCTAGAAAGTCTTTCGCTCTTCAACAAACCACTTGTGGTCAAATCCGCGCGTCAAATTTTTGAAGACTTTAAGTACCACGTCTATATATATGCAAGACCACCCTGTAGTCACGTGACGAGAGGGAACGCGGGAAAAAGAAAGATCACTCGTCAGTGGAATGTTAGAATCCATGTCTCTTCATGATAAAATGAGGCCGAGGGAAGATTTTATCTGAGATTTGAATAACCAGGAAATGTCTTGTCTTATTTCATGGTGAAATATGGGAGATTTGGGGCTTTAAATGGGAATAGAATTGTTTTAAAATATGCCAAGCCAACACAGGATGTCTTAATTAGAGTTTTCCGGTTTTCGAGGTTATTTCCAGGTACGCCCTTTGACGTGTACCAGTTTAAATTTCTCGCTTGTTAGGACTATAACCCACAGAGAAGTAATTATTACAGTGTATTTATCTTAGTATTTGGAACTTCTCTGCGTAAGCTAAGAAATATCTCAATCACAAAGCGCTTCCATCGAGGTAGGTTTGTTAGAAACCCGAGAACGTGCCGTAATCCGGAGATGCCTAAATATATCTTCCAATCTCCGGAACAAATCTCTGCTACACGGAAATATCTCGAGCGGTGACCTTAATATCACGACGTGACTAAACTTGGCAAAAAAATATTTCATCCTTGCTAGAAACGAAAACAATCAACGCAACTGTTTCATAATATAAAATTACATCTTTTCGAGTCTCGTACGTGCGCACTGTAACGAGTTCGGTACTTTGTATTTTGTTAAGCTTTTTTTAGGGTTCCAAATATGAGGGTAATTATTTTATTCTATTTTATTTCAGTTTATATCATCTTCTCGTTGATAGCTATTACCTGTCTGCTTAGCATCGTAAGGAGAGATCAGATTTTAATCACTGAATGTTGCCATATTTTGGGATGAAGATACGTACTCTTATTAAACTCCTCAAAACAAGGAGACATGCCAGGCATTTCCGCCAGACTTGTAACTTGCGTTAGGACAGGAAAACCGAGGTATACTTGTATCAGACATATTTATTTTTTATTTTTTTTTGTTTGTAGTCATCAAAAACACCTAAATACTGTACGTAGGAAGACAATTCAACCATAGACATTGCCTCAGTCGAAATTTTTTCATAGACATGGGGTCCATTGCCTCAGTCGTACGATTTTTTTCTGGCTTCGGCCCTGCGTTGTACATTCATGCAGTCTACCAGTTGTCACTGATTTAGTTTCGTGTACAAACACTAGCTGGAAGTAACGTTGTCGAATAAAGTAACAATACAAAGTGAAAAAAAAGAAAAACGCTTTCATTCCATCAGTTGATTTATGAACAAAGTGGAAGTAAGTCTGCCTTTTGAAACGTTTTTATGTCTGTCTGCCTCCTTGTTCTTAAACTGTACTTTTCCCTTACTTGAGAGCAAAATTTATGATTTTCTTGGAATTCTCAATGTCGCAGACTTGACATCAAGAAATGTGTTTCATCTCTCTCATCCGAACTATTTACGTCTATCTGTACGCAATACCTGATTACACGAGGGAAAAAGCCACTTTAAACCCAATTCCTCTGAGAGGAATGATATAAAATCGATTAAAAAAACAGAAAACAAAAAAAAAATAATAATAATTTGGATAGTTTTAATGCTCAGCCACGTCACGGGTTTGCGCCTAAATTTTTCAAGTTCGTTTCTTTTCAATCCGTCTTAACCTTCTCCATCCTTAACCATCCTTGTTCCTGTAAAGTTTAGTATTATTTCTTTGGGATTTTTCAATCTTAGTAAACTATTATTTTCAGGTTTCCATCAATTTTAAGGTAATTTTGTATGAGGCCCAACAAAATAACTTAAAAAAGGTGTCTTCAGCATACATTAGACTCATTTCACTGTTGTGTGCGAGGTATATGGTAGTGATATAAATACCCATCAGAGCGGCTTCTACAATACAATAATACAATAACCTTGATTTCACCTCGAATTTAAAGTAGCAAAATTGCTAATATCTTCGAGAAAATGAATATATGAATAAATAAAATTAGGTAGGTATGGAATTATGAAATAAGAATATAAAATTTCAGCATTTACAATTAATGCAGTGGCATCAAACCATTTACGACTATTTACAGAAGAGACAGCAGTCAGTATCAAATTCTAAAGTCGTTTGAAAGCTGCAACTGTTGGCAGTGACCTGGTGGTATTAGGGAGGGATTGTTAGTACAGACATTACTTGCCTTATTGTCGCATTCTCTTCACCCCAACCCCCTCGTTTCCCAAGATGGTTTTGGCTTACTTCCGTCACCTCCTATTTCCGTTTGAAACGGGAAATCAGTCGTCTGAAAAAATCTTAAGACTTTTGAGGTAAAAGAACTAGGTACATCTGACCTTTTACGTTACTTACGTGTAATTAATGCGCGAAGGGAAAATACACATTAAACTCGTCTACTGGAAAGAGATTAAATACATTTCTGCAAACATAGAGCGTTTTATCCTCAGACAAACAAGGCTGTAATCAGTTTTGCCTTTGAAATTGCATCCAGTATTTTAATCTTAAGAGTCGAACTGTGACAAGTGACGGAAGCAGTCTAACGATTTTGCTTGAAAGAGGTTTAGCAACTGAAGCAGGCGGTCATGACCTACAGCTAAAATGAGCTCAACTACAAGTTAGTGTTTTGTGATAAATCTTCATTACACCAGCCTAACTCTTTCCGTTTTTCAGCTTTTAAGAAGCTTGAAACAGCTAAAAACCAGAAAAGGAAGAAAAAAACCTTGTTTAAAAGCTATTGAAATTTTTGAAACGTTTAACTACGTTCATAAGTATGCCTCCATAAAAAAATATTAATAGCGCACGTAAATGTACAACAAGAAGAGAACAATATAAACTTCGACTATCGTTGACTCACTGACTGAGGGTTTAGAAAAGAGTACGTTAGGCCAAAAAAATTGGCCCCTTATGCAACAGAAGTTTATTGAGTAAGATTGAGAAGCCTCCGAAACGGTCTAGAGAACACTTAAGCCGCATATTTTCAGGCCAATTTTATCTCCACAGCTTAATGTTTCCGGTGCTTTCATTACTCGGGCTTTCCAAAGGAAACGCCCGAGTTGAAATTTCGGCTTCGTTTTTTTTTTCGTTCAGCCACAGTTTGCAATTCTTTAATTAATACGCATGCGCGAAGATTACTGATGAGCACATGGCATGGTGTAATGGCGGACGGAGAAGAGTTTATGCGGTGGAAGCCGAATACCGGTCGTTTCGCCAACGACCAGTTCGCCAACGTATGAAGTCGATTCGCCAATGTCGAATGTCTGTTCGCCAATGCTTATATACCAGTTACTTCGGGAGCCAACGTCCAAAATACTTTTTCGTTTAGCTCGGCAGTGGATGAAAGGAGGAATAAGTTGTGTGGCGTGAAGTGTTGGGTTCACATATTTAGCGGCTTGTTTGGCTCGGCAGTGGATAAAAGAACGAGGAATAATTGATATGCGTGTAGGCAAAAAGTGGCCCTGCATTCTGTAGTTTAGCTGCGTTGGCGAACTGACATTCGACGTTGGCGAATCGACTTCATACGTTGGCGAACTGGTCGTTGGCGAAACGACCGGTTAAAGACCGTGGAAGCCGGATCGGCACAAATGCTGCGTACGGATACAAAACGGATACAAAATGTGCTCACAGCGTTCGCGGTAGACCCACACTAAAAGATGAGGAACGCTTTCGGAACGGGTTGGTCCGCAAACCTTACGAGAGATCTCTTTATGAGCGAACATTTATGAGTGAACCTTTCATCGAGAAACATGCTATATCAACTGAGTTATGTTATGTTAATCGAGAGAAGCATAAACTAAAGTCTCATCGTGTATGAAACCAGATGTTTTAGAATTAGACGAGGATACATTGGCAGAACATTTGCTATTTATAAACAATGTAACATTAACATATGAGAAAGATACTTTCTTAGTAACAACTGTTTGTTAATTGGTAGCGCATTAGTGACAGTGATGAGTATTCACTTTGATTACTAATCTTTCGCTTAATTCGTCAAGTGGTTTATCTTTCATGTTCAAGTTACTGTTGTCAATTTTTTATACGAAGATAAATGTTGTAACATTTGCAATTAATCAATGATGTAAAGTGAAATTCACAAAAGGATACTTTCTTAGCAACATGTATTTCTTAATTTGTCACGCATTAGTATATTAAGTGATAAATTAAGTATTTTGATTTCTCAACTTTCGTGTTAAGTTCCTGTTACAGTTGTAAATTTTTATAACATGAAATGATTCACAAAAGATAATTTGAAATTTAACGAACTATTAATTCTTTACAAATAAAAATATTTTTATCATTCATGATGGATGACAATTTCTTCTATGCCCATAGAAGAAAAACACTATTCACTCTGCAGTAGTTGATAAAGAACAAAAGAAGACAAAAGACTCTAAGTTCACAGCCAACTAGTACACACAATCACTCTAACCAATAAAAACGTCTTAAACTGACGTATACTAGCCCTGTAACTCCAAATCCAAACAACCAAATTGGAGACTAATTGTACAAAATAGGCCATAATATATTACAAGGGATCATGAAAAACATCCTCAACCCAAAATATTCATAGTTCAAATGCTAATAACCTTGACCAATGACTTTTACAATTCTTTTCCTGATAAGAAATAACAGCATTCGGTTTTCAAAGTTAGAAAGTGTAATCTCCCTAACACTTTATATTAAACCTGTTGATGATTACCAGCAACCTTAACCTGGAACCATCTGTTAACCCGCTACAACTCTCTAAGCCAGCCAAAACATTTTAACTCAGGTAGAAACTCAAAAAAAATAATAATGAAATAAATGGTTGCTAGTAAAATGTTTGAAACAATAGCCCTTAATATATGGGGGGCATTATCTCCCCCAACCAGCCCAGGAACATGTCTTCAGCCTACATAACAACTATCAGTTTCAACTTGTATACATAAGTAATAACCCTGCATTTTCAACATACCGATACAGAAACAGTTACAAGATAAACCATCATTACAAAAAAAAACCTTGCGAAACTACGTGCAACAAAACCAGAGTTTCTCTCCAACATAAAGCCCGAGTGAACGCAAATATGCGTCTAGTTATTTATACATTTGATGTAGTTATTTTTAGCATATTTATAATATTCACAGTAACAGGTTAATGCCCACTGTGTGCTATTTTAGTAGACACTTGAAGAATTAAAGATGATTTCCAGTCCGTACTGCGCAGCCTCAGAACCCTAATGTTTATAAACGATATAAACGGCTCACTGGATGGGATGCGAATCGATGTTATTGGTTACGAACCACATACCTTATCTTTGAGGCCCTTCAAATTCTTTTTCCAACAGCTTCTTTGCTTTTTACAACTATAAAGTTGTTTCATGAAGTGATATGAGAAAGAACGAAGCATTGCCGGATTTCATAGGGTGGGGGCCTGAGTATGAGTCCGTGTATTATGGGATTAACAACATAAGACCCATATATTCTGAAAGAGCACATCGAGCTTTACAAAATCCTCAAGTTTCGTGTTGAATTGGGCCAATACTGAACAAGATATAGCCCATTCAAAAACTCCAAAATTTGCTAAGAAATGTATGGGTTTCCGGACAAGTGTCCGGCAATCCATACAGTTGTTAGTAGAGTTTTTGAATGGCTGTATCTTGTTTACTATTGGCCCAGTTGACACGAAACTCGAGGATTTTGCAAAGCTCGGTGTGCTCTTTCAGAATATTTGGGTTTTGTGCTGTTAATCTCATAATAAACGGACTCATACCCAGGCCCTCACAGTATGAAATCTGGCATTAAGCTTCGCCCGCTTCGCGTCCATCATGGCGGTTGTTTTTAAACTTTGAATTTACTTCATGTAATAGTTGCGAAATGTCTACATATAGAGATGTCTTACATGAAACAAAACAAAAAACGTAAACAAACTCTCGAGAGTGCGCAGTACGGACTGAAAATCACCTTTAAGAAATCAGTCTTCGTGATAGTATTTCTGTGTTTTGGGTTCTTTACTGAAGTAAAGCGCCTTACATTTACTTATTTGTGTGACGGCTGTCGTAAGAAGGCTGTACCTCTTTAACCCTATTCAGCCGCGTTGCCAGGGAGAGGGTCCTCTCCAAGTTTGAACGCTCTTAACTTTAACAGCATTGAAGATAGTAACTCGCAGTTAAACTTAGCGACTTTTCGCAAAATGTTTCAGCGGACAATTTGGTTTGACCTGTCATTAAATAATAAAAATTAAATTTTAAATTTAGAGAGGATGCACATCAGCCTTAACTGATTTTCATGCCGCTCCTCTATCCTGAATTTGGAAATGCTTGTTTCAGTTAGAAAGGAAGAAAACCGGAGACCAGGAGAAAACACCTTGAAGCAAGGGGAGAAGCAATAACCAACTCAACCCACAGATGACATCGGGTCGGGCTCCCCTACGGGAGCAAGATGGTCAAGGGACATGATGTTTCCATGCCATGTTCTACATAATATGAATGGATTGTTAATACGACCAATAACTAATTACTTTTGCGGCTTCCAACCAATGATGTAACGATTTCACCGAAAAATTGTAAAGCGTTGCTTTATTGTGGTACTGTTTAGCAAGTGGTTCTAGAAGGTGACAAATATTGTGCACACACACTGCACATCATTGTATAGTGTTGCGGAACACATTTCCGAGAAAAATAAATTAACAGCAACACTGAACAACTGAAGATTCCTTTCTACCGCACGTGTTTTTATGGCGCTGATGGTACTTGTGCTACCACACTGTATAGTGACCCTTTTCTTCCATTTTCTGTAAATCAATATGTGTTTGGCCATATTGTCGCTTGAATCAGCCCTGTGTTCGCGGCAAAGAAACTGTAACTGCTCCAAAGAAGTTTAGGAAAGATGTTGAGCAACAATGTTCTGTTGAGCTGCACCTCTTTTTAAAACGTTTATTTTCATACGTTCTTGTTAATCTGACTTAATCTGCACCTCTTTTGTCTTTATGACAAGGGTCAACGTTTGTGTTGTTTACCTGTCGTTTTGTTTGGCCAATTATAAAGAACACTGCAGACGCTGCAGGTCGCCCTACATTGTTTCTTTGTTTACGGTGGACCGGTGGCCTTTCTGTTTTTGGATTTTAAAAGCGAAGCGTTTTGGAAAACTTGCCCTTTTTCGAAATAATTATAATTTTATGAAATACCAGGTCAACTAGCTAGTCCGTTTCAGCCTCTCGACCTTAAAGGGACGATCGCCGGAAAACGCGGACGGGCGATGAGCGGAATCAGAGACAAGCGGGATCCGAGAGAGAAAAAGAGAAGGCTCCCTTTTTTCTCTACCAGACCTCACTCGTCGCCCGCTCGCTTTTTGGATCATCCACATTGCATGACCGAGAGCTTGGAACGGGCTACAGGCCAGCTCGTTGATGTGATATCGTAGGATTACAGGACAATAGCAGAACGTCTGATATTTGGATATGGAAACCAAATTCAATGAATCTCTTCTACACTAAAGATAGACGCTGGCACTATTTTTTCGTCTCAAACCACCCATGATAAAGAACAAAGAATATAACCCTCTTATAAAGAAAGTTACGAGCAAATAACGCGTATCCCATAATAATCAATTTATTGATAAAACTTAATCTCTGTTTCTAATGAAGTAAGTAATCGATTCTTAATCACAATTATATAAATATTTCCCTAGCTTTGTTCACTTTCAATTCGTCGCTCATTATTTACAGATCTTGCAAAGCCAAATTTTCTCTGTCAGCTTCTTAAATGACATATTTTAAACGTTAAGCACATTCCTCATTAGACGACGAACACCTTGAGAAACAGGAATCTCTTTAAAATAAAAAATCTAGGCACTGATTACTAGCTGATCTGCGTTAAAACAAGTTAACTTGGCTGTATTCAGTAAAATTATCTGCATGCTTTAGATCTAGGCGTTGATTATGAGCTGGTCTGAGGTAGAGGAATTTGGTTTTACTGAGTAAAATTATCTCTATGCTAAAGACCATGGAAAAATACACTAAAATCAATTATTTTCCTTTACACCATGTTAGTTTCCAAATCCTTCAACAAAATTAACTTTTCTTTGCTCGCTTCCAGACATTTATAAGGTAGCTTGTTAAATTGGATTTGATATCAAGTCAGTTTGCCTCTTGTATTCCGTTTGTTCATTCTTACAGCTTACACACTTGGCTTTGTATTAATTTGTACTTTTTTTACCTCTCACACTCCTTGCAGAAGTTTTATTATGACACTATCCGCAATTGAACGAAAAAGAACGAACTCATCACATTTGACGCTTACGGTCTCGAGTTTAAAATGTGAATTCTCCATACTTATTACCTTATATTCTATAGAATTGGATCTGAAAAATTTGTAAATGAAAAATGTCATCGCGTTGCTTGATGATTCTCTCTATTCTCATCGTCCGTCAGCTTGAAAACCTAGCTCCGCCTTAAGGAGAAATTAGATGCAATCACAGGTTTTATGTACTTTATTTTTTCAGTTCATGGGTTTCCTTTGTTCGCAGTCGAGGCCAAAATACCGAAGGGTTCTTGCCTACTTTTTTTTAATAATCATGGTAAAAAGAGATTTTAAAACATAGCCTGAGAACCTAAACTAAACTTACTAATGTTAAAACGAAATATTCTATTGTCATTATCAAAAGTTTGAATTGCCATTTACTGGAAACAGTTGAAAAGTCAATCCATTCCCAATTCTTGTCATTCATAGACCACTGGGTGTTTCACTGAGAACTTTTCCACAATGCGCGCAAAACTTGTCAAAGATGTTTATCTTGTGACCACACCTGCTACAAAACCGGCTTATGCCAAGTTCACCTAGCCTCGGTTCTGCCCCATAGGGAGCATGCGCCATAGGGGAAAATTTAAGTGCCATTTCCGGCTTAGGCTTCACAAGAAGTGGCGGCGGAAGTGGCGATGGTGGGTAAATGCCCGATGGCGAGCACGCATGAGTACTGGGAAGCGGTCTTGTTATGACGTTTCGAGTCATTGGACTGTGAAGAAAAGGGGAAGGGTGATTTGGCGGAGGAAAACTGCAGCCACCCAACGCCATCTTGTTGCCTCTCTGCTCTTGGGAGGACAGAAGAAGTTCAATGCTTTCCACGACGCTGCCATTACAACTCTGAAGGATAAGTTCCAACGTGCCCTTGTTGTGATGAGGAAACAGCTTGCCGAGTAGCTCCATTGGTGGGTGTCTCAGGGACAGAGCACTTATTTCCTTCGACAGCCTTGGATACCTGTACTCCTGAGACCTATCATGAAGGTTTTCCAGAAGATATTTGTTGCTTGTATTGAGAATGTTGTCGACGGTGTGCTCTGGAGATTTTCTCGTCCGAGGTGAACTTTGATGACGGTCTTTTTCGGCGTGCTCACGCGGCTCCACTTTCACGTGGAGGTCAGGAGAGAGAGCTATTCTCTTGGGGCTTGTGTTTTCCTCTTCGTCGTCTTCGCAGATTGAGTTGCATCTCTTCAGAGATTCTGCAAATGATTCGGAGCAAAAGAAAACATTGTGAATGGCAAACACGCGACAAAGAGTCGTTTGTTCATCGTTCAGTGATAAGTGGTGTAGAGAGAGCATGGAAGAAAAGTTGAAACAATTCCAGCTAGTTTTTCAGCGTCTAGAACGCCACGTAAGTCCGCGAGCTGTAGATTGCAGCAGATCTGTCGGCCACGCTGCCTCCTCAAAAGAGCGAAAAAGCTCTACTAGAACTTGTATGTAATGTGTGGTAATACTTACCTGATAATGGAGTAATTTCCGTTATCCTTGGTTCAATGTGGCTCATGTCTGCATGAGGGTGCTTATGATAAAAGTGGTGTCGATGATTGTTTGGGAATCCTAGGAAAGTATATAACAGTGCTATTGTTAGTACCAAATGGTAATTAGACATACAAATGTTACGACTAACAAAAAAAAATATTAAAAACGGATTTACCTGCCAACCCGTTTGTTTGGAACACCATGGAGTACGTTAAACGGGCGTTTTCCAATTCTCTTTGATATTTAGCTCTCAGTTCAGCTCCTTTGCGTTGCTGTCTCAGTAACGCAACGCGCGCGGCTGTCACGCGTTGCCTTTCAGTGATAAGCTGGCATTTTGCACATGTGCAGTCTCTCCAGCGGCAGTAGTGTTTGTGGCCCTTCAGCCATGATACGGTGCCATGTGTACGACAGCGAGCGCATTTTGGGACTCTGTGGTGTAGTGTGGGGGAAGTACTAGTTTCCTCTTGGCTGTCAGACTCTTTTGTCTCACTCATGATCCTGAATCAAAAGAAACAAGAAAACTTAGAGATTATCATAGATTAATACTGATACAGCACTCAGAAAACATTTCACGTGCTTTTTAGAAACACTAGGGGAAGTTTGGAAGAAGAGGGAATGTGGGAATGCGTGCCAGAGGCGAGTGTTCCCACCATTTTTCCATCGCTCTCAGTTCGTGAGGTTCATAGTTTTCATCGCGGTCTTTAACTACAGCTTTTAGCAGGCACTGTGTCATGGATACTTCCTAAATGTGAATTTTGCCATCGCTATTAAAGAAAAAGCTATTAGCTTTAATTTGTATTTCCTTATATTATTATAGTGCAATTTGCTCATGCGTAGCTCTTTTGTTCTAAAAACTAAGCATGACCGCCGAGGTTTAGGATGAGGTGTGACCATTCAAATGAAAGCTAACGAGCAGTTCTTTCATGTGATACTGTTTATTATACTATACAAGTTGGTTCTAACTTTTGAGTCTATGGTTGAATCCCATTAAATGAAATCTATTAAGTAGTACTTTCATGTGGTTCTGTTTATTTTGCTGTACAAGGCTCTAAATTTTAAGTCTGTGGTTGAAGCCCTAGTGTGAGACCAATGATGAAAGCTGTTGAGCTGTATTGTCTAGAGCAGAGCATGTAAATTCTATTTATTTTATTGTGTAAGGTGGTTCAACTTTTAAACAAGTCTGTGTATGAAATTACACTGAATTTGTGGCCATTCAAACGAAACTATCGATTATAAAGTCTTTCGTATGATGTCGTGAAATAATACTTTGTTAAACCATCTGAAAATGCATTCCTTGATTACCCGAAACGAAATTATCACGAAACGTCACAAGGAAGAGAATGAACATGACGAGGCAGGAAAAAAGCAGGTTGTAGGAAACTCGAGCTCTGCCAGGGGCAGTCACATGTATTCTCCGGAAAACAATGAAAACAGCTGTTGTCCACCATATCTTAGAAAAGAACTGTTTTTAGTAGTTTCATAGTTTCACAAGACTTCGAGCCGAAGAAATATGTTTTTATTATTATTATTTACGTTGCTGCACAATGTTGCCGAGACTAAGTTCTTCTTCTGTTCTAAAAGTATACAGTTCCTGTGTGCACATCAGAGACCTTTTTATTTTCGCTGTTGTGCCGATGGGTTCATCGCTTTTCTTTGTTCAAATAGTGAAGCAAGCCGTTAACAGGAAGCAGGGCTTTGTTAGTTGCTGGTTGGTGAAAGCTTACCCACAAAATGGGCCCTTTTTGTATTTTTTCCCTTCAAGTGCGTCTATGTTTGGATTAAGGTCCAGAGAAGATTAGCAATTTTTATCTCATGGCTTTGCCTCTAAATTTAAAGATTGAAATGTTAGCAGCAGGCAAACAGTTTAAATTCAAATTAAGACAAAAATTACCGAAGACAAAAATGTCAAAGTAGTTCAGTTTACGAAACAAAACACGTCCGGTTCCTCCCTCATATAAACAAAAGCTTATTTCCCAGAGTCGAATATGAAGCAGTCTACTACGGTAAACATGCAACTGAGAAAGCCCTACACCCCATGCCATTCTGCGATAATATTAACTCTTCTTGCATGTGATAACTGACTTGTTTACTCCTATAGTAATTCCAAAAATATGACATCTGCCGAAAAAAAAATGTTACTTTTCCGATTGAATGCAAAAAATAAAACTGCATGATAAATTCACTTTATCCTGGTAAACTTGAAATTTGTTGTTAGAGTTTCTGAAAAATAATATGTTTCTATTTAGTGTAGATGGATATCCTAAAAAACGGTTAAGGTGTACCTAAATTGTCGCATAGTATAATTTTATTGAAAACGTAATTATGTTTTCTTTACCGTAAAATGACTAACTTCTCAGATTATACTAAATTTTGTAGTTTGCAAAGAAAAGCAAACAACTAATAAGTCTAATTTCATGGACAAGTCAGAGTTACAATTTGATGAGACCTTTAGAACCTTAGAACATGTTACATTCACTCTTCAATGTATGCCAGATTTCAATTTAGTACTAAGGAAACTGACGTTGCCTACAGTTTTTTTTATCCGGTGAAATAAATAACCTAAGGACAAAGGAGCGAGTTGGATCTGCACAATTTCTGCCAAAGAACATTCTGGTATTTAACTAGGAAGAGACTGCAAAAGATAACAAAATTCCTTGACAAAGCAATCGAAAGTGCGATTTTAGATAGCAATCGATTTGCACTGAATTAGGAAAATTTATGATAATTTGAGGGCTGAACTCTCTAACATACCTGAATTCTTGAGTGATTACTGATCGAAGTAACCTTTAGATAAACGGGACAGTAGAATTCAACTACGGAACGGTCAGTGAAATATCTTGTCGTCGTGAAACCAGAGTGTGATTTGAACTCGAATGAAATCGTTCAGTTCTTTGTTGTGTGTAATATAGTTACCGATTCAGCGGCCAAATATTTCGAGGGAGGGGCTTTATCCATTAGCGCGTACCAGTAGATTCGTATAGGATTACAAACCAACGGTGCTTTTAAAAGCTTTTTTTTTTAATTTCAATGCGACATCTGTCAACTTAAAAGTTACGAAATTGAAAAGCTTTGTGATATATTGTTACTCAAATTTACTGTATTCCGCCGTGCTCGCTAGAAAGTGACCAGTCATAGGGAAGCTTCCCGTACATCTAGTAAAGAACGGAACAGGAACATATCTCGTCAACTCGAGTACACATTTTTTTCAGATTAACGTAACAAAACGAAGCTGTCACTTTTTTCATTGTTTGGTGTAAAAGTTCACTTTAATAGGATTTGTAGATTTTGCCTTCTTGTCAATGCGTTCGTCGTCCTTCTGTTCAGTTGTTCAATTTCATAGGAAATGATCTGGGCTGTTGTATTAAAATGAAATTATGACATTTGAAGTTAAAACATCTGCTATAAAAACAAAACAAATTATTGTCCTAATATCTTTAAAAATATAATTTAGACACACTTCTAGCCACTCGGAAGCCGTTTTGGCGCCATTAACTCTTTTGTTTTCTAAATAAAACGGCATATGTTAAAAATTTGTGTATTGGTCCGCTAATTGCTAGCGCTGTTAAGATTCTGTTAACATTCACGAAATGCAAGATTTTTAGTTGGGTAAAAGTAATGTCAATTCAATTAAATTTTTGCCTCCGTATAGCTAGTTATTTTACAGTTGCTCAAAGCTTTGTCTCAAGGAAATAATGTTTGTAACGGATCGTAAGTCAGTTTTACTTGTTTATGGAAATTTAAGCAGGTGCGGTTTGTCAATGAGAGGGCCAGTTATTTAAAACTTCAAAGTGCCTCTGCGCAAAGGCGCCCACCCGTTATAAAAACATTGGATAATTTCCCTGTGCTCTACCTAAGTGCCCTGAGATGAGGCGTGTATGACACTGCATTACCATGACAATCACCACAAGCAAAGCTTTCAACGGCTTCGTCGCCAGACCTAGTTCTTTGAGTTCATCAATTTCAAGTCACTTCCTTATGCTCTCCCGGATTCAATAAAGTTATTATGTAGAGGTGTGGAAGTATGTGTGAAATTTTATGACATGGTTAGAAAAAAAAGCGTACCTGCGTTTCTTTTGTAATTATCAAGAAACACGTACGTGTAGCTATAAACACTGATACCGTTCAGTTATTACTCTTTAGAACTGTTTGAAATACACATCGTGGCTAGTATTGCATCTGCTTATTTCATCAGAGGTCCGTGTCAGATATTGAGCTTTAAAAATACCGAATTTATCTCATGAAAGAGTACCACAAGTGATTGCAGAGCGAAAGGGTGAAAAACTCCTTACACTTGCATTTGCGTTTTTTTTTTCAGTTTAGACTGTCATCTGTCTTGTAGCTTATCGTTCTAGGTAGGCTTCTTTTCACTCCGATAGCGTCAATGAATAATAGAACCGTCTAGTACATTTGCAAGGGCGGGAAATGATTATTCCAAATAAAAAAACAAACTAGAACAAAACAAAAACAACCGTCTAACCGAATTTCATTCTAATTTCTTGGGCTTCGCTCTTTCTTTGCATGTCAATGCCCTCTCGAAGTTTTGGTTTATCGTGCAAGTCTAAGAAAGTCTTGAGCCCCCTAAAAACATACTAGTGTCGTCGATTGTAAAAAAGTCTAATTTAGGCGTTGTACATTTCAATGGATAACAGTGCCCGTCTTTCATTTGTATTGTGACAACGCCACCCACGGCAACTGAACTGTTGAACACAACAAAAGCTGCGCCATTACCCCAAAACATTGCTACTGCTTCTGCCATTCTGGAAAACTGCACGTTTGTTGTATACGAGTTCTAATAAGTACGGAATGGGTAAAATATCTTGTTACATTGTTGCAACTTCTACATTAACCGGGTTGCTGTGTTTCGATTCTGCTATTGCGGCTAGCCCAGTTGTGACAAGTGCTGCTAGAGACGGTGACTAGACTCGAGAAATCTCAAAACAGTTGTTTGCTACCATCACCTGGTAATTGGAACACTTCAAAGGCGGCGCTGAACTCAAGCTGTATGCAATGATCATCTCGCCCAAAAGCGGTCATGGCAATATTATAAGACTTTGTATAGGAATATTTACGAACGATTACCCAGAAATTCTAGAAAAACCTTCTCCTATCAAAACCTGGGAAGCGATAATTAGCTTTAAATTAGCAGAAAAAGTGAACAGACAAAAAAATAAGGCATTTATTTAAAGATGTACCTCTTTAAGGAAGAATTAAAGCAATCTCTCTCTTGTGTTGAGAAGTGCCCAATTTTCGTCTTTGGTTAATTAAAAGAAAATACGGATGAGGCTTACGCAAGCCTGATTCTGTGGTGATTAGCTTAGTAGAACTCTGGGGCTTACCGTATCGGTAGTATTGATAGCTCGACAAGTTAAGGACCGTATGTCAAGCTGTACCGTCTAAATAGTTGTCCATGCTGGGATTTTATGAGGTTCTTTTTCTTTTCGAGATTCGCAATGATGGGCATTTGTTAGAAGGACCTTTAAGTAGACAGAACAGTAGAGCTACGGACGTTATCGAGTCCGGAAGCGACGCCTTGTTGACCAGGAAGGTGAATTGTTGTTTAGCTATTTATCTTTCCGAGAGATAACTCTGTTACTGCACGTATGGCATGGTGCAATACAAGCCAATTGGAGATTAATTTGTGATCTTTATTTATATCACAGTTCGCAATTTAAAAGTCTTTAATTTCCATTAGATTCGAACCCCTTGGCTGTAATAAACAAACGCCTTGTCGGTTCAGAGTGAATTTTGAAGACGGGTGGTTTTATTCTAGTGATCAAGAAGTGTATTACTAAATGGATCATACCCGTTGCATTTAGCTTACGCTAAAAGCCGCACGTGGTAAAGTTAATTCCTTCATTTTGTCAAGATTGTACGGCGATTTCTTTGTTCCATTTCTATCGCGAAACAAAACCGCCAAGAGTTGGATTTAGCGAGGGTTTATACTTTGAAGTAGTATTGAATTTCTCAGCGAAAAGCTCGAAATATATTCTTTTGTTAATCAAATTTTTTTGTCTTTACTCAAACATTTTAATTCCAGCTTAGAGGCTACTATAAATTTGCTTTGTTGTTAGTTTTGACAAATTTCTTTCTGCATCAAGACAATGAGTTATCCCAGCTGACAATTTTCCTCATTTTAATCACCTGTCTCAGCCTTCGTGAACTACTGTCATATTAACGAGAAGTTATTACATGGAAACATTAGTGATCACCTCCTGACCGCTCACTCCGATAAACGAGCAAGAACAAGGTAAAACAAGGCAACCTTGGTAGTTTATAAAGTTTATCATTCAATTAAATTCTTTAATAACTTCCTTAACACCGCACAAAATTCCCGTCGTTAACAAAGTTAGCGTAATGGGTTGTGTTTTGTTCGAAAAAGACAATTTGAAGCGAATTTGTTCTCACGACAAACTGATAAATGATAAGAGTATTTAAAACGAAATTGCGAACTTCTAATGATGCAATGCATTTTGACTTCAAAGTAAACCTGTCATAATATAGCATTTGTACCCCCTACATAGTTTTTACTTTATTTTCCTTCTGTCAATATCTATAAATCCATGAGCGATATATTTTTCGTTTTTGCTCGGTTTAAGTAAACGCTCAAGGCAACCGGGAAATTGAAATATCCGGAAATTTAAGGCCATAAATCTTCTCCTGCGAGGTGAATTATTAAATGTGATAAACATCTTCAGTGTTCGGAGGCTTAACTACATGTCTGGAGAAAATGAGTTAACCCTTCCTGACTATTGTTCTGGCTCAAGTAAAAACATGGTAATTACGCGTAGGAAAATACAGGAGTTTTTGTTTGGTGACTGCATTAGAAACCAACAAAGTTTAAAACAATACCTGAGTAAACCAATGTGGCGTTAAGTCGAGTGCTTGAGTAAAACACCCTGACATTAAATGGGTTCGCTTGAAAATCGTCGCCTAAGAGAGGTTACCAAAATGAACTCTTTTAACCTGACAACGTTCGAAGCGTTCCGGTTGTCCTTGACATTGAAAGATCCGTTTGAAAAACTTCAAACTTCGAAGGAAAATCGGACTGGTTTTCGAAGATGCGAAAGCTGCACTTTAATGGGTTTCGCGTGCATGTGGTTTTGACACATAAAGAAAAAAACAGACGCGCAAAAGATAGAAAAATCTTCAGTAGTCCATTTTAGGCGCCCGAAAGACGCCGTACCTTCTGGAGAAGGCACCCAAAAGAAAGATATTCGAACTATCTTTCGAATGATGTAGACAATGTGTATTTTAGGTGGAGTAGTTGCTTTGAAAGCCGTCCAAAAGTAATTTATAATGCATTTCTTCTCACAAAAGGCTGCAATTGAGTTTTAAATTAAATCTCTCTTGCGTACGGAGAAATATCCATTTGATGATGCGTCTTGGGTATATAAAGTTGAAATTCTTTCCTAAAAGAGAGTAAAACACGTGTGCAAGAAACCCAGGTTTTTTTTTATCACTAATTCAGCCCACATAAAAAACATGCAGTAACTAGTAATCTTGATCGCAGCCAGACATCTTTTTACAGTAATGCAAATTATCAGCTTCAATATTAAATTAAAAGAACTCTTTTGGGGGAAAACTGTGTACATTTGGTGGGATGAGATGCGACAAAACGCCTAGAATAACACTTGACCATGCAGATATAGATCGAATCTTCAGACAGCGTTATAAATGTGATCAAGGGAACGAAGAAAGAACACGCGAACTTCCAAGAAAACTTTCTACGGTAAATATCAAATTGAAACGAGAGCTCGCAATTAATACTCGTGAGGGGATTATTAGAAATAATTTTTATTTAAACAGCTTTGCTTGTTGCCCCCGAGAAATACGAAAGTTTGTTTTCTCTTTTTTTGAAAAATGTCTTTCAAAGGAGCATTTCGAGTTGAGTATACTTGGCGAATAGACGAGTAGAGTTTTCTCTGTTAAGATATCAAACTCAATTTACAACGTTGAGACTATAGGTTGACGTCCGGCTAAGAAGACCTTGAGAATCGAAAGTTTTTCCAAAATGGTTGGGCAAAATTAACTTTATGCAAAATGCGCCTCTTTATTGTGATCCACACTAGTAATTGAAATTAGTACGCCGCATTGTCAACGGCTTAAACAACCATCGTTCAGCTATTGCCTTTCATTTTATCGCGAATTTTGTTGTTTTCTTTCCGGCCTAGCGGCTAATTCTCAACCCGAGCAGATTAAGTACACATACATCGCCGCTTTATAGCAGAGCACAAATCATTTTATTACAAGAACGGTTATCTTGTTTAGAGATCCTCCATGATAACACTCACGAAAATTAATTATAAATTTTGACCACTCGACGTTTGAAAGCGACTTTACGCGAAATAGCAAAAAGTAGCGCGCTTCATTTTCATGTATGTGTTCCGATGCGCATAAGATATTGGTAATCTAAAGCGTTGATTAGTCATATTGTGAAGTGTTTCCTTTATATTTACGCAAAACAAGCAAATTTCATGCGTGAATTTGTTGTTTAATTTTGTCACGATGGGACAACTGAAGGAATACAAACACAGAAAGTAATGATTTTGAACAAAGACCGCCTTTGCAGCTTAGTCAAGCCGAACCGCTTAAATTGCAAGTGTTTGGAAGGTTTACAGTCAGTTTCGCACGATCGCTAAACGAAATCGCAAGTTGCCTTTATTGATGGTGGCTGAGATACTTAATGGCGTGAAATATCGTCACCGTTTGAATAGATAAGTTTACATTGCATCTAGTCTTAACAGTAATATCTAAAAATGATTAATTCTCCATTGACTTTTGGCCATTTCTGTGGCTTTTAACTCGGTTTTTATTGTCCTCTCAGCACGCAAACTTTATGCTGTCTATTTGGGACTAAAATCTACAGAAGCCACGAAATTTCGTTCTTCCGTGTTAGAAAGAACTATTTTGAAAGTCCAAGAGCTAATGTTAAACATGACATTTCAAATGTGTGCGGTTTCAGCTTTTTATGAAATGTACATGATAGAATTTTCAGGAAAACAGGATTTCGTATATAATTGATAATTTAAAAAACTTTATCTGGCAATTATTGCAAATTATTTCTTCAGTAAATTGTAACCGTTATTATCGATAGTTTCTCAATCCCTCGCAAGGTCTTCTCAATTTAGTTGGTTAAAGTAAAATCAACGGACTACAGGTGTACGAATAAACTATTTTCTACTCCGATTGGGTTTGGAAGTAACACAAATTTAAAATAGCTTTTGTAAAACTGTCTTAACTATATATGGTGTGTTTTGAATGAGAGGCACTTTAATCAAGTCGCTTTTCCTGAAATTTTAAACCAAGACAACTTGAGTCGAGACTTATCCAACCCCTTCTTCAAAAGGCAATTTCTAGAAAAACTACCATTTGCTAAATATTTATGAATGTGTAATACTACAATTACAAAAACTTGTACTTTGTTTTTCCCTCAGATAGGTTTGAAACTGATCAGTGGAAAGTACCTTGCTGTTCTGATTGGAATCTACACCTTCTCTTTCTTGAACTCCCCTCGAATTGAATTGACGACCAATCTACGTGCGTTCCGCTAAAACTTAAAATAAAAATAATGTCATTAATTGTACTCATTGCAGATGACGATCAAGATGATGGTGAATCGATTGTAAAACGTCCGCACGCACACTAAGTCACGACATGGCAGGGGATAAATCGATGAAACATTTTCAGCTTACCTCTTACAATAGCAGCTGCGCAAAAATCCCGCCAAATACCCCGTGAGAATAAAGATGCAGGCGCCAAAGGAATAGTAAAAATTTCGCAGTGTTCACGTTTCGCTCTCACCTCGGCAAAATTACTGAATAGCCGATGTATGCGGCTTTTAATGCGTTCCCGCCTTATCAGACCGCTGGCTGGTTGGATGGAGCAACGTTGGCGCATTGATCTAAAACAGTGCTGTTAAGACTAACAGAGACAATGGGTATGAAAAGAGCCTTTAAAATGGCTAATCTTCGCTTGCTTGTTAACGCGTTACTTTGCTTGGCCGAGAACAGTAATGTCAACCTTAGAGCGAAATTTCATTAACTTCGGAAGCTAGATTTCTGTAATAATTGCTTTCTTAATAACTTAAGTAAGTTGATTGTCAGAGCTGTCGCGAAAGAGACAAAGTTTACGAGCAGGTGCCATGAAGATGACAACTCATTCATTTCTATTCTAAATTTTACGAGTGTTTAACAAAAACGCGCGTTATCCTTTTTTCATCGATCTAACACGGTAGCCTCGACGCGTGGTTTTGTTGCAACAGAATACTAACCCTAATTGTACCTAAATTTTATATTCGCGGAAGTGAACTTTGAAATTAAATTGGCTGCATTCGCAGTTAAGTGCATAAGGATATTTGATAGCTTTTTGGCTTTTAAATATGCCCGTTTATTGCTCGGCTATTGAGTTTTTTTGTATGTTCATTTTCGAAGTCATACGAAACTTTAACCGGGTTAAAATGTCCATCTCTAAGAGTGATGAAAACGTATCTTCTCCCTACGATACCTATACATTACCACATAGACAGCTTGAGAGAATAACAAAAATTATCAACAAGGAGATATTGACCTGACTTAGAACCATATTCTCAGTATTAGCATTAAGACAAATGTCTGAGAAACGGTAAGGGGAATTTATATTTTGAGCTAGGACTAAAACAGGTTTAAATTCACCTGCCCTTGTATCTCAAAACAAAAACTCTGAAGCGTCTCAACGGAACGAATGTCTCCTAGTTTTCTTTGATGTGATAATTACCTCAAATTAGCCCTCAAGGGTTTTAAAATTCGTTAAAAGTAAAACTGAGACGACAATAAATGCTAAGCACATGGGCCAGGGCTTTCAGCTGACAGTCGTTGTTCAGTTCTTGGGAAGTTTTCTACAGCGTTTTAGTTTATTCGAGTCTGTCTTTGGATATCAACGAAATTGACGAAACTAGCGTTGAATGTCTTTTGCAAATTTGGAAGCCGATTGAACAATGAGCCAGGAAATTTCTTTTGATCAGTTACAGTTGAATCTAGTCCGATAAGATAGGGGTAGAAAATGACGTTTATAAAAAAACAATAACTCATTTTAAAACACTACGTTTAAAAGAAAATGCTAATAATTTAAGACGATTTCACCTCTTTATCTGCTGTTTATAAAAGGCCTCTGTGCTGCTAGTATCGTTAAATATAAATTAAGACATAAATAAAGACCTGAGAGCCGACAGGCCTATATTACCACAGGCTTTGTAGAAGTAGGCGATGTTCGGTAGATATAAAAGAGAATATGTAATTAAAACTTGTAAATTAGAACCTATTTTCTGAAATTCAAGAAAGCCATATTGCCCTAGGGGTTTTAATTTTCCGGCTTTGTAAACCTGAAAGCGGCATTTGAACCTTCTTAAAGACATTGTTAATAACGAGTTAAACAAATGAACGATGAATGACCGAGTGTTGGAGTTTCGCGTCATACCATGCAATCAAACCTGAAATTTGGAAGTCACAGAAATTATTGTAACATCGACACCTGTAAATTTGAAGTAATCTAAATATTCTCAAGTTAGGCATTGCGAAGAAAATAGAAAAAACTGCGAAAAGCCCTAAACGTTTTGTTTGGATCCGCAAATTGAAAATTATCTTTTGTTTAGTCAGTAACAATTCTTTTAAAAATAATTTTATTCCTATGATATGATCTTCCGACAAACACATGTAATTTGATTGCTTTCTTTATATATTTCTCTTCACATAAATCAGTTTAAACGCGAAAACGTTTTCTACTTCTTAACGATATTCTCAGGAACGAACGCAATAATTGAGCTTATTCTTAGCCGATATCTTGTAAATACAGAGTGTTCATGAAATCATTTCGGTATTTCATGCCATGCGTTCGACACCAGAAATGTCCCAAGCGAAATTTTAAAATAACGTTTGTTCAGCTAAGGTGTAACGAAACAAAAGGTGTGAAATTGTTTCCACACTTTAAAAATCAACAATAAAGCCCATTTAACAAAGGCAATAAAAATTCTTCCAGCCACTTATCAATCAATAAAGTTCCTGAAGATCGCGTTTGTCGTATGGAATTGTCTGTTTGGTTTCTCAGTTTCCGTTTGGAATAACGTGAGCGAATCGACAAACGAGTGACTCATGGCATGAAACAATAACTTGACAGAGTGCTTCGTTTGAGTTTGGTAATCTTGATGAAGATTTGGTAATTACATCGTAAGCCTTTTACATTGTCCGAAACACACAATACTGTGACCCACGTGGTCCATTCGTGGTCTAAATTAAAGCCGGATAAAGTCAATAGGTATTCTCCTTTCAAAGGAGAATACCTATTGCAATGAAATAAAATGCGTTGAATTCTTTCTACACTTAATAGCTAGTACTTTACGTCGAATGGGTCTGAATTTCAAAGCAATAAATAACATTGGGTCTTTTTACTCGTTCGCTGGGTTTAACGATAACAGCAATCTCGATTCAAAAAACGGTGAATTTGCTACCCATATTGTGCTAGTTTTACCAGGTCATTGAATATTAGTTGTTTGTTTAGAAAAAGATATTAGTGTTTATTTAGCCGCCCTGTCTGGTTCCTTATGTACATATTCATTTACAATCTCGGTCATGGAGCATGACGGAGAAGGGTGCAAGACGCTCTCAGCTGGATTTACTTTGCGCAGATAGCTCTTCAGAACATCGCATGGGAAACTTGAACGCTGTTCTAACCTGCGGTCGGCACATCAAAGCTAAACTTCTTGTGCATGTTGATAACTCCCTCGTTGCCTCTGAACAGGACTGGGGGAAGTTCTCGGCGTTACTAGATGCCCTCCATTTTCAAGTAGAGAAAAATGTGTATCTTCGAATTAGCAGTAAAAAAAACCGAACATATTTTCTCAAGGTTCAGATTCTCCCAAGATGAAATTACGCAGTGAGTTCAACTTGGTAAGGAGAACCTTCCTACTGAACAGCTAATTATAAACCGTAACAAAAATTTTGCATCGTCGAAGAGGCAACCGTATGTGGGGATTGTTGTGGAGATTCTGAATGTACAGCCCCCTCTAGTAACTTGTGAAGAATCTATTTTATGGGGTAGGTTCGTACTTCTTAAACAATCACTCCCTCTCTCTAATAAAGCGGGAGATTCAGTAGTTTTAAGTTTCATGTCCAACATTTTGCTTTTGATGCCAGATTCCGTCACAAACACAAACTGGTGCTGCTTGTAAAATGTATTGAAACTGTCAAACTGTGTATCTTACAAAAAAAGGATTATAGATTCGCAAGAAAAGTCGATATAATAAAAGACAACTGAACTGCATGTATGTATTAGTGGTGAAAATACATCGAAAGCAGAGAAAATAAGATGTCAGGCCTAATGCCATATTCAAGTTCGGCTGAAGTCATAGTTTAGTAGGAGAACGTCTGGGCCTCAATCAGTAAGTGAATGAGTCACGTATGATTTTTAACTATCAATAAAAAAATTGAATGACATTTTTGTCTATAAACTAGCTCTATAGCGCATTTTATTTGAAAGCTGGGCAGTCATGAAACTGACACTCATGCGGACAAGAGGAAAATCGAGAGTTTTGCGGGGGGACACATTGTCACAATACACCACCAGTCTGAAATGAATTCATGCTTTACCACATCTTGTCGTTTGACTTGCTGAATTCTGTTTAACATAACCCAATGATTTCAGTATTGCTTTCACACCAAACGTAACCAGCCTGCTTCTGTCTTTAAATTGGTACCGGATATTGGAGACGTGTTCTGTTTTTGTGGGTGGAAGATTTTAGACAGAAGATGAATGCCTACCGTCACGCGCGAGAATTTCGTTTAAAAGAATTACAGTATTGTTATAAGAAAGATTCCAATGGTTATACATTTGACCGTGACAAGCATTACATTTCTCTTTACAATGTTAATTCATTTATTAACTAAGAGATATTTTATCGACGTGTCTGGAATGTTGTCAAATTGACCCCAGTAGCAAAAAGTGGCAATAGTGATAACGTGTAGAATTCCGCAGTTGCACTAAGGTATTGCCGAAAACAATTTTAGTTGCCAAAATTCCACTTATTCTTCAACGCAAAACATTTTCAACAAATTATGACTGTAATCACATTGCCTTTAGCTTACGGGGTCAAATAGCAGTGCTCTTTCCTGAACAATTTCTGATAAATGCTTATCCAAAGAAAAAAATACAAAATACAAAGTTATTCCCATAAAGCCCTGACCAAACGGACCGGCAAGTAGTCACAAGTGGACGCAAGTTGAACTTGCTTATAGAGACTTGCGTTGGCCGGGGTTGCCAATCGGAATCGCAAATTTCCTCGCAAGTACACCCAAGTCACTTGAAACAAATCATTTTAAGGCAGACTATCCTCTATTTCGTTGGCTAATAATAGATTAATGGACGTCACTCAACTTGCGTTGACTCGGGTTGGGTGGCCAAACGGTGAAAAACGTGCTTTGACTTGCGTGCGAATTTGATCCCGACCAAAGTGAGCGCAAGTCAACCCAAGTCAACGCAAGTGCACGCAAGGCCTGGCCAAACGGAGTCGCAATTAGACCCAAGTTTTCAACTTACGACTACTTGCAATTCCGTTTAGCCAGGGCTTAATGAGTGACTACAATTGCAAAATTTGAAGGGAACCATACTTTGTAGATCAGCATGCCATATAAAGTCTCAGGAAGTATAACTTCTGTTAGAGTAAATCTATCTAACACATGCATGTTAGTAAAGCTGTTCCCTGCCACACGGTGCCTCAACTACAAAGTCTCTTTAAAAAGGATGGCATAGGTTTTTGCCACATCTCAATCATTTAAAAGTACACGCTTAAGTTTCTTAGACTTACACCTCTCTAAATCATTCAGGTTGAGTTGAGTTGAGTTGAGTTGATTCTCTATCGCATTACCTCAATCATTTAACAGTACCTTAACCTTTAAGAATGACACCTCTTCTAAGCGAGCAAGTGAACTAAGTCGATCCACGCCGAGCCTCAATCTTTTAACAGTAACTTAACTTTGAGACTGACACCTCTCCTAAGTACACACGTTGTGGACCAGGTTGGTCCCCGCTGAACCTCAATCACTTACTGTCAACAGTAAATTGACTGACACTGACACCTCTGATCTCCAAACATGCAAGTTTGTTAAGAAGGTTGGTCCCCGGCCGGCCGAACCTCAATCATTTAAGTATAACTTCATTTTTTTAAGATTGACACTACTCTTGAGTACTGACGAGGTTTGATGGCTATAACAGTTCAGTCGTTTTACTTGCCTCTGAGAAAGATACTTAAGTAAAACCACATTCCACAAACAATTAAGCTTGAGCTGCTGGGGTGTAATAAACTCGTTTTTGATTGGACACTGGAAACAGCATGATTCTTTTATCCTTTCCTAAAGGTAAACTACATGGAAGGTTGAGTTAATTTTCCATTTTTTTTTAAGATATAGCGATCTCGGCGGTGAGTTTTGCAAAGAAAACAAAAAAGAAAGGGAACGATGCTATTAATGATAGTATTTTGGAAGTGGACAGTGAAAAAACTGCAGCTACTCTCAGGTAAATAGGCACATTCCTAAGATATAATGACGTTGACTAAAACAGTCTCAAATTCTTAAATCCGTTGCTACCAAACCAGTGAAAACCAATTATTTTCAAAACGATAGCAAATGCTCTTTAATATCCTCTATTTGAATTTAAGCACTTAAGTTAAGGTTTTGATCCAGGTACGTGCTTGCGAATTAATTGACTTGAGGACTGAATCTGGGATCGAAGGTACATGAACAACCTGGAGACTCTTCATAGCCAATTCGTTGCAAGCTGACCAGGTTTTTTTTTCATAGTTATTATGGTGTCTTCCTCGAGACGGAAAATTCTCCTAATGTCCCTAAACATATTTCTTAATATATCCCTGAATTTATTTTAAAAAAGTAATTCAAGCTTTGTCTTCGTTGAATGCAGCTCCATCTGAACTATCAGAAATACAAGAGAACCTTGCGCTCGCATTTGTGATATTATTTTGGGCATTGCACTAGTTTGAAACAAATGTGAGTTAGAACTTTTTTCTATTTGAAATTTTCAGTCTGACGGATTTTACAACTTTGAATAGTATACCTGTAGGTCATTAAGAGAATTCTGCTCTCCATGCAGAAACTCCTTACAAATCAGTCGCCAACACAGGTATCGGCCTCGCTCATAACTGCAATTCGAGACAATTTCTTTTGTTGAAAAAATTCAAAATAAAAAAATAAGTATTGAAACCGGAAAACAAGACCTGTTTGGTCATAGCGTCTGAGTCTTGTCTCTATCTATAAATCAGTTAATTACTGAGTGTAATGTAAAAGCAAAATCTGTAATGAAATGAAGGCATAGATGGATTTTACAGCTCTACATGAATAGAATACCTGAGAGTCATTAAGAGAAATTCTGCTCTCCATGACGGAAGAAACTCTTCACTGATCAGTCGAAAGCGCAGGTATCTGCCTCGTTAATAATAGGCCCTAAAAATAGTAGCTCTAGACTCATGCAGGCAGTGTCTTTTGTTGAGAGAATTCAAAATTACAAATCAGTATTGAAACCAGCAAACAACACCTGTTTGGTTACAGCGTCTACATTGCAGTCCTATCTATAAATCTATTTATTACTGAGGGGAATATAAAAGCGAACTGTGTTATGCAATGAAGGCAATGAAAAATAACAGAACAAAAGCAATTGAGCCATACATGTTATGAAATACAACTCAATCCAAATCATTTTGTATTACAACAAACACAGCGTACAACTTTTCACTGCTTACTGAGAATTTTGAAGTTATCTTTCTGACATCTTAGAACATATACAAAATTTCAAAAAAACTATGAATTGCGGCGAAATCAGATTATGTAGTTTTATACACTGCCATTAGTTCTGTTGCAGTCGACGTAATATCGTCTCCAAAGCTTTACTGATGGTCACAAAGTATGAGCGGAATAAAAGCGTCAGGGGTTGTAATTCTGAGTAATACTGCCCCGCCATGTGTGATCAGCAAGGAAGAATCTCCTTTTCTTTGTTGTGTAGAATTTTCTTGTTTTTTTCTCTGTTGTATACACAGCTGAAATGGTTTGTTTATAAATATCTATTTTATGATTTCCTCCTATATTGTATTGGTGCAGGTACAATATGATTGATTTGCAAACATACAACCAGAAACGCATTGAATGACATTCGACTTTGAAGTCTCTACGGGCTTATCACCTGTGATGGCTGATACCAACATCGCCGACATCGCGATTTCTCACACCTCCAATAAGCCGTATTTGAATTCACTGTTTGTTAACACAGCTGCGGTAATATATCAATTGTGAGATCGAGATGTCTTTGACACCGTTATTACGGAACTGTGATTGCGTTTATAACAAAGTCGGTACAAAGAATTAAATCATTTACCTTAACAGAACTTTTGATCCAATGGTCAGTTCTCCTTCCCTATTATCTTACATTTCTTGTAATGGCAGTTCTGATTTAGCATTGCATCAAGACAATAACGATATCTCGGAGCATGAGTTTGTTAATTTGTTTTTTATTCGCTTCACCTAGGCCTGTATGTTTCAGTATTGACATACCGATCAAAACATATTGTTTTGAAATTATTAAATGGTACAAAACTCCCTCAGAAAACACTAGTTATCAATATTTGACGCTAAAAGAAAAATTCTAAACGAAACATCACCGCAAAACAAAGAGGAATTGCTGTTTGTTATATGTACTGAAATTTACTCTAAACAAAGCAGTCAAATAAAAATGGCGTGTCAAAGAGTAGAGACAATCTGATTTGTCATACAATTTTTCTCACTGATGAAAAATATTGTATGACCTATGACAGGTCGTATATGAAACTTTTCACTGATTAAGGACGTTCGCTCGAAAATTTTCCAGTCGATAGAATTTTTTTAAATTTTTACCACAGGCAGATAATGAGTTACTTGTGCCAGAAATAAATAAAAAAAAATTTGTGGTCACCGTCTTTGTTTCAGAGATAAAGCCCGTGGTAAACTATGCTTATTTCGAAAAATGTCCCATATAATTGAGCACGGTCTACAGGGGTTCATAGTTAGAAATATCGAAGGTGAGTCAACGGAGGCAAACGATCTTAGTCATATTTTGTAGAAGTGGGTCTGTTGCCTAAATAGTTCCAAATGTTACTAACGTTTTCACAAAATTTAACCCTATAAGAGACATTTGAAACCGCCGCACAGTTGCACGAAGAGCTAAGAAGAACGGAATTCGATGGTGCATTTTGCCAAAAATTCAAACTTCTAGTCGATAGATTTTCTTTATTTTTCCCTAAACGTAGAAAATCAGTAGCGAAAATGATCCATCGAAAGAAAAATTGGGGTCACCGAATGTCCAAAATCGTAAAATCCAGGCAAAGCTCTAGCAATGGCCATTTGCCCTATCATTTGTTTAGTTTATGACTTAGCGCGCGCGCTCATGCATGAAGTGGCATGTGAATTTGCGTGCGCAGTAAGGATGCGCAGAAACAATTAGCGCGAACGTCCTTAAGATCGGCAATTTTCTTCAAATTTCGATTTTTTGGTTAAAGTAATGATCCAAATGAAATCTCTAATGTAAAAAAGAAATCATTGAAAAAGATTAAATATTGGCAGAGAAATAGCAGTTTCAAGTTTTGGCCGAAAGTAAAAATTACCCGTGTGATTGACATGTTCAGCGCTGTTTTCTGGAATCAATTTTTTCAGTTGAAGCGGACACTGTAAAGAGCTAAAACTCATAGGGAATTTGTCCGATTGCCCCCAAATTTTGATAGTGGGTAGATTAACACATAAACAACAAAACCCTGTCTGCGAATTCTTTCTTTCGAAATATTTTTTTTTTAATGAGAGCGATTTTTGTACAAACACGTCACAACTGAGTATGGCAAAACGCAGACACGTTATCCCGTACTTCAGTCTACACTTAGCACACTTTGCACTTTGAAGATCGATATGTGGTACAACCTGAAGTCGTTTTGGCAATTATAAAATGGAAATCCCC
>CM042759.1:6634620-6684620 GCA_022496165.2 Catalaphyllia jardinei
AGACTTCAAATTTACAGAACAAAGAAGAAACGCTTTGCTTCGGGCTAACTCTTGACGAAGCCAAATAATCGACAGAAATTAAAGCCTGTTCTGCTAAAAAGCTTGAAGATTTTTTACGCAATAGCAGCCTGTTTGCTCAAGACTAGCTAAGGCTGGTAACTCGGCAGTGTCTACTGGCCTGACACCACCATTACTCCCAACCCATAATCAATGTCCTTGACGAAAACGTTGCCCGTCGTAATAATTCAAAAATTAGAAAAACAAAGATTTCTTTTAATCATATTGTTATGTAGTAACAACTGAAGCGCTTGTATTTGGTTCTATTTGGAAACACTCCACTATGTCTAGTGACCCTACTAAAAATGAAAACACTTGCATATGACTACATTATTATCATTGTGATAAGACGAATCAGTTTTCAAACCGTATAGGATAATCGTGGTTGGCCGAGCGTAACGTTAGGGTTTTTAATTTTTATCATCCAAGCAGGAGCGAGCGAACGCGTCGAAAGTTGCCACGTCGACTTTTGGTGATCATGGTATTTTGGGCAAAAACCGCCCATTTGATGGGCCAATTATCTGATATGAAAAGATAAAAATTTTCAAAATTCTGAGCGTTTGTGTAAATGTAAAAAGTAAAATAAAAAGGTATGTCATGTGAAGAATTTTTACCGAAAGATGTAAGCAAGTGTTTACCCCGATTATCGATCTTTACGCCTGCGAATGGCTTTAACAGTAACACATGAATGTCTTTTTTTAGATGTGAAGCTAATACAAATAATTAGATTTCCTTGTGTTATCATTATTTAAAATTATCGCGCATTGAGGCCCAGAACCGACAAAAATAATGAGTTCCCTCAAAATAATAGTTCACACACCTTTTTTGTTTAATTCCAGGTCAGCTCCAAGTACCCCTTGTCGTCCTGGACCAAACGTTTTTGACAAACAGTAACTTCACCTGCGGATTCGAAGTTAAAAATGGAACTCAACAACTCAATTATTCATACTCCACATACATTGTACCAACTGCAGTTGTTTAGCTTTGTGTCAAGCCGTGGCTTTTGTGCAGCTAAACAACAAATTCAATGAATATAGACCGACGTCCAGGGGGCTCTGCCCACTGAATCCTGGTACTTGATCTTCCTCTTCTCACTCTGCCCAGGCCTCCCTCTACCAAGGTAAGAGACTATCATTTTCTCTTGACCAAGGTCTACAACACCTTCTCTTACTAGCTTTTTTGCTTCATATGTATTAATAGTTTTTCATTAAAAACATAAAAGTGTAGAGGTGGCCAACTGCGGATACTTACAAATCGTCGAGCAACGAGGTAGCACTGTGTATAAATGAATCACGTAGTCTTGAGTAACCTTTTTAACAGGTAGTTTTAATACTGAAATGAGTATCTTTTTTTGCGTGCTATGGAAAACTTTGTGCTCAGCATTTTCTTCACTACCTATTGTCTTCTCAAGGCATACTAATAGACTCAAAAAGCGTGGCTGCGAACCAATAGAAAATAGTGCCCCCCCCCCCCCCTGTAAGAAGCACAAAAACCGACCTTCAATTTTTTGATATTTTACCACATTTGTCACTCGTGTGATTCCACTTCTCAAAGAATTGCCTGCTCAGAAATCACATGGGTTTTCTCAGTTTAGCTAAGCACAAAATTCGACGTTTAAATTTTTGATATTCCGCTACATTTGTTACTCGTGTGATTCCACTTCTCAGATATGTCTGCTCAGAAATCACGTCCAATCTTCCCTGTAAGCTAAGCATAAAAGTCGACCTTAAGTTTCTTTTTATATTTCGCTATATTTGTTACTCGTGTGATTCCACTTCTCAAAGAATCGTCTGCTCAGAAATCACGTCGCACAAAAATCAAAATTCTCAAATTTTTGATATTTTGCTCCATGTTTTACCCGTGCCGGATTCAATCTTTCATAGAATCGTCTTTAGAATAAATTAAACGTAACCATCTTTGAAGTTACAACTACAATTAAAGAATATTACTTTTCCTTTTTTTTCTCATAATACTTCTGTTCATCATTACTAATCGATATTCATTTCATTACTTGGTCAGGAAAAACAAAACAGCGAAAAACAAACCCATTAAAAGTATTGCAGTTTACCTCAACTGTAGCTTGATTGTCTGTCGGCGATGGTAGCAAATCCTGCTAATCCAGTTTAACTACTCGTAGGCTATGTTCACTGTTTTCACATGAGCCACTGGCCGGCAATGGATTTTAAATATTTCGTGTATAAAATAAGCCAGTATTTCCTTTGTTCTTTTATTTGCTTCGCATTTTTACCAACGTGCGTGAACCCATTGTTCTTTTCATTGGAGCCGACGCTGCTTGTTTGGTTAAAAGATGAAACAAAACCACTCTGTGTTTTTCCTAGAAAAACACAACTGCAATTTGCTCGAAAATCTCTGCGTAAACAGCATGACGAAATGTCCGTCAGTGAAGGGTTAACAGGCATTTACTGGCATTGTTTTCGAGTTTGCTGAGCATATAATTATTGTTATTCTTGATACCAAAAAGTCGGAAAAATACCTAAAAACTTTAAAGTGACAGTGAAGTTCCTTATCTGTTACTCCATTATCGAAAATTGAATTTAATATTCATTGCTCTCAAGTGATACGGACTTTGAAGTGAGTGAGTGAGAGTGTTTTGGACGGGGCGTCATCAGCTGGGTTAACAAAGCTGATTTCTAAATTCGACATTTAATCTTGCTAAGGTAAAAACATATCACTCTTTGTTTTTCTAAAGGGATGATTCAATGCAAATCTTGTCAGGTAAAGTCTGGGCAATCTTACAAACCAGTCAACAGAGCGTAAATTATTTCATCCTCTGTATTTTCAACGACAACTCGTGATTAATAGAATGTGGAAAACACTAGTTGTAATTGATAAATGGTACAAAACTACGCCGTACGTTACTTTTAGATTTCGAATCATCTTTTTCGTCTAAAATGATGCTTTTCTTTTAAACAAAAATTAATAATAATAATAATAAAAATAATAATAATAAAGTAGGAAAGACCTGTTTTAATATAAATGAATATTTACAGAATAATAAACCGTTCTATACGAACATGAGCTATGAGCCAGTCATGGCTCCAAGGCTTCACTTTTACTTATACGAACATACTGCCTCCATCTTAACGTGACAAACTGGGGTTTCCGAGTGAGAAAATTAGAAGTGAATGTTTTGAATTTCAAAGAAAAAGAAATTATTATAAATTATTTGTCCGATACTGTTGAGAAAAGGGTTGTCTAGCAAAATGGTGGAACAATTCTCCTTTCGTTGTCCTCAATGCTAATAATTTTTGTGATCATTAAGTAAATTCTCTTTACTTAAATACTTGTTTGCGTATTGATGTAAAAAAGGGATTGCGAGGGTTTCCAAACGAAAAGAAAACGTGCGTTCTCTTAGCTTGTGAGGGGATTTTATATATTTGCCAACCTTCTCATGTCCTCTTGCCTTAAAATGTTTGTATTGGTCTAATTATTCTTCTCACGTCTGTTTTGCTGTCAAAGTTGTTTTAAACTTCTCCTTCCCAAAAATTGGACTGGTAAACTTAAATGTTCTCAGAATAATAAAATCTCAGCTCTGCGCGTAATAAATGATACTAATAACTTTATTCACTCGTACATTTCCAGAGACCTTTTACATTGAATTGAACTCGTATTTTAGCCATTCTATCAATTTTTAATCGCTGGCTAAAAAGGCAAATGCTCTTTAGTTTTAGAAACTTTATTTCAATTCTTGTTAATTCACTAAAGAATGAGATTTACGACAGTTTTGTTCTAAATCAATTTGCTTTTATTTTCATTCAGTGCGTGAAAAGTGACGCTTTGAACGTGCTCCAAATTGAAAACATAAAAAAAAAAAAACAATTTTAAGTCATCTGTGATTTTCTCATGCCTTAAAGACACACTTGGCAAAATTATTTAACGTCTTAAAGTCACCTGGAGAAATAAGTGCATTTGGTGAAACCTGATAGAGGTAACAAGCCGGTTATTTCCCAGCAAGGCAGGCTGATAGCTGACATTTCAACGGGTTGTTTATTTTATAGAAAAGAATAGCAACCTGAAATCAGTTGTTTTCAAAGTATAATAAAAGCGAATCGAAGAACACAAAAGCAATAGGTATTATTGAGAAGTTTAGAAATCTTTTTACGAAACTTTTCAAATAGATATTTCAAGAAGTAAAAACATGGTATTTTCTCAGATAATATCAATAAAGATACGCCAGGGCCAAAGACAAGGAGAAAATCATCAGCTCCCTGCCACAAGAGAGGTTATTTTTAGGAAATTCTTAAGCTTACAAGGAACGAAATGTATAGTAATAAATACGAACAATGAATACTCGATGAATATTGCACTTGTAAAGATAAGCGACAAACTTGCATTTTTTTTTCGGAGTATAGGTCTACCTTTGTAGAAAATATTTGCTGACTGGTTTTAATCTAAGTCGAACATACAAAAGGGGAGAAAATTTCGCAACGGTTTTGATGGTGGATTTCACTGCATCAGTTAAGGGAAGATGAAGTCAGAGGTGAAACTTTCTAGCTGGAATAAGGAAGCAGTGTCTGAATGAAGATGCCTATTATACATAAAGATTTAGATTTACAACACAACAAAGAAAAAACTTACTAAGTAGATACGAACATCGTGGAATATACTTCAACGATCTTATTGTTTTTTGTAAATAATATTTGCTGATTGGTTTTAATCTAAGTCGAATATGCAAAAGGGGAGAAAATTCGCAACCTTTTGACTGTGGATTTCACTGCATCAGTCAAGGAAAGATGAAGTCAAAGGCGAAACTTTCTAGCTGGAATAAGGAAGCAGTTTCTGAATGAAGATGCCTATTATACATAAAGATTTAGATTTACATCACAACTGTAAGAATGGAAAAGAAAAGAACTTACTAAGAAAAAACGAAAATCATCGGAAATATACTTCTATATAATATACTTCTATACTTCTATAGAATCCAATCGTTTTGATTCTTTCATGTAACATCCCAAGCCATTCTATACACAGTACCAGAGGATACAAATTATTAAAATTATTACAAATATAGCATATGACAAAGGATGATTTTCAATTCTAATAGGATGGAATGGAACATCATGATATTCTTGGGAGCAAAGAAGTTTAAAAATCCTGCGAATAAAATGTGAGGTAGCTTTTGTGATAATTACTTGCCGATTTTATTTCTCAAGATTTCAATCTAATAACTTATTTCTTACGTGGTTACATGTCGAAACTTGTAAATGAATTTAGCTCAAGTAACAATATTTTTAATTTCAAAACATTGCAAAATAGCGGTATTCCCATTTAAGAATCTTCTCTATTTGTTTGCCGGAATCCTTTCTTGTACGTTGAGCTCTAGCAAAAGCATTCCAAATGTTTGGTAGGGAAAAAAATCATTCAAGTTCAGAATTTTTTTTCAGATTTTCTTAAAATTTGTTGTGTTGACTGATTCACAAAGTCAGCAAACGAAGCTAAAGGACTTTCACACTGCAGGTTTTCTTTAAAACATAACACGTCAGTAGTGTAATTTCAGCAACTCGTGCAATTCTTTTCTGGTGAAAATAATAATTTCAATACTGAACTAAAATCTAAATTCAGTTCCGTTGAAGAAGGATACTTACTGTAAATCGCAGGAGCCACTTGCTTTAAAAGTGAAATAACGTCATTCAACAGATGACTCAATTTGGCGGGTGGGTTGCCTTCTGGTTCTTGGCCAGTGCTGAGGTGTTCCTTTAAGGCTTCCTTTTAACTAATTGCATTGAAATGATTAAGTAATACGCGAGTAAACACTTCTGTTTCACAACGGAAGTAAATAACTAGACGTTTCGCGAAGATTAAATAAGATTTGTTATTAATAGATAATATTGAAAATTACCAACCTGTCTTTATACGTTTTGTTGAAGGGAAGCGTATCATTTGTTTGAATCCGTTTTACGATGTTCTAATAATATATTTTAAGACCACTTTTTGAATTCTTTCGCGTATAAATGACGTGGAATAATTTTTTCTTACTTAAAAAAACAGTTTATTTATCTGCAAATCGGCTAAGCCGACTAGCTAAAGCGCAATTATTAAATATCGTCGCTAAACTAGAAGCGGAAAATAAGCTCTCAAAGACTATTACGAAAATTTCCAAAATTGATTTTCTAAGGCCTTCGTCCTATTACAAAAGTAAATAAGAAAGCGCTTGGTAAATGAAAATATCCGAACGTTTTGTTTTCCTTACCGGAAAAACACATTATCTGAACAAACGGTAATAACTTAAACGAGTAGGACGAATTAAATTAATTGAATACTCCTCCGTAATTACCCAAAAATTATTTCTAATTGTTTAATACAAACTATCCTTTGAAATTATCTACGTTTTTCATGGCATAAATCCAGCAGAGACATTGGAATCATGTGGTATGAAAATTACGAAAGACTGGAGGCGCATCATGCTTAAGCAATAAAATAAGATTTGAAAACGACATGAATAACAAAAGATTTACGTTTACTACAGAAACATACGAGATGAATTAAAATTGAATTTAAATCTCAGCTAAGTCTCCAATTCAACTATAATCTTCGCCTTTAATTTTCTCTTGTCCAAGACGATTTACCCGATCTCACTGAGTATTATTAGGATAGTTTGATTTAACTAGGGGTAGAAAGTTCCACATGATAAATGTATCAAGAAACAGAATCGTTTACAATCAGGTTAACTCGTTCTAAAGGTAAAGAACGTGATATTAAAAATGAACACAACTGACAAGTTGGTACCTAGCTTGTCATAGTGGCGTAAGAGAATTAAGAAACCCTATCATTTTCGTTAATATCCGGGTTTGAAATAACCGGGTAAATTTATACACTGTCACGGGTAATTATTTTATATGCTGAGGGAGATAATTCACTTCATGTGTTGTTTTCAAATTTGACGGGAGAACAGAAATGTCTTCGTGGACCTGTAAAGAACAGAATTGTAATAAATTATTATTATTTCATAAACGTAGGATAACGAAATGAATTGTTTTTTTTAGTCTAAAATGACCCAAATAAACAAAAAGCCAGGCAAGGCGGGAACGACAAGAGTTGAAAAAGAATCTGTTTTTTACCACAGCAAGCTGGCAAAAAATCTATTGTCCGAAAGAAACGTCCTTTTTTATCATCGGTGCAAATGTCTCACAGTTCTGATACAAAATACACATTCACAGGTATAATTAGTTCAATTTATTGTTACTAACAGACAAATGCAGTAATGTATCTGATGAGCTATTCACTAGATAATTTAACATAACAAGTTCCGAGCTGCTATACCAAGTCACTAAAGGATGTGATCGTGAGAATTTTATGTCGAGCGCAGTCTCGTAACGTAATTTTACTTATAAAACTCACTGAAACAGACCCCCTTCTTTTTATTGCTTTTCAGTAACGACATTATCTGGCTTATTAAATATATTGTTTGTAACGGTGTCTTTTTTGCGAACTTTATTAGTGTGTTTTGTCAGGCTTGAATACATTTTAAATAGTAAAATCAAATAGGCAGAGACGGTTTAATAACAGTCAGGGAAATTAATAACGCAGACCCGTTTGCCTTCTGTAGCAAACAAACGGTTTTGAAGTATCCCGAAGTCTTCAAAAATGATTAGGAAACAATTTTACTCTATTGAACATAAATGATCAGCATAAGGAAATTAATTAAAAATTACCATTAAATCAGCTACAAGAGAGATGCAGTTAAAGGTTGGCAATAAAAAATATGAGGTTCAGTAAAATCTCCAAATGTCTCTACCTTTATTTTGTAGTCTAGAAAAGACAGAGTTATTTACAGATTCTTAACAACTTGCAATTAACATGAAGAAAGATAGGCTCGTGCGAATGAGCCTGGAAACAAGTCAAGAAAGTGGTTGGGTTTGAAACACAGAACGATTACTTAAATTCTAATAGCACTTCTTAAACAAAGCCGCACTATTAATCGTCCAGATCTCACTGTTCGAAATACAGGAAAACTTGATTATCAAAACCCGTCGTGTTCTTTCAGTATCTCAAGAAATAAGCAATTAAAGAACGATTCTGCCTTCAATACCGACAAATAACTGACTGCTTCCCACTGATAATTTATGACATTTTACAAAAGCTCGTCCATTAATTGGTTCATGGAGAAATTATTGTGAGCCCTGACTAAATGATATAAAGTATTTTTCAACAACTGCAGAAATTCTCGCTCGGTCATTGGTTAATTTTCATTGTCAATAAGCGGACAGACACTACGAATTTATAATTCCTGCCCCTTTTGTAATTCTAAAACACAAATTGGTATCAATTTGTTAATTCTAAAAGCTTTCTTAAAAAGTAATTCCCACTATTCCATCTGATACGTACCGGTCAACGATCGTTAGTGATAGTCTTCCTCATTTTGCTGCTTTGCATGTTTGATTCCCATATCGAACATGTTTTGACAAATCTCTTTTCTTGCTTTTAAAAGAATATGAGACTTTTAAGGGTAACTGAGGCTCAGTTTCGAACGAGGAAGAGTTTCCACTCCTGCGGCCAGCAGCCATGGAAATGTATTGCACAAAACAAATTGTTTTTTATGATAAGTAAAGAGTTCAGATCCCACAGGATTGGTTTGGGGACCAACATGGCTGCTGTTTCATTGTTTTTGGGGGACACCAGTATAGCTGTCGTGACATCATGCGGAAACAGGCAATCCACCTCCTTTTAAAGTAAACCTCTTCAGCTTTCTTTGTGCCACTATACCCTTGAACCCTTCTTGAGCAGATCTGAATCAGCCTGCCAGAGTTCACATGGAAGCGGATGTTAACCTCACGTACATACGAGCCACGATCCAAACACTATCTGGATTAAGGCACGCTCGATAAGATAAATTCCAAACCAGAAGCATAGCTTTGTCGTGTTTATACTAGGGTTGCCATGAAGAAATCACAGTGTGACGCTTACTTTAATCCCGCATAATTTCAGCTTGGAAATCTGTCACAAATTTGGCATATAAACAGCGCGCAATGCTTGATGGGCATGGTTGACACGAACAGCTAACGCTTTTGGACATCACTTCCGGTTAATCTTTAGAGAGCATAAATTGACAAATTTCAATTAAAGTGCGTTCTCAGTGGAAGTTTTTGGAAGGTTACACATGTCTTGGTCAGTTGATGTCATCTTCAATCATTCTATGAAAAGGTAAGCGTGTTTATTTTTTATGCTTCGAAAAAACTACTTGACGACGTTTATTTATTACTTCGCCCAATGCACGAACAATGTAGGTTTCGTTCTGCCGACAGCGTTAGCTGATCATCTGTCTGATATGGATATTGAAACGTTTTTAAATGACGTTCTTGAATTAATGCTGACTGCTTTTCGGATTTTGTCATGGGTTAACTAGGGTTTTTTAACTTTTCTAAATAACAATTTCTCGATTTCTGACTCAGTATTTTATTCATTTGTTTGCGCATATAACACCCACTTGGAGTTTACGGAAGGATGACGAAAAGCCTGCTTCTATTTTGTCTCATTTATTTTGTTGACTCGACAATTCATCAAAACAAACATGTCTTATTACAGACCGCTGAAGTGCTGCTTATGTTAAATGATAAACTCTTAAGTTTCGAAACTTTTGTTTCGGTTCAAGTTTAGCATATGTAATAAAGTTGTTTTGCTAACATGAAATCTGATATCAAAGATCATTTAAAATATCTGTATACTTCGTTTTATAGAGGTGATCCGATTTAGTGCACACTAACTACCTGGTCATGGAAGAGTAAATTATATTCTTTCCTTTGCGGTAGTTTTAACTAGCATTTTTTATATAATTATACCTAAAAATTGAAAACAATGCGAAAATATGACGACCTTTACAAAGAAGGTGCTCCGCCTTCACAGAGCTTTACACGCCAGTCTGGCTTACAAATGTTTCCTATGGAATAGATCGATCATGAACATATAGAAGACTAAGTGGAAGAAATGAGATCTTTTCCGAGCAGAATTTTAACAGTATCCCTACATGGTACACGTATTCATACTTAATAGGCAGCTTTTCATTCAAACTCATGTAATCGTGACTTCCCAAGTGTTCAGCGTTGAATAGAATACGTCAACTGATTCGGCCTGGCCCTTCAGGCGCCACCCACGCACTTCACGTTCCAATGTGTTCTATATTCATGATTTTAATCAATTATACAATGTTGCTAAAAATAAAAATAAATGTCAAGATCGCTATCTCACTAATATACCGTTTTTTAAAAAAATGATTTATGGTTCAACGATACTTTGTCAGTATGCTTTTCTCCGCATTTGTATATTTGGTTTTAAGGTTTTCATTTTCGACATTTGCATTAAAACGTGTGTAGTGTAGTAACATATCTACTGTCGATTCACAGAGCTGCTCAGAAGTAGCTTGGCGTTTTTTAAGCAATATCGAGTGCGCTAGGACAGCTAGGAAAGCGGGGAAGCTGTGATAACGAGCGCCAAAGCCCCGGGGGGGGGGGGGTACTTGACCCATGTTTGGGTATAGGGGTGCCGCCGAGGGTTTGAAATCCTGACCCTGTTTAGGACAAAAATACGCTAAAAACCCTACCCGGTGTAGGACAACAACCTCCATTTCAAGACCCTGTTTAGGACAACTGACAAATGCACACACACTGGATTTACAGGAATTTAAACTGTTTAAGAAGTCATTCAAATCAGAGAAATCATGTTCGATGCGTCTAAAACCCAGTTTTCAAATGTCGTCATTGCATCTATAGAAAGGTGATTTTTTTTAAATAACAAATCGAAGAGGAACGATTTCTTTAATTACTGTATAATGAATAAGTTGATTTTATTTTGATTAAGGCACTAATAGAACTTTTACAGAGAAAAATATTCCTAAACAATATTTATACAGTCGCTTTACTCAGTTCACAGGATGCAAATCAGGACAAGAAACGCGTCGCTTGTCCGCCGCTCGGTCGCATGCTCTTTCAACTTCTCGCAGGCTCCGGGTCGCAGGCTAAGAAAAAGAAAGAGACTCTTCACAGTCTGGGTTTAAGTCTCTCGGGTTTTTAACCTGTTCAGAACAGAGGCAAGTCAAATTGTATACCCTGTTTAGGACGGCGAGGCCATACCCTATCCAGCGGCACTTCCCCGTATAGCCCAAATAAGGGAGTGCCCCCAGGGGCCAAAGGCGCGAGGAGCATGGGAGGTTCCAACTGCTTAAAGCGCCAAGCCACGCAGGCTAGTTAGTAGCACAGGTTTCTTTAGTAAAATGGAGATCGGAAACTACAGTATACCGTCAAACATTTCATGTTGGAACTAGTTCGCGCGTAATTTTCGTCATAAATTTCAGAAATTTGTTTGTAGTAACAAGTTAAAAGCATAAATAGACAAAGCAGTGCGTCATATTTTGCATTTGGCAAAATTCCCCAAAACAAACGACTGTACATAAAAGTGCTCAAAAGATTTCTTTTGAATCAAGTTAGGGTTTCATGGACGCGAACTTTAAGTTTAATCCACGTCAATCGTACAGCGGCAAAGTAAAACAGTTGCACATGAAAGTAATGCTCGATAGCTTTCTTTTCAGTCTTTTGATCGTGTATAGTCGCACACTAGGATTTCAACCACAATAAGAAACAAGATAATAAACAGCACCACATGGTTTCATCCACATGATTTCATCCACGAATGTCAAAGCTAGAGCCACCTTGTACACCGCATAATAAACGGTATCGCATAAAAGTAACACTTAACGGGAGAACGGTACCCTTCGTAAAGCAAAATATATCACAGCAGGTTTGTTTCCAGGTCGATCACACAGACTTGAAGATAATACCATATACAGAATATAATCACTTGTTCTAAACTACATTAAAAAATTCTACACTTGGGTTTCATTCACTGACTGTAGACTATAAAATTAGAACTATATACCGTTTCTTATAGTATGAAGAATGACTCTATATGCCTTGTAAAGATATTGTTCAAGGCCTTTCATCTGTATGGCCATTTTAAGATTAATCAACACCCTTTAGCTCGGTTTGCTTCTTAGCGAAAATGGAAACTGTTCAAAGAAAAGGATCCCAATTTGAATTTCACTGCTCTTCCCACGAGACATCTGGATTGTCGGAGCTCCACCTTGTGAAGCCGGTGGCCCGCGCTTCTACATGTATGCGTCTGAGCATGAATTTTAAATGTTGGTTTACCACAGAACAACAGAATATCAATCTGGGGTAGGGGTTCTTTTGAAAAGAACAGCAACGGGTTCCTTTATTGTTGTTTTGTTATTGGCTTTTCAATGAGTTGTAGCGGTTAAATTACTGCCTCAGGTCACACCTATAAACATCTTCGATCCCATTCAAACAGTTCCACGAGGTTATCTTTCATTTCAAGATTTATGATATTTTGACGTGTAATACGGCAAACACTGCTACAATACACTCATTCATCAATGGTTTTAACAATGCTGTGGATGGCCCTGCTGAAGAGGCTCATTTAATGGATTCAGAAAGAGAGTGCCACCTTGTACGGACTGTGTGCGCCAGCCTTAAAAGAATACACAGTATTCTCGCGCTCAGTTACTTGATTATTATTTACAGGGTCAAACTGTTGGGCCAAAACGATACTGCTGAAAAACTATCATTTAAATGGTTACATGCTGTGGCATTATACATCAGCTTAAAAAAAAAAACAAGTGTGGTATGATAAACAGTACACTGTAAGGTTATAGGAGTGTCACATATAAGAACGGCTCAATAGCTTTCATTTGAATGGGCACACACTAGGGTTTCATTCACAGACTTAAATGTTAGATCCACCTTTAACAGCGTGATGAAAAGAGAATAAACAGAACCACATGAAATTACTGCTCAATAGCTTATATTTCTATGGTTACAGACTAGGGTTTCATGCATCCAATACCAGCCCACGATAAGACTGTTCTTTCGCTGTAGAGTTTCATCCCCTGTGATATAAGCATTAAAGCCGCGCTTTGTGGAACAGTGAAGAGTAATACGTGAAAGTAACTGTTCAGTTATTTTTATTTGAAAATTTGAATTAAAATTGGCATCTAGCTCAGACATGCCTGTTGCAGTTCATGCTTTTATACGAAGTCTCAACGCCCTAGTAAGAAATTTAAGCTGAAGCGACCGTCTAATTTGAGATACCCGAGAGCAGTTTAGTTTTTCGAATTTCAAAGTAGAATGAATTAAGCCAGTTGAAGCACTGAATTTTTTGCTTAAATTGCGATTACAACTGCGATGATCACATCTCCATTTCACATCTCCACCACATCTCCAGATGTGGAATTTGTTGCCCAACGCCACTTTCTAACGACGAGCCCAATCTTGTTTAACATCAAAGCTGCCGAGCCGGCTTAACTTCCGCGGGGAAATGTCATGTTATCCATGTTTCGTTGACCATTTAATCGAATGCAACTAAACGATACGTTCACCATCACCATTTTTTAACGCCTTTATGTTGAGTCAGTAACAACTTGGCTAAACTCAATGGGTATCAAAGTTTCATGCCTAAATGTCACGCCTACTCTACAAGATCTCCCTCCAGTTGTCTCGAGTTTAAGGAATATAAAATTCTGGGAAATTATATTCTGGAGGAAACGTTTGATATTGGTTTACCATGCACGTGTGTAGAATCCCTGACCTCATGTACACTATTTGAACGCCCGCATGTTCACGATAATAGCGCGTGATCTTTTCCATTGGAGCGCATCTTTTCAAAGTATCTAGAGGATTTTAACAAACAGATTTATGATTTTCGTGGTTTCAGTGTAGTTTCTATCATGTTGTTTCCCCTGTAGAACAAAATTGTGATCAAATTAAACCGAAATAAACTCGATTTCCTTGCTAGTTACTGTTCATCATTGCCGCAGGCTGTTTTTTTTTTTTTTTTCATTGACCACTAGTGACCGAGCCAAGCGTGAAATAATCTCTGCAATTACGATGTTTTGGTTTGCAGATTATGAGTGGTGTCTGCCCAGGCTCTTAATCATCTTGTTGACTTTGAGAAAATTTGAACTTTTCTGCAGTTGTATTTTAGGTATGTAAATGACAAAATGCAGTTTTGTGGGCATAAGTTGATTATCCCACAGTAAGTTAAGTTAATTAAAATTGGCAAGAAATGTAAGTAAGGTCCAAATCTTGAAATAAAAACTTAAAGAACCTCAGGTCAGACGAGACATAATAAGATTGTTTGGCAATTCACATATACAAAGGGATACTGAACACGATGCGAAAGTAAATTTTCTTCTTGTTCTTTGAGTGTCCCAGTTGGAAAGGAAGTGCTTACAAAGTACAATGTTACAATCAATCGAGACTTTAATTAACGAAGACAAAATCTCTGGCAGATTGGGAAAAGTTGCACATAAAGGCAAAACTGTGGTGTTAACTGGTTCAGGGGTGCTCACAAGCATTTGTATGCAATTTAAATAAAAGCCCTTCGTTAACTCGAAGAAATTGGGTTTTCTTGAACATGACGCGGTTAATTGTTATACATGTACGATTTCTTGTCCATGTTTCCAGCTGGTGTTGCAAGACATTCTATCTTCGTTGCTAGACGTTCGGTGACCTCAATATCATATTGATGAAGTCGAAAAGTAAATTGAAGGGGCTAACGAGCAATATTTCAAGCCACTGCCAAGGAAGTGAGCATCAACATTTCTGTCTGACCCGGCATAAAATCTAAATAAACCGGCATGCACATAATATTAATGCTCAGGGTATTTGGATCGTCCATAACTTCGGATATCATAAGCCAAGTCATTACGTAACCGCGAAATCTTAAAGAAAAATTCAGTCCAGTCTAACACATTCAGCAGTCGAACCTCTAGCTCCTTTACAATCACAATGCGGGCAGTATTATATTATATTACGGCCAGACAGCTCAGTGGATCCCAGACTGATAAGCCAGAATTCTACCTCGTAAACAATTAGGTCTCGATGAGAAGTGACTCGCTTTTAACAGCCATCTGAGATATTGAGATATCAGTTGAAAATTCACTGGTAGTTGAGAAGTAAACCGAAGTTTTTGACTGATTGCTGTGACTCAGGTCTTCCATGCCGACCCTCCAGTCACCTCCATGAAACGGGCAGTCAATTCAGGATATCTTTAGTGTCCGGGTTACAAAGACGTTTGCAATTACCACACTTATCTGCGCATAATTTAAAAATCTTTTTCGTACTCGTTTAAGATTAATTCTTAATCGTGTGTATTTCCTGATTCGGTTAAGACCACCTTGCAATGGACTTTAAACAATTATTTCTTAAAATAAATCACATTCCATGATATTTATGTGTTTCTCAAAAGAAGCCAACAGACGGAATTTTGAATTAATAAAATCCTTGAGATAATATTAAATGAAAATAAGGGCATAAAGAAAAAAAAACAACACAAATCTGAAAATTTTCGGTTTTATAATAACTCATCGATGTTCTTAACTCAAGTTGATCACACTAAAAATCTTATCCTTGGTCACAGAAATGTTTCTAAAAAGGCTCAAAGGAGAAAATTTGCAAGTTTTGCAGACACTGGATTGCTAATGAGCTTTTGCATAATCTTGTATTGTCGCCATGGGCATCGGTAAATATAGCAAGTTTTGTTTGTCAGGTGATATATAGGGGTCTATAAAAGATATATAGAACGGAAATTTGTATTACAAAAAGACCTAGGGAAACTTGCAATTTCTGCAGAGTCTGACGTTTTTCGAGAGGTTGGTATGGCACAGTTCTTACTTGCATATTTATACACCATAGACGAAGGAAAAATAGTGACTTTTATCGAGTTACATAATCAGGCACGGCGATTCTATGCAAGATATATTGTGAAGCCGGAAAATCCAAACGCTTCATGGAAGTTTTAATGGCTGTAAAATTCGATCGAAAGATAACATAACTTTCCTTCAGAGCGGTAAAATTAACTTGGAAACAGTAACGTGCAACCCTGAAGCTAATAGCTAATAAAGCGCCAGAAAGTCAGGCGAAATGCACAAAGAATATCGTTCTAAATTTAAACTTTAACTTTTCGGAGGAAAAATGGCACATCTTGCTATTGAATTCTAAATTCATACAAACTCTTATAACACGCTTTGATAAACTGTGATGTAACTATGACAGGAATTTTATTAATGAATGTTGGCACTCTTTCAGCGTGCCATTTTTCGATGGTGGTTTTCGCGCGGGCAAATATCGTCAAAATTTGAAACAACTAAACGCGAGTTTAAGAGCAAATATTTTTATTTCAGATCTCTGGCGGCTGTCGTGACTAGCAAGAATCATACTGGCGACAGGTAAAAATAGTTGGAGCATGCCTCGGCAAATTGTTACATAAGATTCCCCTAATATTGATCCAAAGTCGAACTGATAATTTTTTGTGTATTTAAGATGGAAAAGTTTGGCCAACTTTCAGCTGGTAATATTAACTAGTAAAGGGAAAAGTAGAAACCTTTAGAATCACATTGATCGTGAACACAATATGATACTATTTGCTTCAAGAACTGTAGAAAACTTTACTGTACGACTAAGTCGGGAGTGCCGTTTACAAAATTCCCATGTTTTAGTAATTTGAAGAAATTTGACGAAATTTTCCGCTAGGTCCCCTCCTTTCCTTTAATAATATACTAGTGAGAGAGCTAGAATTGCGTGCTACAATTCGAAATATTACAATTTTTTGAAAACAAATTCTCGAAGGGTGAAAGGGCTAATTATAACCTTGGTCTCTATGGCTGCTCTTTTGGAATGCCGCCATTTTCATTTAATAATCTCTTTTGGGTCAACCCCCTTGAAATGTAATGATGCGTGTACACACAGAACAGTTCTGTTATGGCGCCCTTTGAGAAAAAAAATCAGTAAGGTTGAGGTCTTTTTTAATCTTCCAGTTGCGTCTGGAAATAAATTGTTTTCCATTGAAGATGTAAACAGAAATTTATATAGCTTTTTTCTAATTACTGATATCAAAACAAGGGTGTTAAAATTTGCATGAAGTCATTGAATAAGTTCAAGGTTTAACCAGGCGTCACTTGTTTGGATAAAGTAATACTTCAAACCTATAGTAACTTGTATGGAGACGGCTTATCGAGGATTACGAGATTTCCGTTTTCAGAACACGAACTGATATTAGTGTTTAGCCACAGTTGTCGTTGGAATTCTGGGATTTGAGGTGGTGGAAACTGGTTTCGTGTTAAGCGTGGTTCTATTTTGGTTCTCCACCGCCTAGCCTCACGAAACCTTTTACTATACACTGAGTATTGAAAAAGGATTCATTTAGTTCAGTATTGATTGCATAAGACAAAATAGAGAGCTTTAGAATAATGGCACCTCTTATTGTAACCTTTACAAAAATGCATTCTCTTGTTAAATTCACAAAGCGAAGCACACAGCCAGAAACTGCCCCGAAGCTATTGTGTTGTCAAGCTCTATCTCAGGAGCATTTCTTTTTAATACGATAACGACATCGTTGAGTTATTTCTAGCCGACATACCAACAGCTGTAGGTCAATTAGACGCCAGCAAAAGGGAAATATATTAGAGCTTGAAATTCGTGGCATGCGATACCAATGTAACTGTTTTTGTTCGGCCAGTTTCTTCCGCGAAACCCAACAGGAAATGGAACTTTGGCCCATTTCCGAATCACCGATGAAAGAAGAATACATTCACGTAATGCGGAGTTTTATATTATCTCGGGTTTATCGCAATTAAAGAGATAACGGATTTTGCGGGCTCGAAATGCCCTTTATTGATATCAAAGGGAGCATTCTTTTCTTTTATGCTTGAGAAAGACGGGTTGAAACGCAGAATCACACCATGTATCGCTTACTGAAACCAAAGCGACGCGACTTCAACGCGCGTTTCAAATATGATACAATGGTGAGATAATATCTAAACCAAAACAAAACTCAAAAAGTGTTTACAGATCCGCAGTGGAAATATATGTCAAGGTTGACTGAATCACCCTTCACAGTACATGCTAACAATACATGCAAAAGATGATATTTTCTTTCATGTAAATGAAGAACGTTTTTTCAATTTGAAGCCCATTGAGAGAGATCAAATACATTTTGAGAGAGTCTCGTCTCGAGTTTCTAACCATATCGTAACAACTTTGGTTCGTAGTAAATTAAAAATTGTGATTTCCACCAAAATGCGCCAGGTTTACCCATAACAATAGTAATGTGTTTGCGCGTTAATCTACATGAGAAAATCGAATTTTCTTGAAAACGTGAACCAAGTGTAAAGGAATTATTTAGCTCGGGGTGCTGAATTTGCGTTGCAAAAAAAGACAACGGCAACACGCTCAAGCAAGCGAGATGAATGGATCTTTCGGGCGACTTTGTAACGTGGCAAAGCTTAGCACTAATGAAAGTGGAAATTTGGTTTCTCGTTTCAATTAAGATTGATTTGGTCTAAAATAACTGGTTGTAGCCTATAACGACGGGGCGTCTTTAATAAAAGACCGATTCTAGCGAAATATGTAAACATGTTGCCTCTGCCACCAGCTGAAATGGAAATGTAATTTTTCGCGCGCTTTTTTCCAAGAGCGCATTTTGTCGCAGATATCCCGCGCGCTGTGATATTGCCGTCAGAATCATCTGTTACTCTAACTCGTTCTGATATCGCGTGATATCTGCATTCGTGGTTAATACTGGTCGTGGCAAATTTGAATACATTAGCTGTAGTACGAATCCATGCCTGTATTGTATACAAAAGGTGTGACGAAAGCTTACGAAACAATGAAATCTCTTAATACAATGTAATTGTCGGCTTTTTGTTAGTCACCTAACGAGCGAATGTAGACCAACTCTTAAAAGTTTCGAAAACGGCTTGAAACACTGACAAGATCGAAAGAAGAAGGCTTCGCGACTTCATTTGAAAGCTAAACTTTGAGTCGAAACGACGGGTTAAGTGAACGCACAATTCAATACTCGGAGATTTCAGGTAAGCTTGCTAGCGGTTTACTTATAAGTTATGATTTATTAAGAGAGTTAATTTTGCGATCCCGATTTCTCCTCTGCAGCTATTAACAAACTTAAATACCTTTTCGATAAGTATTCGAGTTAATTTCCCCGATATGTTTAAAGGTTTTCCGAGTGCAACGATTCTCGCGTAAGTGACATATCTCTTCTCTTCATCAAGCTTGTTTATCTTGTAATCAAACATCACGTATTCAAATATAGAGTACATATTTACAAAGTTTACGCCAGTTTTGTCTTATATCTCTTCTCGAAACAGTTGTTTGTGTCTAAACGCTTCTAATGTATTAAGTGTGTTTCATTTTTGACTATTCTTAGCAAATTCCTGCCTTCAGAGTTTTTATTTAAGCGAAATGTAATGCAGTTTACATAGTCTTGAACAAGTTGCGACAAGTCAACAGTCGGTGGTGTTTAAGGGGGCATTGACAACGGTTCACACATTTCCCTGAATTAACAAATATTTTCTACCGACGGATCGATCTCAAAATTTTTGCCTCTTGTTCGTAAGCTCTAGTAGTCATTTCCACCAAAATGCTGAGGTACATGGAAAAGTAAAGCTTTATGCCTGCTCAAGCTTCCGTAACAAAATTGACTTGGTACGAAATCCACCTGCCGCGAGAACAAGTTCGATTACAACTAAACGCCATCTAGAGCATGCAGTCATCTGAACATCGTAAAACAGGATTAATCACATAGCTACCCCGTATAACTGAGTTTTAAGTTTTCATTTCAATCAAGAAAAAAGGCTGTGAGTTTTAGCTCTAATAAAGAAAATTGTTTTTGAAGCGACAGTTAAGCACACAGGCGATTGATGAGAAACTCACGGGTGGCAAACGGGTTGAAGGGTTCTTCGTCGGGATTTACAGTTATAGCGAATTTGCGGGGTTGCGAAATTTTTTCAACTTTACGTCTGTGTCACAAGAATAAAAACACCTTGGGACAAAATAATGCGCACAAATTGATTCCGAGAGACAATCCGGCAGCCGGTTCTCAGCTCCTGTGTTTCGCCATCTTGAACGTTTGGTGGCGAGTGGTAAAGTTTCTAACCGAGGTCGCATTGTGGATTCTTTGGAGGAAAAACAGTGAAGTTAAACAATTTACAACAGTTGCGTGACCTCCCGTGAAAAGGTCTATTTATGAATGCCAATATATTAACTTGTTAACAACAGCCCGGGTCTAGTAAAAGACGAATTTACCAGCTTGGATGAAATTATCAAAAACTATGGTTTAATAGTGATGTTCGCGCCGGAAATCTTCACAAGGGATCGAAAGCTTGCACAGCTTCAGACGAAGTCAAGCAGTTTATCGTAAGTAACCTAGTGAGAAGGAAACCCTAAATAAAAGCCATTGTTCGATTGATAATTTATGCGAGTCTTACTTTCAGAAGATGCATTGTTAATACCTCCATTTTCTTTAAAACTTAGTAAACGGTGGAAAGAGGAATTTGCTATGATTTTTTTCTCGTTTTGGCTTTCTTTCTTTCCTTTCTTTTTTTTTTGAATTAGAGAAATTACAAAGCTTTTGCAGTTCTGTCAGCTTTATTTTAAGAAACTGCCATCGACTTCTGTTTTGATGAAATCATTCCTCAGTGTGATGGTAGCCGCGAGTTCTTGATTCAGTCGTCGAGATTAAATGTCTTTGTAGGAACTGGCCCTAAATTTACGTTTTCAAGCGCATCCTGAAAACTGCTGAGTGAATTTTATGTGCAGTTTCATTCAACTTTGCATATAATACGCATACGTGAAAATGCTTTGTATGTTTAGGCGCATTTCGCGTGTTAATTAAACAATTTACTCTCGTGATTACAGCCTTAACGTTCTAATAACTGTTTTAAACGTGCTTGTGTTTTGTGTGTGTGTGTGTGTGTGTGTTGGGGGGGGGGGGAATCACCCAACATACCTTAAAAATACAGTACAGGGCTACTATCACGAACTCGACAAAACAGCTGTGTAAAGCTTGATAAAACATCTTTTACTGGCTCTAAATAGCTTAATGTAAGCCTTTTCATGAAATGCAGTTTTTATCTCAGTTTAACTGGAGCAAACCATTACGAACATTTTGCTGAAAATTAATTTAAAATAACGTGAACTCGTTTTTACGCAACTGTTCTAATGCAAGTTGAAAAACCCAAAGTCAATTGTACTAAAATGTAGCGTGCTTTTTCTTCGAATTCAATATCTTTTTACATTTGCCCTGAACAATACGACTTGTTTGCGTGGTTTCACGAGCCAATCACTGGCCGCTCCGTTATTGTTACCTGTTGAACACATTTCACCGCATAAAAGAGAGTTCATTAGGGCTCTCTGGAGTGAAATAATTGGCTATCCGGCTGTTCAAACGCAAATCAACCTGTTAATGGCCTGGCTTCCACTGTATTTGTGGGCGCCGCGATGTCGAGCTCGAAAAAGACCCAGTCGGCGCTGCCTGTGTTGGGCTGCGAATTAAATACTTCAGCGAGACTTAAATGATCATGATGCGAGACTCGTTGACCGGGAAATAAGTGGCCGTAATAATAAAATCGTCATAACAGCCTTTTGTAATGATGGCAGGTATGAAAAATCGATCATATCTCGTAATATTCTCAAAGGGTTCAGGAGAACATACGAACCTTGAATGTGCGACACATTTAACTTAAAATGCTTCCGTCTCTATAAGTCAAAGTTTCTTTCCTCTCGGATGGAAACAATTTTGTCTGAATTTCCAGTAGCTGGATTCTCATAGTCTTCACTCGTTGCTTAGCAACCGTACTTAAAGAGAACATTTTCGTTGTCTCTGCATTTATTTATTTCAACAAAGACATTGGCAACCATTGTTTCCAAACAGCTCGTCATTTACAATGAACCTTTTGAGTAAACAAGGTCATTGATACAATTTTTTGTTACCATGCAACTCTAACAAAAAAATTCAGCTCATAAATGTAGTACGAAAGACTAGAAAACAAACAAAGTACGAAACCACCAGTTTCACTGAAAAGTGGTTGGCTGTCGCTAATAATTGGGTGATTATCTCGTGATTCTATTGGCTGAGCAAGTTTCAACAGAGGTTGAATAGGCCACACTGAGGGAAAGGCAATTCTGTTTTGGAATAAACTGCTCACCACTGAAAAGCGTTTATTCTTTAACATTCCTAGAGCACTATATCAGTGTTATTACTTTTGTAGCCCTGTAGATATCGGACGTTATTTACTTCGCTGAATAACTGCTAACAGCTGTTATTAACAAAGTGTTTGTTAAGTTTTATTGAAGTATCACTTCACGTAAACATAGCGCATAGACATAGTCTCTTTAGATAATATTGTGGAAAGTTAACAAATATGTTTAATTGCTTACTGGACAACGACGATTCTACAGGGATTCTTTTTTTTATTTTCTATCTTTTTTTCTCGTTTTCAACTGGAATTATAAAAGCTCTTTGTGCTAGAATGGAAAACAGCCCGAGGCTTTGGTATTGTCAGCTCATTCTTTTTATGAAAAGTAATTAAGTCTGTGGTAAATTCATACGTCCCTGGGTTTTTCCCATGGAATAAGATCAGAACACAATGACTTGTACTTCAAGCCAATATCTGCTAAGAAAGCTCAGTTACAAACAAAGTCCATTCAGTACAGGAAGACACCGAAACAAAAAAGCGACTGTACTGGAAAACGCTAACATGTATTTTTTGCGACCTTCGTAAGATTCAAATGCGCCGTCTTCAGATGGGGCTGGCTAAACTGATGGTTAAAAATTGGTCAAAAGTTTAATTGTGAACTCAGTGATGACGCGTGTTTTTTAACTAATAGCTGCGATTGAAGATTTGCAAAACAGACTGCGAACTAAGAAAAAGACTGAAATTTTAACTTTCAAAATTTTAACCAATAACTAAATAGATAATCGACAACGTTACTCGGTGATAACTCAGACTACAGTAATCCCACATTCTCACATTCTCGTAACTGCTTTATCGAGAGAGCTAGTTGAGAGAATTTGTTTGTACATCGAGACAATATTCCGATCCCTCAGTAGCTGCATATCTGTATTCTAATTACCTTTCTACCTGACCAAGAGCTATTGACGTCAAACAAGAACTTAGATATTTGATTTGGTTTGAGTTAATGTATCAAAAAATACCTCGTGTGTTCTTGAGGTTCAATCTTTGTAGATTATAATTCTCGTCCGTTTTTAAGTCAGATTTGTAAGGGCGTTTCTCGAAAAAGATTTGAATTCTTACCGCAAACGAGACTGTTGAAAAGAAGAATAATGCCAATCAAACTGGCTTTACCGGTTTCGTCTCTGATGGACCAAAAACAGTGCAATATTTTTTATGCTCTCAATTAAAATGTTTTAGCTGAGAACGGAAAACCAAAGCAAATATAAGCAAGATCATTTTCGTAAGTCTTCATTAACTTCGCCAACTAATGTTTTTATTGATGAAGATTGTAAATACGTTTCTTATGATATACGCGAGTTTAGCCATTTTAATGTTTCTTTTGTTCCACGGTTTAGCGTAAATCCTAACCTACGTATAACTTTATAATGTTGTTTATCATTTGGGTTCTCGCCTCACTTTATTTGTTTTACAAATGAAAATTTAAACACAATTTTGTTTGATTTATGGTTTAGACGCCGCGGCTATAAACAAAAGATTAAAGTTCCGTGCAAGTAAATTGTTTAAATATCTCATTTTCTTTGAACCGAGCTCGTTATTAATCGAACCTTAACGTGCATGAAAAAGCAACGCCCTTAGAAGCAAGCTGCCCAACGCCATTGCTTATTAAAACTAAAAATGCCCATATTAGCTCATCGGGTATTACAGATTAATCTGGAATTTTCCTAAATTTCTTCTTTTTAAAAAAAAAAATCTGCTTTTTTAAAGAAAGAAAAATAAAATGATCAAATTCCTAGTTTACCTGTTTGCTCTCATGTTCGAGGGAAATAGCCAAATCTTTCAGTGGTTTAGAATTTTCTAGCTTTCCTTCAACAGCTCTCATCCGCGAAGTCGTGTTATTTTACCTGCGAGTCTGCAATTGCTAATATTTGACTTTAATTTGTGTTTCACACAAAAGCGAATAATATCTAACACTCTATCAGCAGCATAAATTTAATGTATACACTCCATTAACTATTTCAGGTCCATTTGATATTGAGTGGCTATGGCCAAGGTCAAAATTGGAAAAATCCCAGATTTCAATATCTTAACACTATAAGACAAACAACAACACAAAATACTGCTGGATATACGGTTCTCCTAGGTAACATGGAATGATTTCGCTGTTTCAATTTACCCGACGTTTAACTCTTAGGAGTAAGATTATTAAATTCAGTCAACACCCTTTCAGAGAGCTCATCATGCAATCATTTTTTTTCTGGTCTCTCGTCGTATCATTAAAAACTAAATAGCATCATCCTTTGTTCATTCACAGACTGCTCAATTAAATTGACGCTTACAAACAACACAAACAAAGGAACTTGCTGCTCTTAGCTTGTTAAACAGAGGCAATATTGAAATTCCAGCGGACTTATCAACGAAGTGATCAGTAAGACAGGTGTATTCGATCTATAAAGACATATTGACAGGTTACTCGTATATCAACCTCAACTGTTCGAGACACTTCTTCTCCATACTCAATGAATTTGCAAACGGGACTTTGAGCGCCATGTTCTATGAGTTTGCTGCTGAATTCAGAAAAGTCCCTGAGGAGTCTCTTAGCCGAGACGAAACGTCGCCATCGACTTGCCACGAACTTTTTTTTCCACCAGTATTTATTATTATATTGTAAGGGTGAACACGAGGTTCTTGCGGGGTCGATTGATCAAAAACTGCGCGAACACTGGTAATTAGGAATGACAACCTGCAGAGTGTAATTTCAATCGATCAATTTTGTTTTCAAACAGCCATTTTTTTTATTAATTAAACAGGGTTTTATGGATTCGGGGTATAGTGCGTAGGATTTTAAATCCAGCATACGGTATTTTGAAGCAAAAAATGAGCCATTTAATTTGGGGGAATAAATTTAATATACCTTGTATTTCCAAGTTTTGATATTCCGTGTGAATTTTAGGGGAAATTTGGGTGTAATGGCTTTTTATTGTCAGTTATATTGGTATCCCACTACCCCCTATAGCCGACTCTGACTAAAGAAGGACAAATGGCTCAGAATTGATCAGGCACGCAGGTCAATGCAAACCCCGCCCCCCCCCCCCCCCCCACCCCAGCTCTCATTCAGCCAAATTCACTCCTATATACAGCAGAATATCAAAACCAAGTATTGCAACCGGAAGTCTGGCATTACGGCAAAGCTGAGAGTTCAGTTAGTACTTGTTAGCCAATATCTCAACTAGCAGGACTAATTCTTCAAGGCAAAGGCCTCAATGAAAGGAAGAAAACCGTATGAGATAAATTCTACTTATGTTAACCTCTCTTATTAATGATGAAGAATATTGCTCAGGTGGTGCTTATGCAAAATCAAAACATACAAAATCGAACTGCTGTGAAAAGACGTTTTGATATGAGGCTTGGTTCCCACTTACAACCAATTTCCACGAGGCTCTATGTTTTCGTTCTCAGTAAACATTGCACCGACCTAGCTAGGGAGTGGGGAGTACATTACCCTTAACACTTTCATCTTTAACTCCCAAATGTTTTCATTCCCACAATTTTAAATTTTAGATCTATATATAACAAAAGCTAAATACTTCAAATTACTGCTCGATGTCTTTCATATCAGAGGTTAAATACTTAAGCATGTTTCGTGTCAGCGTTGAAATAACAAAATCAGTCGCTCTGTTTTCAATGGTTTGTACGATTGACGTTTCGCGTTGGTGTCATGCACAGATGCAGTAGGTAGAATCGAAAAAGAGAACTTCACTACCCTTAATTTGACCTGACGGAGGAGAATATGTGATCAAATTTCTCTCTCAGAATGGCACCATGTAGTGTTGTAGCTGTTACCACGAGGTTTCAAACCTGCTTGTAAATAGCTGAAAAACCTGAACAAAGAGATCGGGAGAGTGATAAAATGAAAACGTATTCTGCAATGATTAATTGTTTATGGACAACTAATGGGTAAATATATATATATATATATATATATATATATATATATATATATATATTAAATTCTCAGACCTGGGTAATCAGACTCTTGATTGATGAACTTTTTATAGGACTTCTCAATCAAAATCTGTCGATCAACAATTTCCAATTTCCAGTTTCAAGCTTGTTACACTGTCAGCGGACAACTCCAAAAAACATGATCATATAGCCTTGATCGTTTGTTCCTTTCACATTTAAAGTACCTTGTAGTAATTAACATCTTCTCTCTGTAGTCTGTCATAATGATTGTCTTTACTCACTAACTGTCTTTTGAAACAGAGTTTACAAAAAAAAACATTCATGGTGTCCTTTTTACGAAAACACAGCTCAATGGTGTCTGTTATAAGAACAGAAGGCGATTTCTTGATCCTCGCTACATAGCGCAAGACATTCCATTCTTTCTTTTAATCACTGCATGCATATTTAGATTTGCTCCTGAATAACAAAATTTTTCTCGATCTTTCCTGCTATTGTATAGCAACTGGCTCATGTCACCATCTTCACGTAGTTTGTGAAAAAACTACTTTAGTACTCCGGGTTAGTAACGTGAATTCTTTCTTTGTTTATCTGGAATTAAGAACAGAGGAGAAAGCCTTCCAGGCTAAGATCACGAATTTTGAAGTTCCAAAGCTTTGTTATTTTTATTTTATCTTCATTTTAATAATAAGATAGTGAACTATTTCAACACCTGAAACAAAATCCGACTCCGTGGTAGAGATAGTCATAGCCTTTGTAATGGAAATCACTACGGCCTTCTATTTTTAATCAACTACGACTGCAGTCGTCCCGAACCAGACAGCTTTGTTATATTCACTCCCATTTTTTTTAATACATAGAGAGAGTTTAACCACTTCAGCACCTGAGAAGTATAAACAAGTTTTCATCAGCGTTTCATTATGTGGGACACCCATGGAGTTTGTCGACCGGTTTGTGTTAATTACTTCACTGATTGCAGTGACGTCGTTGATATCCAATCATGTGGCCAGCACCAGACATCCCAATTCCTACGGCTAGCTGTCTTAATATAAATGCCAAACTCTCCACTCAACTGTGGTATTAAAGGAAGTTTTATTAGCTGTTTCAATACCGGAAACAATCGACGAACTCCGATGGAGCTTGTCTGTTGACTAAACACCTTGCATTAGTCATTTATTCATACCCGAGATTCAACAATGCAATTGAAGATTCGTTTAGCGACCGAGGGAAGTTCGATCTTGTTCTTCAATAAAAACTGTCACCTGAACCTTTGCTTGCAATATTAAGCAGAAAACAGCGCTCAAAACAAAACGAAAACAGCGCTTAATCAAAGTAGATGTTCACCGTTCACTAGCTGATCTATAGTAACAGCATATCAGTTTAACCAATAGCTTTTTAGACTGCAATTATGACCGTTGTTTGTTTATTTCTATTTTTTTTTCATATAGCCAGGTGCCGTAGTATGAGGTGATATATTTACTGTTTTCTCAGTGTGTTAGCTTGAAAAAACGTATACAAAACACACAAATTAGCTCTTTGTTAACTTGCAGGCTGACGATATACAATGATTATTTCGAGACAATTTTTTTGTTTTCTGAGGCGCCTGCAAATGTTGAAACTGACTTCTATATCAGTTGACAAAACCCTTATTGCATGGGTATCTCATTGCGAAAGATCATGATAGGTCCGACTGTTTCGTCGACAGCTGAAATGAAAGGATAAACAAAAGAACTCGATCAGAGGAATCCATAATCACTCTGTAATCGCCAAGGTATGAATGAAATCATTGATTTATTCAGCATTCATTTCGATTCACGTTCGCCAAATTGTCGAAACAATAGAAGAAAGTGTTTTCAATTTGACCAGTTCAGATGTTTAACACAAATACCAGAAACTTCGTTGCGCAACATGCAATAAACAATCAAAACAATGAAGCTCTTTTCATGCCGAGTAAATGTTTTTGACCAAAAACCACACAACAGTACATATATATGAACTTTAAATCTCGGCGTTGAGCCATTATTTTGTTCATGCGCTTTTTCCGGTTAGTAAACTAAGTTATGTTCGATTTTATCACTGCAAGGCAGGGTCAAACCATTCTGAGTTTCGCAAATTCTTATTTTTCCAATTTTAGTTTTGGAATTAAAAGTAGCTGTATTCTAACGGAGCTAAAATTTCATGATATTTAAAATAAATTGATATCATCGTCACTTTTTTAAAAGGGAACTGTTTAATTCAGTCGTGTTGAAATACCTTGTGTATATCTGCCTAACAAACGCAAGTGTATCACGAAATTGAGTCGGAAACTTTCGGAAGCTCTTGGTAAGCTGTCCGAAAATCGTCCAACAATTTTTATCTTCGTTGTTTCGTGAAAACTTTCGTTTATTGAAAAAAAACGGTCAGTGTTTAAAATTCTTTTCCGTACACGAGTCCTTTGTAAGAGAGGAAATTGCAAAAGAAGGACGAAATTTCTACCGTGCGTTGGAAATTACTTTTCCTTTCTAAAATCGTATGAAATTGCAGAAAGTTGCCTTCTAATGGCGCCTTTCATGTCGCCGAATTCTCAATACATTTAGAGGTTGAAAAATTACTTTAATTAGTCTTGACTCGTAAGAGAAGGTGTGCGATCGTAATTTCAAAGCATTATGAAAAACCGATCACGGTCTGAGTGGTTTGGCCCCTGTACTTTTCAAATACACTTTTCTTTATCCGAATTTTGTTTTTGATGATTTATTTCCCAAGTTTATTAACGATCGGGAAGATAAAACAAAACGGAATTTTTGTTTTTAATAAAAGGAATAAATGGAAAAAAAGGTAATAGGTTTGCTTTCTTAGCGCGATCGAGAGGGTACAACAAGGTTATTCGAGTGGATGGCCTTTTCACGTCAACCTACCACCTGTGATTGATGTCAGCCGGCGGGAAAAACGGAGGCAGTCTGCGCATACTGATTGCAACTTGTTTAAACGGTCTTGAATGATGCATGTGTATTGAATGAACTTAAGCTTGTTGTCTCTCCTAAGGCCCTAAAGTTCTATCAAAATGTTGCCATAAAGACACGGTGGGATCGAAAACCTTTGAATGAATTTTGTACGATGCCGTACCAACAATTCAGTTTTATTCCTGAGGCATAAATGATATTTTATAACCCCCTTTCTGTCGGAGCAAATGGAGGTCGCATTCTTATTTCACCTAAGTTTCCTTCTTTACGGAAATTAACCGACTCAGAAAATTATCTCACGTTATATTAAGACTTGCTCACACTTGATAATATCACTTACACGCCCACGCAAAATTGAAATATATGCCTGATATCGTTTTGGCTTTGGCAAACCCGATACGGAAAAGGATGGCCTACGTAATAGCTGTATTTTTCTTTCAGTGGGTTAGGAACAATTATGTAACATATGTGCAAGTCTTTTTATGCTATAGGCACGTTTAACTGAAGTTGACTTGTAACAGCAGAAATCTGTGAGAATATTTCGATGAGCAGATTACAATTAGAAGTGTCTTCGCTATGGAACTGGTAGCTGGAAAACCAATTCGTGTCTCGCTCGTTGTTTGGGATTTTATCAAAGGTTGATCAGAAGAGATGGCGCCCTATAATTGTACAACGGCTTACGTGCTGATACGCACTGTGTACCCTGATTGGTCACGCACAGGGCAGCGCTGTGAGTGGTCAAAAACAAACACAATGAAACCCTTTTAACATAATGTAATTGACAGTTGCATTGTCTGTCCTTTGTATGGTATTTTAGTTACCCAGGCAGTAAGAAAACGTGTTTCTACTTACAACGCCTTAGGTGGCGGTTGGTTGGTTTTTATAGCAGTCGAAACGAACGCGCTAAACAGTAGGCAACACTGCGAACACTAACTCCACTCCAAATTTTAAGGTGAGATAGAACGGTCTTAATTTTTTACTTGTGAGTGGGAATTGTTTTCGGGGCAATTCTGTATGATGATTTTATTCAACGTTCTAGCTATGAATATGTAAGATTGCAACCTTGTTACTGATAGTTTCCCTGCTTTCGAATGAAAATTCGGCTAGACGAATCTAGGCAATCCTCGTTTAAAGTTGATACCTTTTTTTACTTGGTTACATGTTTCGTGTATGTCTGTTGTCCAGTTGTTTAAAGAACTCGGGCAGCAAACTAGTCGTGGAGATCGAGAGGAAAAAAAATAGCAACTTGAGTGAGGCTGTCTTTGTTATTTCAGCTTACCTTAAAAACGTATGTCATTGAATTCTCTACGCGTGCTCGTTGTACAAAATAAGCGGTGAGAAGGGTTTCGAATTTTTGCATCCTTTGGATATATTCCGCTTTGGAGCAGCTTTGCAAAATTATTTGGCAAAGAAATATTTATTTCCGTGACTTTTTGAGCGCATTGATCTATCTGTTTAACCTCGAAGTGTACTCTTTTGTATAATGTTACGGTTAAAAGTAATCGAATATTCTGGGTCTTGGATCGTGGAATATGTACACTTGAAACAGCTCGCTATTTTTAGCTGTCTGTGGCATGAAATTATGTTTACGCGAAAATCTTGGGCAGGTTTTCTCAGCTTGGTTAACTTGATATGTTGTTAAAGAGGTATCCGTTACTTTAGGATAAATTATTTACAGATCGAGTTATCTATTTTTGCGTTGCTCCATCGAGAAAAACCTCAGTTGCTATTTTTGTAACACCCAAGAAATTGTATGTAATCGAAGCCGGCCCTGTTAACTCGATAGACAACTTCCGACTAAATTGTACAGTACTGTTACTCCATGCGAACCAATGCGACCACTAATTTATATGCATTTTCATTCGCCCAGTGATAAACACGCTGTTGCGATATGGCTTCGTATCATGTAGAATTGTCTTTGTAGTGAATAATGGTCTCTGGACAATAATATTAGAAGAACTATTTTGAGTTAACACAGAGGAAAAAAATCTGTATTAGGGCGGCTAAACGACCAAGTGTCTATGGCCTTGGATTGTTATTGTTTTACGAAATTAAGAAAGAGCGAGTTTAATCGAAATACGTCCCTACGAGCTATCGTTTGCCTGCGACTTGTGCAAAGTTCGCAAAATGTGTGACTTTTTTGCCATCGCGTGTACGTACAAAGGTACATCGCGTGGTCTGACACCCATGCTCAGCCAAACGTGACCACTCGGCTGAAACCAATCGATCGCACTTGCATAGCACAGTGTCATCAGACTGGCCGCACGCGCTCAGAACTTTGTTTTTCATCGCCATAAAACAGCGACCCGTAAGCGGTGCGACACACTGGCAGACTGTGTATCAAGTTAAAAAGGGCGCAGGGCATGTTTCGTTCGCAGGATACAGTACACAGCTGGCGCGAGGTTGTTATTACACGAAGAAGAAACGGTTTAATGCACTCGCGCGCGTGGGAAGCCCATTCAAAACCACCCTGTAGGATACCATTCAAAAACACTGTTAAGATATCACGTTCGCAACATTGTCGATGAAACAACTAGTGAACGATTGCACAACGGAAAGGTTTCCTCGCGCGCAAGAATAATATTAGCCATCGGTATAACACAGTACGTGAGCATTGGATAAACTTTAGGACGTCGGAGGTCAAACCTTAAGATTATGAGGGTGTTGGCCTTAAGCGATATGTTAATACCGGATCTATGGGTTGTACTTTCTCTGTTCTTTCTTTAGCTGATGGCGTGTTACTTGAGCATGCCCAAGAAAAATAAACAAGCAATGCCGAGAAGTGTAAACATTTACTTAGTCGATTATGTGTCAGACACTTTGTTAAGTACAAGATCTACCAGTCAGGTTTAATCTGCTAAAATATCTATGTACGTGAGCCGGATTAGAGTACGCGAAATAGGATCAGTTTCAGTGAGCATTGAACTTTGTCGTATTCCATGGTTTCTCTTTTAGAACTGAAAGCAATTTTTCCCGACTACAACCCGTTGCTCGGTTACATCAGCTCTTTCTAATGTAACAAAAACGACCCGAAAACATTGTTTTTAGTCTTCTAAACTTCTCATTAACAACTTTATCTCTTTTGCCCCGGAGGGAAGATTGAAAATTTGAAAGTCAAATTTTGGTCAAATGGTGGATACGCGCTTTAGCAAGTCGTAAATGCTTCAGTATTTACATCAGCTGTCGTTTCAACGCAATTTCGGTTAACTAGAGTCAGTGATCTGTGTTGTTTTTATAGAAGTGTTCTCTCTCTTAACTACTCCATGGGGCAAAAGTAATAAAAGTGAGCAATTGGGCTCTCGATTTAACAGAAAGTCGCATCTACTTCCATATGGGCAACTATTAACACAAAAACACAAAAGACTATTTCGCTACATGGGTAGGAAATGATATTCAGAGATACAAGAAAATACAGTAATTAGCCCTCGAATAGGAATGAAACTGTATGTGAATTTATGATAGCTTTTTTAATTAAAACTCTTGGAATATTACTGTCGTGGCTTTTGAGATGGGAGAGTTTGTTTCCTTTTATCGATCTCATTTCGAAACTGCGTCCTTGAAGGGAGGAATTTTTCCCTTTTGGAAAGTGTAACAAAGGTAAATTTCAATGTTAAAATGAGTGTTCTGAACAAAAATGACATTGCGTGATCGACATGATAACAAGAAATTTCAATTTGGTGAATATTAAGGCAAAAATCCAAAATACCTCGGAAGGAGACTGTTAACCTGAACATTGTTAATTGTGGCTTGGTTATGAGTTTTCACCAACCTTGAAACCACAAACGAAAAGTCACGAGATTTTCCTAAGTTTCTGATTTATGGGTGGCTCCACATTAAATCTCAAAATATCAGGTTTTACCACTTAAACAATGTCAGATGTTTAGTTTTGAACTCTGTCTGTTTAGAAAGTAAAATTTCAATCTAAAGGAAAAAAATTGCTTGAAGATTGGCACCGAGGCGGCGTTGTTTAAAATCCAAACAGAACGCATTGATTTTGCTGGTCTGTAAAGAATATATCGTTTTTGTCAAAACAAGGCAATTTGAGTTGATATCATAAACAGCTACATTGTAGGTCGTCCTGTTCTTTGTGAAAGGTTGTTTCAAACAGTTGGGGCTTTGTCAGTTTATTTCATAGCGCACTCCATTGATTAAAGGTTTTCAGCAATGACATTTAAAGGCGTTCGAACAACATAAAATTGCGAGATATTGATTTATGTAATGGAAGAAGTAATAATGTTTGGTATATTTAAGAGCAAAGTTTGGTTTTCTCGAAAGGTTTTATAAAGTATTGTGTGCTTTCTTGTTGTTTCAATCTTGTTTTAGAATGTCAAAAGGACGTTTATTTAAAACAAAAGTGCAAGACATCTGTTTTTGCTTTAATAAAACCTCTGTGAATCCAAAACAGTTATGCGACGCGAAAATAGGATTCGTCCGGATAAATCGCAAAATCTTACAACAATTACAAACTGTTGTCTTTGGGAGAAATTTCGCGTATATTTTTAGATTGCAACGCTACCGAAATATATTCCAGGGTCTTAATATAACTCCCAAAACTGATTACAAAATCCTGTTTTTGTAGTGTGTGATGATTACAATGATTTTGGGTCTGATAGAAAAGGTCATGTCATACAGAGTGGATTTCATGAAACGGCCGGGAACACAATATGGCACTAGCATGTCTCGTCAATCACGATCTACTTGGGAAAATATTTTTAAAGCTTGTTAAGTTTTCATCTTTTGTAGCTGCATCGATTCTGCATAGCTTTTTGAACAGTACAGGAAAATCATTCAATCGCTGGATGTTCTTAAGGGTTTATACGGAAAATTTTTGCACGCAGGCGTGAGCGAAATCTACATCAATGCACCGGTGAAACATTTCGGAAGCAAAAATGCCAGGAATTAGAAACAAGAGGTCGTCTACGAATTTGTTTTTCAAATGTCAGTCGCTAAGGAGATTGTAGATATTTAGCGTCTCATATTTTTCGATGTAATCAACGGTAACATGTTTTGAAACTACCGTGGTACGATTCTCGAACAACCGTTTCCGATGAAGAATTCGCAAAGAGTTAATACTCTAAAGCATGTTTTATTTCCACGTTTGGATATTTTAGCATTTTCTCATAGGAAACAGGAAGAGATTAAACTGGAAAAACTTCGATGGACACTTGATTTTTTTTCCCTCAACGCTCCGCATACTTTGAGGTCTTTAAAACAGTTTGTATAATTTCCGATAGAAACCCCTGACTTTTACGTTTTAAAAGAAACTTCTTGTCAGCTCACAATTATAATTTTCTCAGTTCAGTTCCTCTGTTACCTTTAAACTTTTATAGTAGACCAGTTAATTTCGAACTGCACTGTGTCAAATCATATATGACCGGGAAAAAGTGCAACACATTTAAGCGTTGCTTTCACTGAAACGGAAAGCATTTGCACTGTTTTCAGTTATGCAACTTCAAACATGTAGTAGACACATGCATCTAGTCTCTTCTGTATCATCTCAGAAATCTTTGAAATGTCAAGGACGTTTTGCGAGAGTTAAATGACCTTTTAAAAGCATTTTAAAACGCTTAACAATATATTTTCTTTGTCCAGTTATAAAACCGAGTATGTTTGGTATTTATGCGGTTGCGGCTTTATACCAACAAAGCAAACCAAATATCTCTAAAAAGCGACATTCGGTGAATTTCATCTGAGTCCTTTTGGCCTTCAGTGTGCGTTTTTCCTGTGTTTTGTTGACTTGTTTTCTGAGACGTGCTAACTTATAAGCAATATTTTTAGAAGGCAATGCTTTGCTTGCCTCAAGTATACGTCATTTTGTTGGTTTTTGACAATAACCTTGTCGGAATTCAAACAAAATCTATTTGATCTTATCAAAACATTGGTCTGAATAGCTATATCTTCGGCTTACAGTGACTTTTGTCAGTTAATTCTTACCTGTTTGTTCAGGTTTTTAGTCCAATAAATTTTCTGCCATTATCAGATTTTTCTTTTTTCTTTTCACTTTCTTATATCCCAAGAAACGTCTGCGAAATAATTACAAAAGTGTGAAGAACAGCATACGAAACGAGGCTCTCTGAGAGCATAAAATAAGCAAAGAAAACAAGCCATCCTCTATTTAAAAGGTCATTTAAGACTTTGAGGTTTTTTGGCTGGAATAACAACCCTGGTTGTAGGTAAAGCGATCAAATTCAGTCGATCTTTTAAGCTGCAGTTGAAGACAAAAATACTCCAGATATTTCCTAATATAGCTTTTATAAACTCGATATTCTCAGACATTACAGTTCAGGTAATCTGCGCTAGCATACCTCGAGACTTCAGTGCATGGTTAGTGTCGATAACGAATATCACCCGAAATCTTTAACTAATCAACGTCCAGCTCGAAAGGTTAATTCTCTTGGGTTATTGCCTTAAATTAGTTTTAAGGATAGTTTTGAGAATTTGGAAGCGAATCAAGAAATCGTTTCTTCATTCACAACATCCGTTCATGTGTTGTTAAGGATGAAATTCAAAGATCTCCTTCGCTCCCAAATTAAAAGTTATAGAGTTGACATTTTCAGACTGGGATATTTGAAAACCTAAAACCGTTTTCGTTTTTCTTGCAATAGATCAGCGTGCCATCATAAAACTATGTTGCCATTAAATGGCACATTATAAACGTACAAAAAGTGTACCTTAGCAACTCAGAAATAGCGAACAATTTAAAGCGTTCATTTTCACTTGTCAACGCTCTTGATAAGAAACAGTAAAAGTAATGAAACTTGTTTTCCTTATCAGAGTGAATGCCTTAATTGCAGATAGAAAATTAAAGTCGAAAACTGAACTGAATATTTTTCCACGAGCTCCTTATATTCGTTTCAGAGCGAATGTGAAGTGAATTTAAGGTTTCAGTTCGCACTGCGAGTGAAACAACCAAAAATCTGACAACAGGTCCTGACTTCCTCAGCCATTTAAAATTTTAGAGAACTTTATTTCTAGACAGTGCCGGAATTGAAAGACGTCTGATTTTACTGAAGAGCTTGTTAATCACGTCGCTTTATTGCGGTTCTGCCGTTTGCAATTGTTAATGTCGCGCTGAGCTTTTAGGAGACGTTCAATGTTTTAGCTTAAGAAATTAATTTTCTAAAATCATTGCTTTCCTTGTAATACCAGAGTCTTCGCTCCGAAGGCTAATTTAACATCCCAGTGTTAATTTTGTCTTTTAATAATCTTTTCGGGACAATTTTCTGATTTCAGATTTTTCATTTAGCAAGCAATTAGCACGAAACTCTAACAGCTGACTTATTAAATGTCATTTTTCAGGCGCGTGCCAAGAAAAGAGACAAATGAGAAAAAACAAAGTGTTTTATACTTCTATCAGAGTGTTTTAATTCGCAATCATTGAAAAAAGGCCGCCTTTTATACCCTTTCTTAATTAAGCTATTGCTGAGGGACACCTGCTTTTTATATGTCTCAGGTTTGACTTGAATCAAGCGCAAATTTCAGAGAGTAAATTTCTATCAAGTCATCTGAATAAATTTCCATGTTGTACTTTTGTTATTGGTTGAATCAAACTGCTCCGAATGGCCTGGCTTCCTTGAATAAAGGAAGTACTTTCTGAAATGATATGAGCGTGCCAAAAAAATACACCGTGGTACTTTATTTACTGGGCTGTCCTCGAAATCGAAGAGCGAAATATTGTAAAGCTACTAAATTAACCAGTCAAGAATCTCTTTGAGGTCAAGTTTCTGTCCCGGGCCCTGAAAAGGCCGCAATTGATTGGTGTAAACTGAACTGAATGATTGAAAAATGTGAGTGTTAAGTATTAAAATTAGTGACCTTATGCTACTGAGAAACTCGGCGATTTCGTGTGGTTATTGAAAGCATATGAAGATCGCATTGATAAACAGATTTGATATCGCGCTAGCCTAAACACGAGTGTGGAAAAATTGTTAACACCCTTTAACTGCCCTTGAGTGAATGCAAGTGCCTCGCAGAGAGGAAACACGATTGTAGCAATTTTGTTAAAAGGCTTTCGCAACAGCTTTAATAAAGTAACCAACACAGCCCCTGATGACTTCCTTAGGGCGTGTTTTTGGAGTAAATTCAGGCGTTTCCCAAACTGAGTAGTCCATTTAAAGCGGCTATTAAGGAAACTTTGAGTCGTCGTTTTACAAAATTGGCCACTTGAAATGAGGAGAATTATAATGCAAATCGTACGCCTATATGAAATCAAGCCAGATTTGTTAAACGTAACTCAAACTGGTATTGTTCTTTGTTTATTTTGCCAACGAATAAAGTATTTTGTACAACATGTGTTCGATTCTCATACACACACATTTATATTATGCATAGGTACATTGAAAAATGCATTCTTTAGTTCTCCGGATTCTCGCTTATTTTTGTAAAATATATTTGACACCTCTGAGTCTGCCTTCGAGCAATTAACCTAAGTTTTACTCTCATCGTTATTTTCGGCTCGTTCAAAAAAAAAAATCGAAAGCTTTTGGGAGAAAATTTAACTTTCGCTGACTTAAGTCGTAGGTTGAATTTCTACTCGGATAGAAATCATGTAAGATTAGAATAAAGCTCTTAATGATCAGAATTGTGTTGAAATTTATACTAAGCATCTTGTAACCTTGAAAAGAAACCGAGAAAAATTTTCTTTATGGTGAAACAAAACAATTAAAAACACAAAATTTTTTGCGCGATTTGTTGAAGCGTTATTTCATGGATGGGGCATTTTCTCATAGACCTGACAAGTACAATTTTAATGACTCAGTGAAATGAAAGAAAAGGGTGTCAACGATTTTTCTTTAAGAGCGCAGAATAGAAATTAATGGGCAAAAAGAATATAATTAATAGATCAGCAAGCTGTTAACCTATTTCGTGTTCTGCTAAATTTAAAAATTAAGTACTCCGTTTTGTTTTAGTGAGGTCTTTTTAACAAGGAATTTATGCCGCTTTGACAAAATCGATCTCTACAGTTTGGCTTGCGCGTGAAGTTTTTGATTCAACATTTGCCGTTTTGTTTTATGTTGGCAGCTCCGGAAAAAATACTGTTCATTACTTCGTAAAGGGTCTTTTCTCGTATTTCCTGCTTTTACAATATCAATTGTTTACGTATTCATGGTGCGAGATCATGTTTAAGTTATTTGAACGAAATATCAGTGCAAACCGCAGTCGCGAATGCTTGTTCCGTCGCCTGCAGGTCATTTTTAAAACGAGCTGCTGTTTTCCTTTCTTAGGGTGAGAGATTCTGGTTCAACAACCACGTTGTCTTACTCACCAAAGACCACTTTGGCAGTCGCATCGTTTGGGAAAATGTAAGTTGTAAGCTCTAATTTTCTCCTCAGTTCATTCAGTTTTGCTTCTTGTTGTTACGTTTCTGGCGGTGTTCCATAATATATTGACATCGCCCATGTTTGCGCGTCGCGCCTGAGGTCATGAGTTCCAATTCCTGTTAAAGGCATTTTTGCGAGTGCTTTCTTTGCAACGTATTGACTTCAGATTTTTATGCTCACAAGCTGACATATTTTTTGGCATTCCTATCTTTAATTTTCCGTATGCGCTTGTTGATATCATACAATACTGATGCCATTATATTTATATTAGTCTTGGTAGGTAACTGCTCGAAGAATGTACAGAGTGTACCAAAAACAGTAATCTATTTGTATTTTATAGTTTTGGCAAATCATGCAATATTTTAAATGGTCTTAGATGTTCATGGCAAATTTTCTGCTGTAAGATTATTTCACAAAGTACATGTTTTGTAAGTCTATGCGCATCTCGCTACGTTGCTTTTCTATAAAGAGGACTTCAACAGTTCGACATAAATTTACTGTTCACGTCACTGATTCTCTTTTCAATGTTGGTATTGCACGACATGCACAAGCCTAAACTAGATCAAGTTTTTCATCTCACTAAGAAGGCAATCGTAAACTAAGACAGCTCCAATTTCTCTAGTCTAAGCTAATTTAAGGGCGCTCAGATCGGCAATGTGCGAATTTCAGTGCTAGTTCGAAAATCTGATAACAGAAAAATTTCCATTAAATGACTTTTCTGAAATATTCTAGTAGATCTGTTGAAAAAATCTACCGTTTATGGGTCTTTTGTAGGTCAAAGTCCTTAGGACAATATTTACAGACAAATGCATGGAAGTTAAATTGAAAACACTACTTTCCAGCACAAAATGAGGGCAATATATCCTATATCTTTTAACGGAGAAGCTGCGTTGAATGCGGTTTCTGAAATGTTCATGTAGTTGTTTTGGAAAGACCGAAGTCCATATGTGTCTTTTTTGTTTTCGAGCCATTTGTGTGTGTGTTTTTTGTTTTCGAGCTAGTCAAATGGTATTGTAATATTTGCAGACACGCATTTAAAACAAGGTCGAAAACACTTCTTGCCAACTTAGATTGAAGTCAATATCCCGTACATGTAATAAGTGTTTTGCTGGATACGTTTCAAGGATTTCAAATATTTTAGAACACACTTTCATAGAAACGTTTGCAGTTCGTCTAATGGTATTGTAATATTTGCAGACATGCATTTAAAACAAGGTCAAAAACACTTCCCAGTGCCAGCTGAAATTGACGTCAATATCCCTTGGATGTAATTAGTATTTTGCTGGATATGTTTCATTTCAAATATTTTAGAACACACTTTCATAGAAACATTACAGTTCGTCTTATGGTCCCGTCATGTAGAACTGATCATCCCAACTGACTTGATCGATAGTTTTCAAGTGACCCGATTTACACATAAACGAAAATGATTTCTCTTGCAATTTAAGAGATAACCATTACAAAATATTGAGATGTTTCTGGAGTTTTTAGTGCTTTGAAAACTCTTGTTGTGCAGTAACTCTTAAAATCACTGATGACAAAGAACAACAGCGAATCAAAAACTTCGCTTTTTCGTGTATAATTTAATCACACATTGTAGGCAATAAAAAGTTTGCGTCGTCCAAATTCAAGAACTTTCTCTCAATAACTTGGACCGTGACCGCAGTTTTCGGCGATGCAGTTGCTAAGCAACACAACGTCATACTCCCGTGGGCGCTGGCGCTATATTTGATTGGTCGGTAAGAACTCGGAAACCCTTCGAATGTTCCTACAAAGATTGACCAAAGCCGGAACTCGTTCGTCCGACGCTTGACGTGATATTTCGGAACGGCGACAATATTAATATTATCTTCGTTCCGGTCTCACGTGCCCAACGGATTTTCCATCAATTCTAAGCTATTTCAATGCTAAATCTTTTGTGATTGCAATTGGTTACTGAGGTTCCCGTGGGGATCTGAATTCAAGATAAATTCAAGCTAAATATAGATCGGTCTGTGAAAACGCCGTGACAGGAATATGGAGTAGTTGCAGGCTCCAAGTCATGGGCTCCTGATTACATACATGGTAACCTGTTTGGAGAATTTACAGTTGGATCGAGCTTGGGTTGGAGAATGACCTGACTGTGTAAGAATGTGAAAAGATATTCAACGAGTTAGCTCGCACGATTACTTTTATATTTTACGCCTTTTTAGTTCTGCGCCCGATGGACTAAAAGAGGAAAGAGGCCACTTCCGACGATAAATTCGTAATTAGTGTTTTCGCGTTCACATTTTATTAAGCCATGGCGCCGCTTCAGCCAGCTATCAGTACAACTCGTGATCATGAAAATGTACGTGTGTCAAGTTCCTCCAACTTGATGCTTCTTTCAAATATAATGCGTGCACATTTATAATATGCATCCACTCGCTCTACAAACGCTTGCTTCCCATCCTGTACGAAGACTGTAGCTTGTCCCACGCGTTAATATAACGACAAAGCATTTATATAGGTGGATTAAGTTGGCTTGAAATCAAATTTCTAAATCTTTTTTCCTTGGCGTATTTGCAGGATGAGTGAAATACTCCCTCAGGTACCCTCCCCTGGTAGCGCCTTGTACCACCGCATTCCAAAATGCGCGCGCTGCCGTAACCATGGTGCTCTATCGTGGCTCAAGGGACACAAACACTACTGCAGATGGAGGGACTGTACTTGCTCCAAATGTCTCCTCATCGCTGAGCGCCAGCGAATAACGGCCGCTCGAGTGGCTCTTTTGCGACAACAGCGAAAAAACTCAGAAATGACGCACAAAATGGCAGCCAAGGATGGCGACAAGGAACAAGTGGGAAAAGGTTTTGGAGAAGATGTTTATCAAAGACCTTCAATGGTGCTTAACTCGGTGTCTACCATACATGGGAGGAACGATAGTGATACAGATTATGAGGGTAAGGTGTTTAGGTTCTTTATGACTGACTAGTGAAGACAAAAGATCAGTCGGTGGCTGGTTAATGCTTTCAACTTGAATGGCAAAATAATAATTTTAATCAATATTAGATCTTAGATACCAAATATTTGAAATATTTTGGAGGACGGTAGCGATGTTGTTCTACAGCGATTAGGTCTCAGGTAGTTTATCGAAAATTTTCGGGTTAACCTTCCTTTGGAGTCTTCGGAATAATTTCGCTCTCGATCACAAATTCTTTTGTCCAAAGCCAGGGCTCAAAATAATTTTTGAATGTTGGCCGGGCGTGTTGACCGGCAAACCAATTTTAACTCGGTCGTGTTGACCGGCCAGACCAATTTTAACTCGGTCATGTCTCGTTTTTGACCGGTCAAAATATTGAAAATATTTATTTTGAAGAATTTCCCCATTAAGCCAAAAATATCACCTCATATGCATAAAAGATAGTGTCGAAGAGCATAAATGTTTTAATCGCTAAAAGTATCACTTAAATATGTTTGTGATTTGCATTTCCACAGGCAGTGGGCTCAGACTGCATTTTACTCAACATGAATCCTGAAATGCAGGGCTGCCGGTGATAACAACAATCAAAACTCGCTCTATTATTTTATTAGAAATGCTCATTTAACCGTAGTTACTCTGCACATAGTTTTATATTAATTTACGACTTACGTTGGATGTGATTTTGGTTGTAAACACTTTCAGTTTTTAAAGACCACTAAGGCCCTGTCAACACGTATTCGGATTTTTTCCGTATTTGAAAAAACTTGAAAAATCCGCTACCTATTTTACAACTACAAGCTGCTCAGATAATTTTTGAGTTAACTGTTTATATTTTCCAGAAATAAAGCAAATCATTTTTTATGCGTTCATGACCGGTCAAAATGACCGCCAAACCCAAATTTTGTCCGGCAAATAGTCGTCTTGGCCGGACATTGTCCGGTGACCGGCCGTTATTTTAAGCCCTGAAAGCGATCAGAACTCAGCTTTATTGCATTCTAAAAATTAATAATAAAAACAAATTTTCTATTTCTTTTGCAGACGAAGGTATCGATCAGCAACTGTCTCCGACGGCATCCGAAGAAAACGCCAATTCTCAAACCGAACAGCCTTCCGAACCCGAACCGACGATAATCGACGGGGTTCGAATTAAAACCGAACCGGAGAAAACGCCCGAGAAAGAGGAAGAAGGGAACACGATAGTCACACCGAGTGAAAACGGGACTCAACTTCACTCTCCGAAGAGGAAAATCAACGGAGAGATGCAACACGATGAAATCGATGTGCTCCGACTTCACCCGAAGATATCCCGAACTTCAGACAGCCCAAACGCGGGCAGAAAACTGCATCAGGATCCGCTCGTGTTGCTGATGCGAGCGTTTCCGAGTCAGTGCCGAAGTGTGCTCGAGTTAGTCCTTCAAGGCTGCGGCGGAAACGTAGTCCAAGCCATTGAGTGTCTGCTTCAAAATCAGGAGAAGAAGCAGTTTCCGTTGCCGATGCCTGTTCCAGTGTTGGGAACCGTTGGGGGACCGCCCGCCACAATTCATCCAGCGCTGCATTTCCAAGCACCTCCTCTCTTTCGCAAACCGGAGCCTTTTTCGCACAGTTTCGGCCACAGGCCCCCACTGAGTCCAAGCTGCCCGTACCCACCACCACCGCCATTACTCAAACCCAAACCACAGGTCAGCGGTTATCCTTTCTCCATGGAAGCCGTCTTGGCTTCGCCCCCGAACAATGTTAGCGCCAGCTCAGGTTCTCCCAAAGGGGAAGAAAAATCGGTAATGGTACATTTTTGCACAAAATGCGGCCGAAAAGCGAATTGTGATGACAATTTTTGTGCCTTCTGCGGGCAAAAACTCCACAAATAAAATAATGTATAACTATTTCTTTAAGTGGGTATGTGTTGAAACGTATCTTAAAGTATCCATAAGATATTCGTAATAAAAGAGAAAATGTATTAACCCTCAAAGTCGAATGTTCAACATGAAATTTCTCCTAACAAGTTTAGTAGAAATTGTGACACATGTGTCAGGAGAATCAAACAAATGATCGCCGCACATAATTTTTCTTTTGGCAGTTCAACATTTATTACCATCTTTACGAGGGGAAAATTTTTAACCGTCGAGGAGCTTTGAATGTTGGCAGTCGAACTTTAAGGGTTACTTTAAGTAACCGCAAAGGCTTTACTATTTTACTGCTGTATTTAACGAAGGGGACTGGCCTTTGTCGGGTATAACTATAGACAATGAATAGGAACTTCCTCGGATGAAATATGGAAAAGAAACAAATCGCATAATTGTAAACTCCGATTGACTACCAGAGTTTCAGATTTTTCTATGTCCATCGTCGAGGACGATGTTAAGATATCGGCTTTGTATAAAACGATAACTGAGCAAAACTGAATACCGGTTATCTGTGAGAAAGAAAAAACTGAAACCGCCATGCATTCATAGAAGTGATAAAAGATAATTTTGCATTAGAAGCTGTTATTGACGTGGGTTGTCTGAAAAGCAAGGAAACAGACCCCGAGATACGTAAGGCTTGTGAAATTTGCTCGCTTGTTGTGTGTTTGTCAGTACAGCATTATTTATTAGTGTCACAAACCTATACATATATATAGTTAATCGCTTTGGTCTCTGAGAGGCACTATCAATCTTTTCCTTGAAAAGTTTAATTCATTTTCTGTAGTACTGGTTTATAATCAAGACTAGAGAAAAATATGAATTATAATCAGAGATGGGGATTCGTGTGTTTTTGTTTAAGTCTACGGAAGTGTGAAAGAAGACTCAATTAAATTTCAATGCTCGATGATACCAGCATTTCCTTCGGTTGCTGGTCTTTTGTTTATGAGCTCCTTTATAAATATCGTTTATATACCAAAATGTTTCGCTTTTCAAATCCGACTCATTTCTTACACAAGAAATTCTTATAAAATAAACTAGAGTATATCTCTAAAAAGCGCGGATCAATTAATTGATTTTCGAACTTACAGGCCACAAAGTGAGCATATTTAATAGTTCTAATTGACATTACCCTTACTAAATATTTAGAATAGAATAGTTGAATCATATTTCAAATTTATATTCAAGCAGAAAGCGAGGAAAAAGTGAATTTAGAGTTGAGTTCACTCCTATCTTGGCAATTCCCGTTTTGTGCTTATAATGTTTGTAGAAGGTGACGAAAATAGATACTTTATTTCGCGACATTCATACGTTTATATGTACCTTTAGGAAATACGCATGCAGAAATGTTAATATAGATGCCATGATTTCGTTTGCTGCATGGTACAGCTGTGAAAGAGTACAACATTGGATACATGATCATGTACGTGTGTGAAAACATGAATGAATATTATAATCTCTTTTCAAAATTTAAATTATATACATTAGTCCGTGTTTGTAAAAGTTCATTTTTACAAGAAGGCGAAAAAATACAATAAAAATATGCTAACTGCAAAATCTAAAAAGCGCTTGTTTGTTTTTCATCATGTTACTAATCCGTCCATGTCAATACAAGTAGTTCAGACAAAGGGGAAAAAATCTACGTTTTGCTGGTTTACTGACTAAAATCCAAAAACGTTGTATAATGATGGTGATTCCCCGAGCTCCCTGGTCATGTTGTTTTGGATAACACAAGAATAGGCTAGATGCGTTAGAATTTTCAGACTAACACAACATTGAAATGGGGGTATTAGAGGACGGCGGAGAGGAAAAAACGATAGCGACTGGTCCATTTACCCATTACTCTTAGCGCACGAAAACTTTAATTTGACGCTCTTCAAAACTTAGAGAAGAGTTCTAAAACCTTCAAACCTAGTATACACAAAGCCGTTAGCACAGGGACAAATATTGCAAAAATATGGTTTTCCTTGTACTTTATGGGTGTAAGGTTCAGCAGCTACTGTGGTAGAATGTATACAGTCGCCATCTTTTTTCCAACGGAAGATTATAGTAAGACAACAGCAAAACTGGCTCAACAGTTTTGCCCAGGACTGCAATAAGAACTTCCTTGGAAAATCTAGGAAAGTGTCCATTTTTTCCTAAATAAGCCGGTACAGTGAAACCTCCGTTTAACTTCAAGTCTTTCTTGGTCAGGTTAACAGTCTAGTGCCAGTGGATTTCAAGAAGCGTATAACGCTTCCAAGGAAACTTACAAATTGCGAACCAGTGTGTAATCTACTGTTGTTAAAGGAACGCTTGAAGTATTTCACTATCCGCTTGTTGCAATTAAGCAAACAAGTTAGATCCTTACCCGCCTAGACAACTCAAAATTCAATTGACTGTCTCACGGCTGTTACACTTTTTCCAGAGAGGGGGTAAATATTAATTACTAAGCATTTTTGCAATGTTTCTCTCAAGTATTCTTTATCTTGCTGTCTTACAAACAGATTGATCATCTACGCGTACAGATGTTGAAATTGGCCACGAAACTGTATTACTTCACTGTTGCCTATTTTTTAGGGCCTGCTTACATGGAGGGAGCGTGCCCCGTCTATCTGGGTTACCCAGCTAACCGAGCTACTCTGGGAGAGCCCCTGAACTTCTCACATATTTCTTTAGAAAACGCTTTGAAGCGTTTACATGCTAGACAGGGTGGCCCGCCTACCCGAAGCACCGTGTCTACTTGCCCGGGGCACCCGGCTAGACGGGATAGCTTTTTACCATGTAAACGGTTCCTGCCGGGATATCCCGCGTAACCGAGGTGAGATAAGCCGCGAAAACATGGCGGCGCGAGGTGAATTTTTTCGTAGTTACCATTAGCCAGTGTTATCTGCCGAACAGAATGGCAGTCAATCTGAAGAGATCAGTGTAATAGATGAGTCTCAGGCGGAGAACAGGCCCATGCCTGTGCAGGAAGCTGAAATAAGATGAAAAAAGTCCCCCCCCCCCTTTGGTCGGCCATTTTGTTTCTTGTTTCTGCTCAAAAGATAACTCGCGGGCTATGTGCCAGCCCTTCTAGCCGGGTAGCCAGGTCAGCCGGGGCACCCTCCCTCCATGTAAACAGGCCCTTATATCTGTCAGCTTTAAATTGTGGTTTTAAGTACATTCCTGGATAGAACTAGTTGACACGAATCGAAAAAAAAATTACTTTTTCCTGGATTACTGAATAAAATCGTAGTTATGCTAAAATCGAAAACGTTGTGTAAGGAATGGTGATTCCCCTAGCTGCCTGGTTAAGTTGTTTTGGACAACACAAAAAATAACCGGGATGCGTTAGAATTTTCAGACCCATACAACACTGAAATGGAGATAATCATTACTATACCTCCATTTCAATGTTGTAACAGTCTGAAAATTAGAGAGGACGGCGGAGAGTCTTTGATGCAGTTTGATTCCATCTTAGTATTGTGTGCGTAATTCTTCGTAGGAAAAAAAGATGTTGACTGGTACATTTACCCATTACTTGCCCTCTTCAGTAGCACACGAAAACTTTAACGCTCTTTAAGGAACTCAGATAAAAGTTCAGTCCAAAACCTTCAAACCTAGCATACCCAATTCTGTTTGCACAGGGACAAATATTGCAAAATATGGTTTTCCTTGTACTTTATGGGATAATTAAGATTCGCCTGCTATTATGGTAAAATGTGCAACCGCCATCTTCTTTACAACGCGGAAGATTATAGTAAAACAACGGCAAAACTGTCTCAACAGTTTTGCCCAGGGCTGCAATAAGAACTTCCTTGGAAAATCTAAGGAAGTGTACATTTTTTTCCCTGAATAAATACAGTGAAACCTCTGTTTAACTTCAGGTCTGTTTCGGTCAGGTTAACAGTCTAGTACTAGTGGATTTCAAGAAGCGTAGAAACGCTTTCAAAGAAACTTACGAATTGCGAATCGAGTGTGTAATCTACTGTTTTTAAAGGAACGCTTGAGATATTTCACTATCCGCTTGTTGCAGTTAAGCAAACAAGTTAATTAGATCCTTACCCTCCTAGACAACTCAAAATTCAATTGACTGTCTCACGGCTGTTACACTTTTTCCAGAGAGGGCGTAAATATTAATTACTAAGCATTTTTGCAATGTTTCTCTCAAGTATTCTTTATCTTGCTGTCTAACAAACAGATTGATCATCTGCGCGTACAGATGTTGAAATTAGCCACGAAACTGTATTACTTCACTGTTGCCTTTAATTTGTGGTATTTAATGCAACTGTAAACATCAACAAACAGGTACAACAAACATAGATACTAAGAAGTTCTCGTGCTAACTGGTGGGTGTAAATATAACAGCTATAGGAGCGTGAACCGTGCGTTGTGTCGTGAAGCGTGGTATAAAAAAAAAATGTGAATTGTGACTTTTAGCGTGATCTAAAGTGTGAACCATGAATCACCCAAAAATTACCTTAAAACGTAATATTGTTATTTTCTTCCAAGGAAAACAAAAGTTCAGATTTTGGTTTGCCACAAATTTAGCGATTATTTAATTCTGCTTTTGGGACTGATAATGGTAACCCCGTTTGAATACTCTCGATATTTTTTTGAAATTAAAAAAGACAGTTGGATTTATCGATTTCTTATGCCGTTTTGGAAAAAGCTCCTTAATAACATTGTAGCAAAATTAATAGTGAAACCATACTCTAAGGAAGTCATGCGTTTGAATCCACAAACAGTGCGATAACTAAAACAGCCTCTCGACTGTCATCTGTAGCATTCTGTTCTCGCTGAAGCATGGACGTCTTCACTGATGCAAAGAAGCAATTTCAAACAGTTTTCTCAGTCATGCATAATAAACATTAACCCGGTCACACGCTTCTGAGATTTTACCTCCAAACAAAGTAAATCTTATTTGGTAGAAAGCTACACGACGGAAGTAATTCTAGAAACTTGAAATTTTAATGCAGTGCGCCACGTTCCTTTGTCGGCACTAAAGTTTTAAGAAATTTCTAGCATAGGCAATGACCTACTGAATGGCTTCTCTATGAATTCCGTTTAGCAGCAGGCTTTTACGGGTCAAGATAACATTGTGGCGTGGAATTGTTTTCGCTCTGGGCGAAGAAGGTTGCGATATCTTGCGATGGTTTCACGGCATAGCAAAAAGGCAGATGGACAAGCGATTTGGTGTCTATGTAGTCTACCTATTGTGATTTTCCCGTTTATTGTCATTTTTCTGCTCCATCGGAGTTTTTCTGCCGACGAGTTTCTTCAGCATTCTGGATTTAAAGCCAACACGCCTGCGATGGCACTCAGAAAAGACATGCGCTTACTCAAAGAGCAAAATGAGTTTTTCGAAACATTGCTGAACATGACAAAAGCTCCTCCTACCAAGCCGTCCACGGTTTCCAATGTTGTTTTCGCCGTTGATTCGGGAAGGCGAGATCCACCTGCCAACTCCGATCTGGTCGAATTAAACAGAGAGGAAGAATCTTCGGATCACGACGGAAAAGTCGTAATCGTAACGCCCGAACCTGACACTGAAAAAGCAGGTAAAGTAACTTTTGTCCCCAGAGAAGACGAAGTTACTGGACACGCGTTGCTGTCGGCATTTTTCGAGCAAGTCGTTCCTGATTCCATGGCTGGAAAGCTAAACGTTCACACATGGCAAGGAATTTGTGGATCTTATGTTGAACAACTCCGACATTCACCGCTGTTTCCTCGTTTTCCCTATATGCGAAAATTTTTACATCAGTTCAGATCGCACCAGGAAGAAAGTGACTTCGGAGAGAGAATATTCGGTTTTATTCACCCCGAAAAGCAAGGCTTTCACGAGTTCGCGATTACTTCCGATGATACCTCGGAGCTGTGGTTGAGCTCCGACAGCAACCCGAAGAAATCAAGATTGATTGCCGCCGTGTATTCGGCGAGTGGCGCAGCCTGGACAACTCCTTATAATTTCAAAAAATACCCAATTCAAGTTTCCAGGAAAATTGCACTCAAATCCTCTAGAAAATATTACATTGAGGTGTTACACAAACAGTCTAAAGGGAGAAGCCATGTTCAAGTATTCTGGAAAGATCCTGGTTCGCAGACGTTCAGAATAATCCGGGGTAAATACTTATCTCTCTTTGTCGATGATAGAGACAAACACGAGGAAGGCACCATGGAAGACATAGATTTTCATAGCTATGCGCCGCCAGGAATACCAAGCCACTCCAAGCGGAAACTGGACTCTAGCGTTAAGAAATTTCTTTATAAGTGCTAAGAACTCGTGCTTAGATCATGCGTTCGGGAGAATTAGCACTAGTTGAGTTCAGAATGTGCTCGCAGTTTACCTGTCGAAGTTGCTTAGCAACTGATCGTACCGTAATGGGGTGAAAACTCTCGGAGTGTTGTATTCTCATGGGCTCGTGATTTTCTGTCATTGGATTAAAAAAAAAAAAGGAAACTCTACGAGTGCACCAGAGAAGATAAGCCTAACATGCATGGTACCTGTATATGTATAAACAATGACCTTCATTGGCGAGAAAAGTAAGCGCGGATATTGGTCCGCGGAAGTGATCTGTTTAAAGAAGCATACAATTTTCCGAGAGCGTAGTTCCAGAAAAACTGTGAGGAACAGAGAATGTTCAAGGACAAATATTCGAGAATATTTTCGCGTCAAACCAGGGCTATTATTGTGTTTGTATCCTTCAAGTATTTTTCGTAACACCCGCAATTTTTCAAAATTAGTGGATTATAAACTGTGTTGTCAACATAAAAGACTGACACAACTGTATTATTGACTGAGAAAATTCAAAATATATGCATGACAACAAAAAGTAACGAGAAATTAAAAGAAGACTTTTTTAACAGCGATGATGTGCGTTTTTTGTCAAATTGCTGAAAATT
>CM042759.1:6689620-6726308 GCA_022496165.2 Catalaphyllia jardinei
AAATTTTTACAATAAAAGTACTAAATATTTTGATATCAATTGTCTTCTTTTGTTTCACTCTTTCAGCTATATAAAGCTCTATGGACGAAAGTTTTCAAAGGTGGACCATCTGAATTTTATACAGATCTTCTTTGAACTAACAACAGCTCCTAATCTTGATCCTCAGTATGTGATTGCCTTTGGTCATGTGTTGATTCTGCTACTCAAGTAAGTATATTTAAATTCATTTTATTACATTCTTTACACACAGCATAATTTATTATTAATGGATCCTGTGAACCTAATGCACATGAGCAAAGCCCCACACCTTAAAAAATTAATTAAGGTAACCCATCAAGCCAAAAATATTTGGTTGTCATTTGAAGAAGCTATTGGAAAAAGGGGATAAGTGATGTTTTTGGTTGTTTCTGTTTCTTGCTCCAAATGGGCTGAATTTTTGCATGCAGCCTTCATTTCAGTTGAAAAACATTGCCCTGTAAATTTTTTTTGCTGGCTTGCTCTTCGTTTTCGAGAAATAACATATGCAAAAAAGGTACGCCACTAGGAAAAACCAAGTGGATTTTTGCATAAACTTAAGTTACGTGATGTCTCAAAAATGAAGCAAAAAACTTTAGCGGAAAAACTACAGGACATTGCTTACTACCATTTTCGAGCTACCGTAAATGGGCAACTTTTCTCTGCGTTGTTTCACGCTTTAAAACATTCAATTACAATCCAGCAAAATATTGATCTTTCGCAATGTGTAACCTTCAAAAATGTTGTTTTCAGGTAAAAACCATTAAAAATTTGATTTTATTTTAATGTGCAAACACAAAAACGTTAATTTCACTCAAATTACAGCCAAATGTTAATTTCACGCAATGCACAAGCTAGAAGTATGTTGATATCAAGTCATTTGCAGACAGTAAAAAATTTATATTTCATGTTATCATGCCACCGCAAGGACTTTGATTTCACCTAGAGAACAGTGAAAAGTTCATTTCACACACCATGTACGCTCAATTGAAAGGCCGTGTGCAAGAACGTGCCCTATATTTTTCGCTAAAATCGAACATGGCCAGATCAGCTCCAAACTTCGCATGCCAATTTGTTTTCTATTAGCGTTGTTTTAGTTTTAATTTTTTCATGTGCTGTCTTTAACCCTTAGGGTTAAGATTTCCAAGTATCCTTAGAGTTACAGCTCAAAACTAGGGTTAGCGTTGAAGGTTGGGGCTACGGAACAAGGTTAGGGCTAGCGTTTGGGGTCAGAGTTATGGGTCGAGCTTAGAGTTAATGTTAAGGGTTAAGATTATGGCTTAGGGTTAGGGTTAGCGCTCAGGATTAGGGTTATTTCTTAGGATTAGCGGGCTAGCGCTTAGGTTTAGCGCTAGTGCTTGGTTGTTAGGGTTAGCGCTTCAGATTAGCTAGGTTAGAGTCAAGGTCAGGATACCTTGGGGTTAGGGGAGTATGAAACAAAGGAAAAACAATCTCGACTTTTGAAATCTATTGCATGCATCAATACCTAAATCAAGTCAAAGAGTAGTGCCTAGAGAGACAGGTTGAACGTTTTGCAAATCAGCTACTTCAGTGATTTAGATGTTTCTATGTGAAATTATCTTTTTGCTACAAAACTGCTGGTTCTATGAAATGATTATATCTGACAACAAAGAAAGAGGAAGCCTTAAGCTAACATGCTGCTCATGCCGAAGAAAAGCGCATGAAACGGAAAATTTATCAGCAAATGAACGCTGAAATACAAAGCAAAACTTACATTTGAGCTGAAGTCTTCTTCTTCCTAACCTGCGATCAAGCGTTCAATGTCCATGTTCTTCGCGGCGGGCTCGATCTTGGCACAGTTCAAAGTAATCATCTGTTATCATTATAGAGGGTCAACGATACACACTCACGGAGATACACACTCACGGAAAGCTTGCTTACCAATTTAACTGATATCTCCTTCAGTTGGCTTCTGTTTGGCCAGTAAAAATGGCTTTAAATCTGTTTAATTTAGCGTTAACTTTCCACTTAAACTTAACACAGGTCAAATTCAACTTTGCTGCCTGGCCTTTCTCACCAGTTCCCGGCCGTGTGACCTGAGTCACGCTATAAGTTGTGCACAAAATGGTCATGGCGCTTTATGTATGAAAGATTATTATGGGATATCCCAGAAATTTTGACAGTGAACAATGCTGGGCCGCTAAATTCCAGAAAATAATAAGAGTCTAGAAAGCAGTTCTACTTTCCGAAACTGACACACCCCGAGGTTTAGCAAATGAGCCATAAGTCCACGACAGATGCTTTGTTTTGGAAGAAGAAGCCGTTTCTAGACTCTACTGCCTGGTTCACTTGTTCTTCAATGGCTAAGTTAACGGCAGACTTAAACAATGATCTCAGAACAAAAACACGTCTCGGTTCTTTGAGGCATGCTGGTGACTCATAGAGGCCCAAAGGCTTAATGATGCCAAATCTCCTACCAGGCGGGCACAAATATTCCTCGAATAAGCTTTGAATATCGGTGGAAATAATGAGCAAACTCTGCTTGATTAACAGGTAAGCTCTGAATAATCGATGCTGTGCGCGCCAAAAGCCCAAGTCACAATAGAGAGATTAAGCTTGAATTTACGTCAAACGGCGAACGGCAAAAATGAAACTTTTGCTGCTTGTCTCTTTAGTAGAGTGAAAATATTTGTATTTGTGGTGAATAGTAGGAGACATTTTTCTATTTTTATGTGATTTAATTAAGGATTAGAAGAAAAGAACACAAATTCAGAGGTCATCTTTGCCGATTGCCGTCTGCCGTAAAAAAACGGCAATTCAACTACAAAGACACGAAGATAGATCTTTTCTATGCTATTTTCCTTTGACGTAAAAGACAGTCAAGATTTTGTGGGATTTTATTTTGACTTCATACAATATAAAAAAGTCTGCCTGTTTGCTGCTCAACAAATTAATTGTGCTTAAGGTTTCTTTTGTTGTTTATTGAACAATACATCTACAAAAGATGCCGCTTGGAAAACTGAGGGTTTTTTTTCATACGTTATTTCTACAAAATGAAGAGCAAGCCAGCCCAAAAAATTATGGGGCAATGTTTTTCAACTGAATTGAAGGCCGCATGCAAAAATTCAGTTAATTTGTGAGCGAGTAACAGAAACAATCAAAAACATCACTTTTCCCCTTTATCCACTGGCCTCGTCCTTTGATTGTTTGTACGTCCATAATGCCACTTGACTGAATGTATGCAAGTGGAACCCGATTCATCCATGTTCAATTCATTCTATCCAGAAGGAAAGAGAGGTGCTCCTATTCACTTCATACAACAAACGCAGAGTTATGTGTAATTATTGGCCGCACTGGTCACCACAGTGTATAGTTGTATAGTTGTATTGAGATTCATGTGGTATCTCTGATTGGATAAGGTTGGTTCTCACTTACAATAAATTCAAAGCCATGTGGTGCAGAAGGTGACAAATGCATCAATTAATGTACATAGTTGACTAGTAGTAGAAGAAGAAGAAGATTCTGAAGAGTGGATCTCTGTGGCTTGGAAGAACTGATACAATGAATTGAATGTTCGCTATACTGATGCTGATCGCAACTGAAATTGAAACCTAAAATTATAATCCTAAAAACAAATTATTCACAAGTGAAGTATGATCCTCGCAGTAAATTTTCCAATTTAAGCAACTGGAAAGAAGAAGCCTGAAAAAAATCAGGGCTTCAACAGGATTCGAACCCATGACCTCCGCGATACCGGTGCGATGCTCTACCAACTGAGCTATGAAGCCACACATTGGGAGCAAGGTCAAATTATTGAGTTTATATTTTCCCGTGCAGTGAAGTTATGTTCACCTTGCTCCCAATGTGTGGCTTCATAGCTCAGTTGGTAGAGCATCGCATCGGTATCGCGGAGGTCATGGGTTCGAATCCCGTTGAAGCCCTGATTTTTTTCAGGCTTCTTCTTTCCAGTTGCTTAAATTGGAAAATTTACTGCGAGGATCATACTTCACTTGCATCTATAACCGCAGTTCAAATATGAATTATTTCATATATACATCACAAATTAATCACAAGCTGTCAAGTAAAGGAAAACCAACTATTCATGAGCTGTCAAATTTAGGAAACTGCAATTACTAAACTAATTGAGACCACAGAGAAACATGTAAAAGTAATCACGCATTGTTCAAAGTCATGCATTCTTTGTAAGTGTTCAGTCACATTCGTAGATCACGTAATGAAGTTGGGACTGTTCATAACACCAAGTGACAATATAAAACATCCGTGAAGGTATACGTGTCCATGCACGTACTAAAGTACATCATGTAACTTCTTAACTTTGTATTGACTCCCTTTAGAAAACGAGAACTTATCTCAAGAGATGACCTTGTTCTGCCATGGCGACCTCTTCATGACCTGGTGGACTTTACATTTCATTCCAAATATGAAGTGGCTGGACTAAAGAAACATCCCATGTAGGTTTTGAAACCTTTGAGCTTTTCTTGTGCTGTTCAAAACAATTTGTACTGTAGTTTAATGAAAGGCATGGATTGCGTATAAAATAAATACATTTCTCAAACTATTAATTATTCATGCAGCTCTTACCCAACCAGAGCATCTTGTTCTGGTCAGGTGGATGAGTTTAGAAACCCAATGAAACACGAGTTGAAAACACGGATGCAAATTTTCTTAATTTGCATACTGATAAAGCAACAAAAACACTTGGCAATAAAAAACTTAATCACACTGTCATTTTACAAAACAAACTTTAATCCTAAATTATTTACTGCTAATGTTGAATGTAATGGTACCGTTATTAAACTACCCAAAATAGAAAAGACAATTCGCTCAATGGTGGTGACCTCGTGTTTTGGTTCACTTTCAACCTTGCTGTACACTTCCGACCTCAAATGGCACTGGCGTTAGAAATTTTATCAGACTAAATGCACACGTTACCTCGGAATAGCACCAGCCACACACTTTTCCCCTTCTTCGCTAGTTTTAAGAGGTCTAAATTTGCACTTTGCCATTGCTTTGCGAAGCAACATGTTTGCTCAGAACTGACAAACAGCTAGGTAACAACGTGCCATCAGTTGATGAATATTCCACAATTGTCTCAGCGCAGCAATTAGGTGATAGGATCATGCACATTTATTTGAGGATCATGCACAGTTCATATCTCAAATATAACATTTGAATTGAGAAAACTTATTCAAATGATAATTTAAACTAATTTTCTTTGTTGGAGAAGTAATTTCAAAAACTCATGCTTCGGGTCTCATCAGGTTTCCAAATGCTCGAAAACAATAGAACCACTTGGCCTGCAGCCTCATGGTTTCAAATGTATCTCACATTTGGAAACCTGATGCACTCGTTTTTAAAATATTATGTAATACATGTACATACATGTACATTATAATGCAATGCACACATTTGTATGTGTTTGAGTGTACATGAAGCTGCTTTGATCCTGACGCAATGCAAATTTATTTGAATGATTAAAGAAATATAGGAGAATATATCATTTAGTGGTCAGTATAAATGAAGTACATGTAGAATTCACGAATGCCATTCTCTGATTGGCTACTCTACTCACTTTCTATTCTGTAATAGATACAATGTAACAAGTAGCAAAGGAATGTGCCCTTGTTAAGAAAATGATGGCCACTTGGCATTTTCGAATTGTCCTTGGAGAAGATTTATTTTGATAAAGTTTGTGAATGAATGTCTAGTAGATTTATATACACCCTGTATATGTACATCAGACTAAAACAATTCGACTCGATTTCTATGCCTGATACAATGTAGTTGACAAGGGCATAGCCAACTATCATGCATTAGTATAAATCTACTAGCGTTCTATCACAAATGCCGTTCTCTGATTGGCTACGCTACTCACTTAATGTATCTATTCTGTGATAGATAGTGAGTAGTGTAGCAGCATGTGCCGGGGGTCACTTCTTTGTGTTGTGAAGTGTCTGTATTTTTAGAGAGGATTGACAGTAGATAAATTTTTGGACGACTTGTAGATTTATACTAAAACAGTTAGATTACCCGCTCTTGATTTGTATACGTGATAAAAATCTCAAGCTCATAATCTAATTGTTAAATAGAAATACTTGATAAAAGACCTTCAACACTTCCTGTATGTGAAGTTTTTATACTAACGTAGAGCCCCTTTACAGTCTGTGATGTGTTAAGGGTTATTATGTGCATGACACATGAACAATAACAAACTTTTTTATATTTTCTATCGTCTACCAGAAAACTTGAAGAGACAGTGAAGCATGTCGTCCGTGTATCCAGAGTGTAAGTTGTAGAAGTTACAGACTGTATACTCAATGGTACTTTTGTATACTTATGGTAAATTACAATAAAAATTAATAAGAGATGTACTTAGATACAGTATGTACATGTAGCAGTTGTACATTTACCTTGTTACTGTGAGATGATTTTCCTTGGACACAAACTCTGTCTAGTCAATATGTATCCTCAGTTAAATGCAAAACAGGGAACAAGGATTTTTTACGACCCTTTATTTGACCCATACCGTATGTCAAACATTAAATAATGTGGTAGTGCATATTAATTGAAGGCCTCCGTGCAAAAAGGGCATACATCGGTTTTTTGACTGATTTTTATTTTGTGTGGGATTGAGCTAATTTTTGACAAACTTGTTCCGTAATTGTTTTGATCAATTTGCGCTATATTATCCAGAAATAGCATATGCAAAAAACCCAGTTTTGCGCGAAGCTGCATCTCAATGAGCAAATCTTTCGAAGGTGGATTTAAACGTGAGGCAAACTTAAACGTTTACTTTTAGCAGCTTCAATAGCACGTTTATTTTTAAATAGATGTTTTGGTTTGTAAAATAAGTAAGACAAGCTAATTATTTTGAGATCAATCGTATTTCAACTGTGTTAAATTAGTGCCCATTTATTTCTTTCCTCATTTGTTTGGTAGTAGCTGAATAAGACTCCCAAAACATTTTTGAGCAATAAACAAACTACGTACCTCGTGGTCACCGTAAATTGAATATGCAGAAATCCAGCGTGGAAGTTGCTGTTTGCTTTTAAAACCTAAAATTCCCAGATATGTACATGGGACCAAAAAAATTAATCATAGAAATGCGAAAGGAAGTTCAATAACAATAAATTTTCATTCAAGCTGAGGTGAAGAAACCTATTTAAGAGCAAAAAAATTTCCAAATTTTTCAGACCTGCTACGCTGCAGAAATGAAGAATTAATTTGAACATGCTACCACATGTTCAAATTAATTCTTCATGCTAAGTGCGAGCTTGAGTTTTTACCGACAGCTTTTGCTGTCATTGGCTTTACCAATCGTTCTTAAAGTTGAATTCAACTTCAAAGTAATAATGTACCTTTGTTTACCATTTTTGTTTCTCAAATCTGAAAAGCTGTTTAAATATGTGATCTGTCGTCCAAACTTACTTGAAAGCGCTCCGATCTTCATGTTTCGTGGCGATAGTAGGAAGAAAAACTTCTTCACCAGAAAGGTTTTTGAGGACTTTTGACCTCTTGATTTTCTGTTCTGAGGCCACCTAAATATTGATTTGTATTTTTCTTTTTTATTTTGAACACCAAAGCAGTAATTTCTACATGTTGAGAATGAAAATGAGACCTTGGAAGTGTAAGATTTGGCCCACAACGAGTCATGATTAACTGCACTTTTCGAGTGCACGATTTTAAGACGAAAAACCATCTTTCTAAAACCCCTAAAGTCCTCTAGAAATATGCTCAGAAAGTCCATTCTGATTGGTTTATTTGTCCTCAAGAACAATAGCACAATAAGAGAACCAAAGAGTCTTCAGGGAGGGTAGGAAAGTCAATTGTCTCCACATGCATTTTTTCGGGCAGTTACAAGGGGCACAGGGAAGTGGTGAGGTTTTTCGCACAGGTGGTTATGGGCGGCACAGGCATCAATGGGTTAATTGGCAATGTAGAATAACAGTCACAATGTCATGTGACTGTACTGTGTTAATCTCTTTGGCCACATGAAAATAATAGTTTACTAGCTAAATGATAGAACAACACCCAAGAGCTACATGCAGTTATAAAAATAAAGAAACACTAAGGATGGGATTGACACATATTACAAACGATGAACTTGAAAATTTAGGTAATTTTTTAACTTGCACAAACCATGATGCAGGTTGTTTAATCTGAAGTGAATTATCCACAAAATACCGGTACCAAGGTGACGAAATGCAAGATGGAACAATACCCATACTTGCCCTTTGTTCATGCTCTCATTGTCCATTTGCAAACATTTCACTTCAGATTGAGACAACTGTACCCTCAGATACAGTGTACATCTTTAGTCTTGTCATTCAGCAGCCTTGAGTAACTTGAAACTGGACGGTTTTCCCAGTTGCACTTCATATTACCAAAACAGGAGTAAAATGCTAATGCTTGACGGTCACTCAACTCCTCTGACATACTGGATCAGAACAGATTAAAACCTTGAACCTGCGTGTCTTATTTTCAGGTATTTTTCAGAGGACTCCACCCAGGAGATGCTTGATGAGTGGCGGCCATTGATGTGTCCTTATGATGTTACATTTAGCAGAGCAATGTTTTACTTTTCCCTGTTTTTGCCGACAACACTCTTGCCTGAAAAGCATCACAAAGGGCTCAAGTAGGTAGTGATTTGTTGATTAATCATAACTGCAGTCAGTCCAGGGGTTTCATTTAGTGCCGGGCACTGCACAAATTCACTGGCTGTGAGTATGATTTTGTCTGCCTGGTTTGAAAATCTAGGTAAAGACTTAATTTTCTTATAAAGAAGTTCAGTTCTGCATGAGAGAACAAAACCCCTGAATTGTACTACTCGAACTTTATTCATCTTGCAGTATTGGCTTGTGTGTGTAAATTGAAATGTTTATTTAAAGTGCCTGATGAAAGTAATAATTATATTGATGGGAAACTTGAAAAGACTGACTCCCGCTCCGTGGGCTACCCACTGACCCCCACTCCATGGACTACCCTACGGACTACTCCGCAGACTACCTTATGGACTACCCCCATGGACTACCCTAAATAAACAACCAAATTTCCGTTTACGGGGGAAAGAGGCACAAGAAGCCCACCTGCTCCACCTACACAATCATAATTGTATGAAAAACAGGCACCATTTTCTTTTTACTGACTTCCTCAACCCAGCCGTTTTTGATTGATGGCATAATTATAGACTACAGTAGATGTACAAGACAAAGATACTCTGTTCACCATGTTTGTTGCGATCAAACTTATTGGAAAAAAATTTGCTGGCACTTAATTGCAAACTCACCACATAGCTTTGTGACTGCTTTCCCCCAGGTTGTGGTTTGAGGAGCTGTTAGGGATTTGGCAGTCGTGTACCAACAGCCCAAGATGGGAAGAGGTAGAGTATGAGCCATGAGCTACATGTACATGTGCATGTCAAAGCGGAAATTTTAATGAAGGTTCCTACTGTTATATCAAGTTGAACCTTGCTCCCAGTAGCCAAGCAGTACTACAATGTAGTTTCTGACCTGGGCCAAGGCTGGCATTTAAAACTACAGTCTGTGGCAATTTCTGGACATGACAAAAAGTAAGAATGACTGAGGCAATGCACATGGTTAAATTCTCGTCCTAGGTGCAGTATTTTACCAGGGTGTTTGTGATGACCATAAAGAACAGAAACAAAAAAAAGTGACTGTCAGTGTCTCGGTTTGCCTGTTACTACTGGAAAATTGATTCACTTATTTTGGCTCGAAAAAGAAGAAACCACAGAGGAAGAAGTGCCATCAGGGCAAGCAAAACAAAACCAGCCCCCTCCCCTCCCCCCACCCCTTAGCTCAAGGTCTGGATCCACCACCACATGTACAGTGGTTGAAAAAGAAAGCATTGAAACAAAAACACCACTCGACAATAACAGCAATCGCAATAGCTGCATCCTCCAGCACATAATTATACAATTCAATAAATGATCTACATGTATGATGACTCATATTAAGCAAAATGATGTTTGCTACAAACCCTTGGAAAGTTTTGTTACACAGTACATATATATGTACGTCATTCTCCTTTTGCACACTTCTTTCCCCAACGATTTTGTGCAACCATTTTTTTCTGATAGTTTTCTTTTGCTTCGCTCATGATGCACTATAAAGCAAAAAAGGTACTTCATGCACCTCACTGTACAGTAGTAAATGTTTAATGTATGGGCTCCCTTGTAGCTACAAGTATGTTTGTTGCCATGCACCATTTGCCAGCTTGGTGAAAATGTTTTCAAGATGTTTTGAATGTATTTGCATAATTTATAAAGGTGTTCTCCTCTACCAGATGTAATTATTTGATCATCACTTTTCCAGGACTGCTTGAAGTTGTTTGCCAGGCTTGCAAAAGATAACATTGGATTCATTGATTGGAATCCATACCTTGCAACTGTGAGTACACCCTATTTACTCATAAATTTAGTCTGTCCAATTTTTTAATGAAACCCTGTGAAACCGTTACTAATCTGCAGCTGTTCCTGTTTTCTTCAGGTATTTACACGGATCTTAAGGAACTTTCATCTTCCTGTTGGAGGCAATACTCCCATTAGCGGCCTCAAAGATTATTCAAGCATAATTAGCTCATTTGTTATCTGGATTATCAATTCAATGGTAGGCCTGAAATGTTTCTGTTTTTTTACATGTAGGTATCAGATAAATACATGTACATGTAAATATGTGATATAACATGGTTTGAAAAATTGAATTCCACCTTGCTGTTGAGCCAAGTACAATGTAGCTCTCAAATTTTGCTTGCCTTGGGCAAGTCTTGGTTTATTTTGTTTTGAATTAGTTGGCAGACAGCTTGCCTGGGGCCTCACACGTTAGGCAAGTGAGAATGAAAGGAAGCTTGCCGGGAAGCAAAGAATACATGTACTTGTCCTGGATGACTGGATGACCCTTTTTTTGAGCCCTAAAATTTTGAGGGTCAGTGTGAACAAACAATGGAAAGTACGAAATAATGTGCATGTGTTCTGCCATGTATTTGACAAATGATCACCAGATCCAACAAGCATTATTTTTTTGAGGCTTTCACAAGATTACTTGTACATTTTACTAGACAGGCTCTTTACAATTAAGTGCTGTACATGTTAGTGATTATTTTGAAATATTCTGTAATTTCATTTAAATTGCTTTTCAGAGTAGCTCCAGTTCAACTCAAGAACATCTCTGCAAATTGTTCAAAGCACTGGAATCTTTTTACCATCCTTCGAACAGTGGACGTTATTCGGTGAGTACGGACATGCACATTGCATAGTCACAATGAAACTGCCTTTTACTTATATTTTAGTATGGGTATTAAAGGTAGTTATGTACTGATGTAAAGTGTATATGAAATAATTCATATTTGAACTGCGGTTATAGATGCAAGTGAAGTATGATCCTCACAGTAAATTTTCCAATTTAAGCAATTGGAAAGAAGAAGCCTGAAAAAAATCAGGGCTTCAACGGGATTCGAACCCATGACCTCTGCGATACCGGTGCGGTGCTCTACCAACTGAGCTATGAAGCCACACATTGCAAGCAAGGTCAATTTAATGAGTTCATATGAACTCATTAACATACATTTTCTCTACATAATAGAAGTGTAAAATGCAACAAACATGCAAATAGACTGTCAAGCACCTTCCCGTATGGCAAGATATTCACTCATTGCAAAATTGTGAAATTTGTTCAATGTGAGTCACTTTTTTTTGGAGCCATGAATCAAAAGTATATACATTTGTACAGTTTCACCTCTCATAAGCTGTTACAGGCCTTTGAAACCAGTTCAAAAATTAATTTGATTACTGGTTTGGAAAGCTTTTTAGTGATTGAGAACCATAGGTAAAAGTTTAACCACAGGATACATCTCCATGTGTATACATGCTGGTCTCTGTGCATGTAAATCTTGGTAATTCTAGTGGTCTGTATTGCAAAATCACTGTAACACTGCTTGCAGTTGTGGGGAGCCAGTCAGGATACTGGTCTTTTAGCCAGCTTGTCTTTATTATGTTCATGTATGTATGGACATAGACATGTAATGTAATGTTCATCTCTATTTCTTCTTCTCACACACAGGGTAAGCTCCAGAGGTTTCTTTACAACTTGCCCAAAGAGATGAACAAGAGGCTTCACAGGTAAATATAATAATATGTGAAATATATGTTCAGTATCTAGACAAAGTTATCATTAGCTTTTACATAGGCTTAACAACTAAACTACAAACAAATATGTATACAGTGTAAGATAGGTGTCTGTTGTCTGCAATTATTGTTAGTAAGGGTACTGTACCTGTACACCCAGAAGTGTGTTTTTGTTCTCATAGCAACTACATGTACAGAACTTCTTTGACAAATGTGTGTCCACACATGCCCTGCAAAAGCCTTTTTGAACATGTGCAAGTCCATGGCGTATTGGAATTTTATGGTCAGATATCATACTACACGTTCAATGTACTTGTTTGCTCATTATGTGTGGATGATTTACATGTACATGACTGTAATTTCCTCTTGTTACAGCTAAAATTAAAGTATAATCACACTATGATAGTTGTACTGTTTTGCTTACATGTAACTATGTTAAACTTACATGTACATGTACCAAAGTAAATTGCTTAATTCTTTTAGAGAGAGATTTCCAAAGAATTCTTGGATGACCCCCATTCCAGAAGAATCCAAGCTGAAGGATGATGACCTGACAGCATTTGTAGAGTGCCTTAAGCCGGCTGTCATGCTAGCAGTGTTTAACAAGAGTGGAAGCTTTGATGCTGCTGGAGCACTCCAAAATTTAGCTCTGATCAAACCAGACATAGTCCTTCCTACTCTATTAGACAAGTAAGCTTTAGTTAGCCAAACTGTAATACAGGCCATCTGATAGGGTGCGGAAAAAATGGAAAATTATGTGGGAATTTTCTGCAAAGTTATGCGGATGAAAGTGACAATTATGCAGAAAAGACGCTAGATTATGCGGAAATTTTTCAAATTGATAAAACTGTTCCCTTGGCTTTTTTCGATATTGTATAAAATACACTGTGACGTATTACCAAGAATTTTACTCCTTTATGACATGTTTGGCCTTTTGCTGCCATTCGTGAACAGGTATTTCCTCGTTCAACACAGTTTCATTCCATAGTTTTTGTACTTGAGTTTCTCCAAAGCTTAGTAACCAGGCATTAAATCAGATGAGGGAAACTGGACACTGGAAGTAACCAAACTAGAACCCAGGCTCATCAAAAGACTATGGAATGCTGTAGGTTTAATTAAAATTGTTTACAAATGAAAAGATGTGTTTTTGTCGCTGTTTTGGGTGAATAACTTCTTCAAAATGATCAATCTCTTCGCTAATTTTGCTTCTGAGGATGGTAAGCAGTTGCTTTCTCGCTTATATGTAGCAATTTTCTAGTTTTATGCGGAAAAATGCCCCAAGGATGCGGAGGATGCGGAAGTAGGTGAATTATGCACAAACACTTCCGTCAGTCATGCATTCCTTATATGGTATTGTAGGAATGCCAGTCTTGACTTGTTTTCAAGAATAATGCGGTCACTTGTGTTGCCTGTTCATTCAACATGGAGTGGTTGCTTCTTATTCCTTAAGTTTACTTTGAGGAGTGTTTTTTTGCTTGTGCAGGTGTTGACAGTAGTGTAACAATTACAGCAAGATTTCAGCATGTGGGGGAGGAATATGTTAAGATATCCAGAAAATCTACAATGGACCTCCACAGTTGATCAGCCAGCTCTGACAGGATAAGCAACACAAAATGGACAGTAGATGAAAAAACAATTGCACAAATCGGCATAAATAAAGGAACTTGCAGGAGAGTCATTGAACAATAACACAATCTCTTGAAGTGTATGAAGACGAAACACAGAAATGTCTTCAGTTTGTAAGAAGGAAGATAGTTGGTGTGGCTTCCATAAATCGATTCATAAAGAACATGAGCTCTACGATAAGAAAAGGAACAGACTATTATCCAGTTTTATTTACAATAAACGATCAGCAATCAGTGTCATCTACTGCATGTTTGTTTATGCTGTTATATGTGATTTTTTTTCACCTTCTGCCATTTGTCTTGCTTTTTCAGTCCTGGCTGGCCAACAAACTTTGGAGGTATTTCTGTTGACTTTCCAAATTTTCTTCACAAAAATTTAATGTCTTGTTCACATGTAGAAATCTTGCTATAACGCTAAACCCCTGCATAAGCAAAAACACCACTTGCCAAATTAAACTTGAAGAATAACAAGCAACCATGTTGAACGAACAGGCTCCACAGTGGCCAAAACAAAAGTGGCATCCCTATAACGCTACAGTACATAAGGAACACATGATTGGCAGAAGTGCATTGCCAATTGCTTGCAAGAGTTTTGATTCAGGGGTCGCATATCAACGAAATTGGTGGTAAATACTGTTTTGATCAAGGAGGTCGACAAGCCACACATGTATGTAGATGTGACAAGAGAAATTCAGTCAAGTAAATTCTGTCTTTAATATCCTCCAATAAAGACCTATAACGTCAAGGTGTGTACTTTTTTGTCAAAGGTTATATGTGGCATTGGGTACCCTGACAGAACCTCATCAGTTGACTGCCACTTTAAACTGTGTGACATCTGTAGCCCGGGCACTTGTCAGACCAGATGAGTCCTACCCTGCTGGCCGCAGCCATGTTCTACCATTGTTACAGCTAGTACTTCCTGGAATCGACCCTAATGACTTTAGAAAGGCTTTGGTGAGTGTACATGTAGACTAATGGAGATCAGCAGGTCCAGCTTGTGGTTTGTGTGAGGAAAGGTATTGGTTATCACTAACTGGGAAACATACTGAAAAGTTAAATACTTTGTGAAAGCCTTCTTGAATCCGCTAAGGACCATCTCTAACAGTAACTCTTTTTTATGGCTCAGTGGTTCATTGAATGGTTCAGCGGTTCATTTTTCTTCACACTATTTACACAAAAATGGCAATACATAGAAATGAAATACACTTACAATGGGAAATGCATAGATAAAATAATGATAGCGAGAAGAATTACAGGATGTGTTTGTTGGCCAAAGTAGCAACTGCTTTCGAGTTGGCCACCACCTACTTTCGAGTAAAAAACAAAAGAAAGTTGCACTGAGCTGGTGCTTCCTGGAATCAACCCTTCTGTTGGGTTTGATCATGCTATGTAGCTTTCAGTCTTTCATCATGGGGGTTACATTTCTGTCTCTAGCCTGCAAGCAGGCTCACCTTTAGATTGCAACATTATTTAAAAGTCACTTTCTTGGCATCTCTTCGCCAGTCTCCTTCCTGCCAGATCGCTTTACTCTTTGCTCACATGCGTGACTTACAGTAAAGCTGAGCCTGCTCACAGGCTGTTCTGTCTCAAACTTGTTTGTCTCAAATTCCCATCATCTTGAACTTGCATGTGCAAATAACATATGACTTACTGTGGAGTAGTATACTACAGTATTTACATGTATGCTATTATACTTGTTCATGTAGTTACTGGTACTAGATGGCTTTAAGTGAGCGCTTTGTATTTCAGTGCAGCATTAGTAAATGTACGATATACACATACTTACATGTAGTGATAATGCTCACTTGTACATTTTTGTAGGGCACATTTATGTTCATCTCTACCGTCGTCTGTCTGGTGCCTGTAGTGGACTGTTCAGAGGCTGTGGGAGTTGTAGAAATGACAGAGGTTACAGAAATGTTTTGCATGTTCTTTGTGGCTTACATTAATTTCATTACAACGACGCTACAAGTTGCAGTTTTCTCTTAAACATGTTTCCATGTCAATTGATTATTAAACTTTTTTTAACATTTTCCAGGATGAGAAAGAGTTGTGTTTTGCAACATCTCAGTTTGAAGACTTTGTACTACAATTTATGGACAGGTAAATTCCGATGACATTAGACTTACTTTAGACTACTCATTTTCTGTAAGATCTTCTGGGGTTTTTTGCAGTACATTCCAAGAAACAACGTTTACATATTTATACTTTATAAAGCTGATCATCTTGTAATGGGCATCTTCTGTAGACAGCCTTTGTCACAGCCCAAGGCAAAACACATACATGTACAAACACTACAGTACATACTGTTGAAGAGTGAACGAAAACTCTCGTAATGTGTCGTGGAACCCTGTTAATCCAGAGTTAAACCAATGGGCCACAAGAATCTGGCCATATTAATGGGGCGGCTGTATCTCAAACATAATATGACTGACTGGGCTTTTCTTAAGGTGATGTATTAACAGGGTGCCAGTGAGGCGGGGTTCCACCTTACAACAAGTTTCCAATTCCGAAGGGTGTTCATTTATTGGGGGGGGGTTAATGTACTTTTATCTTGGCAGCACTTTTTTGAAAGGCATGGAGGTGTGTCTATCCCATGAATTGCATTGCATTACTCGCTTCTGATTGAGACTGCTGAAAGCTCCTCTATCTGGACTGTTTGGGCCCAAATTCAAGTGCTGCACACTACATCTTACCACCCGCATGAAATGCCGTAACCTTTATGCAATACCAACTAAAGAGTTCTTGTGAGGTACTAACATCCAGCATCCATCTTTGTGCACTCAACTCTGGATCATGTGGTCTGGGTCTGAGCCCTGGCCAGGGGCACTGGGCATGACACTTTCCTCTCACAGTGCTTCTCTCCACCTGGGTGTATGAATGAAAATGGGTACTGGCAAACGTAATGCCGGAGGTAACCCTGCAATAGACTTGCATCCCACTTGGGGAGAGGAGGAACAAATACTCCCAGTCAGTCCACTTGGCTTGTATGCAGACTTAACTACATACTAACATCCAATTCAGGGTTCTGTTGGAGTAATTTTTGGATAATTGTAATCTTGAAGTAAATCCTCTTTGACAGCAATTATGATGTTTGCCTCAACAACATTGTTTCGAATGGTATCCGAGGCAGTTGTCAATTTTTTTTGTTTCTGTTTTACAGATGTTTTGCAATGATTGACAACTCGTCGTTTGAGAACACGTCAGAGCTGGACAGTACCACAATGAAAGCTGATCAGCGTCACTCCCTGGAGGGCATGATGGGAATGGGTGTGGCCTCAACATTTCACGCTATTCTGATGCAGAGCTCGCCTAAGATTTTCCAGGTAAAGTTCTGTTTTGTACAGGGCTCCTAGATAACTAGTTATATAATTTCCAGTTGATTCTGTTTCCATAAAAATTAACCCCTTAATTTTGCTGCAAAATTCCATCACTTATAATTTCACACATGAAATTACAAATTGCCCGGGCGATGTTTGGCATGAAATTTCTTGATGCAATGAAGTAGTTGAAAAGCCACGATTGTAAGCATAACTTGTCACCTGTGATATTAAAAGGTAATCAAATATTATGATAGTGAAATTTTGTCTTAATTTCACTCGTCACCATTTGATTATGGTTTTACCCATACAAATTTTATTAGTCAGGATATGAAATGTGCCGGCATCCATACAAACGTTCTGGTAAGCCCAAGGTACTACCCTTCTTAGAGAGTTCTGAGACAAAATTTAGGTTTTTTTTTAGGTGTTCCAAAGTTTTTTTTTTCCTGAATAACTCCTCTATCCAATGTTGTATTGAACTGGCTTGTGTGGTCCATAAGTCGACTTATGTTTCCCAATATGGACCTTGCGCTAGAGCATTGTTACATAATTGTTTAGTCACTGTGCATGTACATTTATTTATTCCTTGTGTTTTTTATCAGTGTGCTCTTGATCAGCTGTTTGCTTTTTGTGCCAACAAAGTACTTGAAACAAAGGTGGCGGGAAAGATGGCATCTGACATGTGCCGGGCAGCTGCTAGGGTGAGTTTGTAAAAAATACAGCACCTACTGCTTGGGTTAATAAATGGGTCATAGTATTTAGCACTGCTGTGCTATGAAGACTGTGAATCAAAAAACAGAACTAAAATCCCAACTGGTTGGAGGCAGACCGGTTGGCTACATGTGTTTACAAGAAGTGTAGGAGTTGAATCTGGAGACCACCAAACTCAAATCCACCTAGTGGCAGTGTGAAGGATTTGAACCCGTGTCCTCCAGATTCCAAATCCAGTGCACTAACCACTAGGCCACACCGCCTCTTTGGTTGGTTTGGAGTCTGTGATAGAAATTACCAGGGTCAATTTAACCTTTGTATTGACGGCACTGGAAATGAATGGTTATGGTGATTGTAAAATAGAGAACATTGAGACGAAAATATTATTATCGGTTTTCATCAGTCATATGATGAAAACTAAAATCGTAACCATTCAATGAACAAAGTCAAGAATCTTGGATACGATAGATGATTAAAATATAAATAACCTCGCCAAGAATCAGGTCTCTGGAGGTTTTCATTCGCGAGTTATTTGCAGAAGTGTGTCAACCAAATTTATAGAGCTTTGTATGGAGGTGCCATGTTTGTGTCCTTCAGAGGGACACAAACATGGCGGCCGTAAAGTAACAGAAACATCTGTCACTGAGTTATGCTATTGAAACGAAACATTATTGCTCTAGAGATCCGACACATTAAAATAAATGCTTCTTTTAGTGCAAGCACTGTTTAGTTAGCAAAAACTAATACGATAAATCTTCTTTTGACCTCCGCGACAGCCTTCACGGGCCGTCATTGTCATGTCATGTAACGCAAAAGCTTGGAAATTCAAACGTGCTTTATTACAATAAGAAGAACCCTGTTGGGCTAAAACATTGTGAAATGTCAAGTTCCCATATGGTCTTTTATCTGATGAAACTAAAACCCCAGAAAGAAGGGTAATATTTAATTTTAGATTATTGTTACGTCAAATGAAAACCAAGAATAGACCGGAATTTAAGTCAAGTTCCTATTGACTTTTTATTCTGTGTTAGAGAAAGCTACATGTATTTTCAATTTCTTGTCGTTAAAATGAGACCAAATTAATGTGGCCAATCACATGGGGCACAAACAATCCAGTGAACCAATCAAAACGCAGCAAATTCATGCTGTCGACGTAGAGAGCGGGAAAACGTGAGCGTGGCGATTGGTTTTGGTTTTGATGCTAATTGGATGACAAAGAGCCGCAAGATTTTTTAGCCAATCATGTAACATGCTAACCCAAAATTGCGAAAATGGGAATTACTTTTGACCCTGCAGTGACAATCGCTAGGTTACATGGCATGTACATGTAAATCCTGATCAGTTAATTGGTGCCTGTACTTGTAGGGGAATGTCACGGTCTTCTGCATTATGGACTCTTGAATTAATGTACGTCTTAAATTAAGTTTATCCTTTACGGGAATATGTTTTCCTTTTCTTTATTGTATTCCTTTTATTTAATTCAGACAAATGCAACAGCTACTCTGAAGAAGTTTGTACCTCACTGTTGTTCTGTTATTGAACACTTAACCTCTGGTAAGTAACTGAACTTACTTGAAGTACTGTGTACATGTAGATATTCTGTCAAGAGGATTGTGTAATACTATAAGCCGTAACTGCCCAATACACATGAAGAGAAACCAGAGACATTTTCGTTAGAATAACTGTTGAATGAATGGTTTAGCTTGGAAACTGTAGCCTAAATTTTTTCGATTCCTCGTTCATAATCTGCTTTTAATCTTTCGCAATCGCAACCACTGTAAGGTGTTTTTTACTCTTTGTTCCCTGCGATTTGAAATTTTTGTGCGTCACGTACTGTAAATTACTTACATGCACGATGTTGCAGCATAGTTCTTCAAAATCCTGAGACAGATACCTTAAATTCGGGTTGAAAACGGGCTCTTAAACGCGTTGAGAATGCATGTATTATAAGCGCGCTCTCGCACCCAGATGCGCTGAGAGAAATTTTCACCTAAAAATTTTACGTCCTGATTAACTGGCTCATCCTACCAAGCCAGCCTAGAAGACCTGTACGATTTGTGAGGCCGACTGCGTCTCGGGTTAGTGCAACTGTCTTGAATTCTCCTGGGTTTTTTTTTATTTGATTAAAAGCGGCCGACAAATCGTAGCGTGTCAACTACTCAAGTATGCGGTGCCTTACGTGTAGTCTTCTTGAATGTGCAAGTGCTCTGAACTGCTCATGGTAGTTGAAATAACAATACTTTCTCATTGCACGAGGTAGATGACATAACTAGGATGATCGTTTTGTAGTAGGCAAGTATGAGGACAACGATGTCCATTTAAGGTCATTGCACTGAAATAGAACCTGCACTGAGATTTTTGCCAAACTTTGCCTTTTAATTGTTCATATTATGGAAAATTAAATTTTGAAATAAAAATGAGGGGTCCCCATGTATCTTCGACAGCAGCAGCACTTTGTTTATACCCAATAAATCCGTATAATAACACCAGGATTATGGTCACGGATACTCGCTACGTTCACGTTTCTGACGATTGTTTCTTGTTCTACACTGAGAATTGGTCCATATGTATTGCACATAGGGTCAATGTACATGTATCACTCATTTCAAAACAACAAAAAATGATAGGTCACCATACTTCGAGAAAATGACGATTTACCTCTATGGCGAGTTCCAGCCGTAAAGAAAAAGCCGCTAATTTTTCAATGCGCACGCGCTGATCACGCATGAAATTATGCGCAGTAGAGATGCGAAATGCGTTACTGAAGAATGACCTTGAGTATAAAATCATGAAGGTATCAGCTGCATATTGTTTATATTGTTTGCAATATGTTTTTTTAGTGGAAGGGGTTGCAGAAGAAGAGGAGGTTGATGATCAGCTGTTATGGAATCTTCAGATTTTATCGGAGGTTCGTATGTACCTTTTTTTATTTTTTCGCTCTTCTCAGACATTTTGGGTGTTCATGCATTAGCTAGGTAAGGAGCAATTGTTTGGTAGCCCAAACATACACATGCATGTTTCAGTCTGTTTGTTGATCAAACTTTCTTAACACAAGAATGATGGTGACAACACAACAAACTGAAAAAATTATGATTTCTTTTTCTTAGTTCGGTCTTGTTTGTTCATGACCCGCTGGACCTCTCGGTCCTCTGACTTCGCCGCTCGCTCAGCCGCTTCGCGATCTTCACACTACTGCTTCGAAGCCTAAACCTCACAGCTCGCTTCACTCGCTTAGCTATTTTACCCTAATACTCATAAGATCGACTTGTGCCAAGTCTAGTGGCAGCCATGTTGGTGTCCCAAACCAATCCTGTATGGGTCTTTTCGCATGTAAAACTTTTTGATCCTTTTTTTCCGATGAATTTGCATGGCTTTTGACCATGTGAGTGAAAACACTATATTAGTTCTTACTCGATGTTTTTTGTTTTTATTGTGTTCGGAACACTTTGCGCTGTGGTCTCCTCTTCAGCCAGGTTTCTATGCGAATGCGCACAGCAAGTCTTCATGACTAAGATTTGAGCGATGCTAAAAACAATCCTTGTCTCTAAACTAAGTTTTGTCTTGCTGAGCTCAGTAGCAATATTTCTCAATGTATTTTGACTTGTTTCACCCAGGTTGTTCGGTCCAGTGGATCATTACAGTATAAAGACAAACTCATTGCGGCAATTAAATCAACTATTCACCTCAAGTGTAAAGAAGCAGCTACTCTGGGGGCTACAGTAAGTAGAGTTTATTCCACTGGGTTGTTACAGTAAACACCGGCCTATAAGCCGCACCTTTTTGCTCAACAGTTTTGTATCAAATCGGCGATGCGGCTCATAACCTGGTGTTTAGGTAATTACCCGGTTGGTTTTGAATTCTATTGGCATTTTCGGAAATGTCTTGCCAATAATTTTCGTTCCATTTGATTCACCTCCCAGAATTTCCGGAATTTTCGGTTGAACGGCTCGCATTTGGGAAATTCAACAATTTCAGATTTTCTGTAAAATTTCCTAGGAAATTTCTGTACCATTTGGTCCCATTTCGAAAATTTCCAGATTTTTTTGTAAGGGCATAACGTCCCATATTTCATATTTCAGTACAGAATAAAAGTTGATCTTCATCCGATCTGCGCGGGATGTGCCACTTCAAATTCCTATTTTTCTTTTCTATTTTTCTATCCAATGGATAGCGTGGTTTGTTTTGTCAACACTTAACAGTATCCACTGGATACCGATTTACCTAGTGGATAGCGTTAACCAGCCTTTGAACAGCTGGGACCAGATCAACATTTCTCATGTTTAACGTTTCCTTGTAGCTCCTGGAGCACATGTTACGGCCGCTGGCCAAGATTTACCCCATGGAGTGGAGGAGCGTGTTGGTTGACTTTGGAACACCACCTACAGAGCATCTGTTTATAAGGGTGAGCTTTCCTACATTTTGGACATATGTTAGTCAGGCTAGAAGAAGTTAAATAATTCTGTATCACAAGTTGATACGAGTCATTAGAGTTAAATCATGACATGTACGGCAAAGGGGAAAATTACCCCTGGTCCGATGTTCTTCTCTTCTAACTATTAAATAAATAGCCAATAAAATCGAACAACGTCTTCTACTATTCATCAAAAAGACAAATATTTTCATTCTGTTCTACAAACACCTGAAGACAGACGGCAAAACTTCCGTTTGCTGCAAACATTATGCGTAACCTCTTTAATAATACAACATTCATATGTACTCGGCACAACATTCATATGTACTCTTTAATAATACTTGTGCGTGTAACCTTGGGGAGCAAAATTGTGTTACAGTTACAGTAGCTGGGCCGTTTGCAGCCTCGTAGATGACGTGTCAGTGTTTCCAGACATGTATTTTATGGTCAAGAAGATCATTGGCTTTTCCCGACTTGTCTCCCGCGGAAAATCACTGTCTTGACGGCCTATAACTCGCGTGTAGTTATCATCAGCATTTTGATGTGGTACCTCGGTTGTGCTCGTGGAAACATGAAGAATCAATGCTACAGTAGATTAGACAACAACTTCAAACGTTCTTTGACTTGGTGTATCTTGACATAGGTATTTCATTGTGGATATACATTAATTTACGCCCTGAGAATTGTAGGGTTTACGTAACCAAAAGCAAAGATACATCACATCAGACAGGATTAGCCTACATGTACTCTCAGGCTAATCAGACAGGGAAAATGTTTTACATTTTTTTCCAAAGAAAATGTCATGTGTTTCAATGAGTACCATATCCTCCAAGGAACGAGGTTTGGTTTTGTACCAACCCTCCTCCCCCTGATACTAATTCCATTGGATAAGGAACTTTGGTCTTTTGGACCCCTCCCCCCTGAAATCTCCAATCATCATCTCTTAAGTCCCGGCCAAACGATCGCAACATAACGCAGCATTGTTGGGCCACATGTAGCGCGCATTTCGCCACTTTGTTTCGTCAATTTTGGATGTTGTTGGCTCAAGTTTAAAACTGGTCAACTTTTTTATGCAGCATTTGTGGATGTTGCACGATGTTGTACTCGTTTGACCAGGTTTGTGCAACAGTATTGCGCCAGGGCATGTGCACTAGGTTGATTTTCAACAACTAGTGTGTCATAACATGTCGCAACAGGGTGGCCAAACACGCGCAACATGCTGTGCCCGACAATGTTGGCGATTAAATGATGCGATCGTTTCGCCGGGGCTCGGGATCACGGTGGGCACAGATTTTCTTAAGAAAATAGATTCCTGGTCAATTTAGCAATTCCCGGCGAAAGATCTTTGAGATCATTACGAGTCTCTTGTGACCAAAATCAATCTTCCAATCATTTTGCAATTACAGTGTTGGTCACGCTGAAACAACTACATGCACACAAAAAGTCAAGTCATGCTCAGTACCGACTTCTGGTCTGATTATAGTAAAATTAATTAGCATTTTTTTACGTCACTTATAGGACTGGGGAAAACCAGGAGATCTTTTTAACCTAAACATTCAGTGGCACATACCATCTGAGGAGGAGAAGCTGTTAGCAAAGGAACTTTTGGACACATTTTTGCAACCAGAGCTGACGAGGCTGGAAAAATTCCTGGAAGAATCGTTGACACTGTCAAGGTAAATGAAACTCCCCCTGCGTTTTAACAGAATTGTTTGCTCTAAACTTCATAGACGTATATAGCGGTCCCCTTTTACCGTCATTTGGAGTACACGATTAACAGTCAATCATCAGACATGATTTATAGTCTAAAACCTAACAGATGATCTGCGATTTTACGTCTGCAGGGAGGAACTTCAGCAGTGCCTAAATATCATCTGTGGTTGTCTGTCTGGAGCTGCCATTCTCTTACCAGACTGGAAGAGACCTCCGCTGGAAAACTTGTAAGGATTGTCTAGTCTTCTCTTTTCTTACTACTGACTTAATCCTCTTGGTGTGTGTTCGCACAGAATGCTGTGGTGTTTTGTCTTACTTGATGATGATTATTTTGTTAGCATTCGAGCAACAGACGCATACAACCGTGACCTTTTTAGTTTGGTTTTTTTTACCTGTTTTGGGCATAATTCCATGTGCACCTCCCGTCTTTGGTGGTGATGTTGCTAATTGAAATGTACAGTGTACAAAGACGATCGCGAAAGTTTGGATAGCACGAGCTACCTCTAAGTGGGCCAAGTGCGTTTAACGCTGAGTCGAAACATTTTTGTGCTTTTTCAAACAGCCATATATCCTGCGAAATTGTGCTGTATATCGCCTGAAGAAATGCAGTGATTTATATAACTTATAATGTTCTAGTGTCGGTTTTACTTGAGCGTCAAAAGTAATTCGTAAGACGTAAGCTTATAATACTCAACACGCACAACATTGTATTCGAACACTGGCACTGTGCGCTACAACAATGCAAACCATTAGTGCGAGAAAAGACCCCAGTGAAACGAGACGCTTCTCGCTTCTGGCTTTGGTTTTGCATTTCTACGCTTCAAAGATTGGCTCACATTTTTCATCCAATCAGAAATCAAACTACAACCAATCGTGACTCGCTCGCACGCGTTTTCCCGCCCTTTTTGTCAGCTACATGTAGTTTCTTCGAGTTGTGATTGGTTCACTGGATTCTGTGTCCTTTGTGATTTGCTAGAGTGATAGCCTGCATACGTGGCAGGCGTCCGGGGAAAGACGAGCGTGCGAGGCGCGGGAGAATCGGGCGCGGAAGAATCGCGCTCATTTTAACTTCCCTCCCCTTTTACTCATTTTGACTTTCCTCCCCTTTTACTTATATTTTGACTTTCCTCCGCTTCTGCGGCCTGCCACGCAGCTACTAGAGTGATAACTAATACTTTGGTTATGGTTTTGCGACATTCAATTGAAAACTTCTCTATCAGTGATATCATCTTTATTAACTTGACTGTCCTTGCATGCTGTTCAGACCAACACAATAAACAAACAGTAAATCTTGTAGGTATTATCTGATTAAACTGTTCTGGTAAACACAAGTTCTGTGTTCCTTTACAGAGGCCTCAAGACTCTTGTGAGCCGAGGAAGATTTCAGAACACTGTCTCGATGGAACCAGGTATTGTTTGAATTCAGGATTTTAGCAATTAAATTTATTAACTTGCGCACAGTTATATAGTATGGGTACCATGAGAACGCATTTCATTTAAATCTGTTCCCTTAAAGCCTCTCTGTATTGTGAGTAAAGCCGGCCTCCCTCATGTCCCACTCCATTGACAGTCGCCAGCCGTTACTTGACCACCCTTTATTTCGCTCCCCCTGGCTTCCATCTCAACTTCTGCTTGTTGGTGTTAGTATTTGCCTTACGCAGAGTGTTCACTCCCTAACGCCCGTGTCCCTTTTAATTACAGTACAATTCTTACACAACTTGCGCTCAAAGTCAACTCAACATCTTGTACATTATTATCTTTTTCAGAAGTGTCGATGGGTGAACACAACTCGCGAGCTCGAATAGCAGAGCTGATTCACAGACTGTTAGGTAAAACAGCGTACCTGAGCCAGGCCTGGATTGTTTGAAATGCAGAGCGGGACTTGAATCTGGGACCGCCTGATTGCGAGTCCGACACGCTGACCACTCGGCCATGCTGCCTCTTATCCAGTGGATAGCGTGGTGCCTCCTATCCAGTGCATAGCGTGGTTTGTTTTGTTAACACTTATCCACTGGATAGCGATTTATGCGGTGGAGGAGCTTTGAGGAGCTTTGGCATCAGCTTTGTGAAAGATGAATACCCGGTTGTTAAGAGCGCAATGGATCTAATCCATACCCACGTGATTTTTTTATTCTAGTTTAGAACTCTAGAGGAAAATTTCGAATAAGTAGCCGTAGTAGCTCACGTTTTTAAAACCACGCAGAACTTGGTTACTTCACGTTCTTGTTTTGAAGAGAACAGCTACGAAATGTTCAAGATTTAAACTCATGCGCACAACTATTGTTCTGCTCATTAAACTTTTTGTTTGGTGGCGTTCTCGTTGTTGTCGTGGCCTGCTTAAGCTCCCCAGTGACGACGACAGGGCGCCGAAAACGCGTGGGGGAAAATCAACTATTTTGCGCGGGGCGTGAATATGGTCTACACAATGGAGGTGTCTTGTATGTAAAGTACATTCAGTTTTTGTTTGTTTTTTTTTTTAGATCATCTTCTTTGTCATCACGAGGATGACACTAAAGCTCTTTTGCTAATTTTAAAGGTAAGAAACTTGTGTTTTTCTATCGCCAGTGATCGTTAGCATGAAACTATTGCGGGTTAAGTGTGATGGACTTACTCCTCTGAGGAATTGATGCAACATCATGCCACAACAGAATGTTACAAAAACTGACAGCTGTGTGATACTTCCATCGAGTTTCGTTGTTAAACTTACTCCTATTTTAAGCTGTCAGGTGGAAGTTTGTGCATCTGTTATCATGATTGTATTTTCCGGCTATTTTGCTTTATGACTTCAAATTTTGTCATGGAATCTGCACTCAGGTTTGAGTAAGTGAATCATTAAATGGCGAATCAATCAATGTTCGCGGCTATTTATCTTGAATAAAACCACTCTTCATGCTAAGAACCGAGAATAACATGTCTGATCACGGCTTACAAGATTATATCACGTAATGCTTGATATTTTAAAGAGATAATATCTTGGCTGACTATATTGAAAGTTTTCTGTTCTATTTTCCATATTAATATTGTCAAATGCAACAAAAAAGGAGACGAAGAGTATTCGAAGCAAAATAGAAACAAGTATATTGTGAAAGAGGTACACATAATATAGGTGGAGAAGCCCATTACAGATCAAATAATCAAAATTACCATTCTAGCGAAATTCTAAATGTTTTGATCACATTATTTTCCTTTTTAGTTAGTATTTCTTTGGCTAAGACCTATTTTTGTTCTTGCAAGATGATAAAGCAAGTTTAAAACAAGCTCCTGATTTATCATCTTGGACAGCTGTCCTTTTGATGGCTTGTTGTGACATTTTCTTTGCACTCAACAGATCTATGATCTCTTAATGCTTCATGTTGGAGGCCAGAGAGACGAGTTTGATAGCAGGTAATGTATTATGTTGTTAAACGTTAGAAAGACGTAAAACGTCTTCTTGCAATCTTGTTTTTTTGTCAGTTGTGAAGCTCTTTCCATATATTCGTGTGTGTCATCTTCTGTTGGCGAGAGAGAGCGGTTTGACGGTTTGTACACTTAGCGCCGCTTGCAGTCATTGGGGTTCAATATTGTGTTCTAAGACAAGACACGTGCTCGTACGGTGTCTCTGTCTACGCCAGAGTATATCCAGAGCCATCTACAAAATACTGTTGGATGGTGGGCAGAGGTAACCTTATCGGTTTCGTGAAGTGTTAAAGCAGGCTTGATCCATTTTTCCACACACAGCATATAACAAGTCATGTGTACAGTACAAGGGATTAGTGCTTTTAAGGATGAACTACAGGGCCCAAGTTTTTTTTCGTTAACAGAAGCTTGTTATGGTGCCTAAGTTTCAACAGAACGAGTTTTTTATTTAGTTTACAATTCTTTATTTGTGATTTTCTTCAGATGGCGTAGTGCAAGTGCTGTGAAGAGAGCTATGGAAGACAAAGTACGTTGTATTATATCGACAAATATAAGGTCTTGGCGAACGCAAAAATCTGAGACACGACGTCGGAAACATTGTTATCCCACTCATGTACCAAGGAAACAATTTTCGAGAAGTATTTCTCCACAGACTGAATGTGTTATTCATCGTTTGCACAGGCTCAATTCCCAGCCGCTGTTCGGGAAACGAGCCCGCGCTACTCCCCCGAAAAGTTGATATACTAGGTATTCTTCCAATACCTCGCCCTTTGATGTGTGACACGTCCTGCCATGCTGCAAGGCTCAACATGTCGAAATGAGAAATGCGAATAAATAACGGAGAAGAGATCTCAAGTAGAAATACACAGAAAAATAATTTTCACACATATTACAACCTAGTATATAATCTTGCTCGCCATGAGTCTCCCATAGCTCAGTGGTTAGAGCGTCCAACCAGTTTTCTGGGGGATCATGGGCCCGACTTCCATTGGGAGCTCAGATATTTTTTCTTTTTTTCTCAGTGTTTCGTCTTAATTTTGACCAAAGTAATAATTAGTGAAACCTGTCCATATAGGCCATTTCTGAGTTACCTCTGTTTCAAGACGAGTCCTCGTGCAAAATGAACCTGTGGAGCATACAAATCTCATATGAATGTTTTTGCGCGAAGCCTCTTTTTGACACAAGCGCATTATATAAATATTTTAACATGGCTCCGAGGCTTTCAGGACAAACTTCTGTTTTTGGCGTTGGCTTCTCTGTATCCAAGTCTGTTCTGGGAATTGAGAGACGGAAGAAACTTAAAACATTTACAATTTTGACCCGAAATGTCCTGAAAGGCGGGTTAATGAGATTCAATGCTCTCCATGAATGAGCATCACAAGTGTCATTTTCATATTACTTCATATTTGACAGAATTATGTGTGTTTTGGTGACTTTTTAAGGATGAGGACACTTTGTGATGCTTATCATAAAAAGCATGCATCTCATTAACTTGCATTTCTGGACATATCTGCTCGAAAGCCTCGGAGCCATGTTAGTATTTTGATAAATCGAACTTGGCCTCTTTCCACGCTCTTATTACACCACCCAATTTATTTATTATTTTGTCGATTCAGCTTGCAGGGAAGAAGAAACATGTTCGACCATTGCTTATTGAAAGAGTACAGCTACAACATGAGGTGAGTTCGAAAAATGTGCTTTTTTAACCAATCACGTCTTAACATATCATCTTGAATGTCTTGTCAATAGTTCACTTTCTTCCCACTTCTTTCCGAGTCTGAGTTTTACGAAAAGTTCAAGGTTACTTCGCTATAGAATAATGTTAGAAAATAGACACAGCTACCTATACAATTGTATTCACAAGCTCGACTTCAACGTTCCCACAAGTTTGAGAAAGACATTTCTCCAGACTTCTCAACGGCAAGTCGCTGAAGATGTGTTCAACTGACAACAGCTATCGGAATTAAAACTTTGGAAAGATTTTGTGGAAATTTTATTGAAAGGTGTGGTGATATTTGATAGTCAAGCACGAGATTGTATTAGCGCATGCACCTTGTGACAAAACTGCCCATATTGATCTTATTTCAGATGCGAATCCTGGACCGGATTTCAACCCAGTTAACAACACTTCATAAAGTGTTGTTGGACGATTTGTTTAAACTCGCGACAACCGTTTACACAGAGGTAAGTCTTGTTACTATCCAGTGTTTTTCTACATACAACAGAAACAACAGTCTATATTTTTGCTCGTTAGATTTACGTATAAGTCAAATAAATTTATTCCTGGTTTAGTAGTTTCAGATGCAAGAGAACAAACCCACTAAGAAATAGCAAAAGGTAGTAGCTAGGCAATGCGGAAGTGTTATAAAAGAAAGAATTGGGGGAAGAAAAAGGACACCTACATAGGGGTACAAACACACACAAAGAAAAAAAATAGGAAGGGCTGTGCACTGATTTAAAGTACGTCAGTTTACGGGACTAGTCAATAATTGAAAACGATGGATTCGTTTCGGAGATATTTGAAACGCGTATTGCTGTTACTGTTGTCAGTTTGTTTACAATAATTTAACTCTAAAATCATGTCATATGGACTTTATTTATCCCTAGGTTCGCATCAAGGCTCAAAGAGTATTGTCTTCTTGCATCGATGTATTTGATTACTTTGCTCGAACCTTGGTACCACCGACATTGTCAAAGCTTAAGAACAGCCCAGATATCTCCCATGAAGAATTCAAGGTTAGTGGAAAAACGCAGTCACTGTGAAACTTCTGTTCGTTGTGTATTGTATCGAGTACCTTTGTTCCAAACTGCGAATTGATCGTCTCACACTTTGCCGACTGGCAACTCAAGAAAATTTCAAGTTCACTGACACTTCAGGTTGGCATACACTAGGGGAAATGTTGTGCAAACAGTATTTCTCGTGTGGCGTGCCCATTTTTGCGAAAATGTTTTGTTGTGCATGAAATTCAGGTGGTTTAAATTTGTGCGTCTTGAAGCAGGAGCGAAGTTACCTCAGTTTTTAATGTCGCTTCGTATGCTCAGCTCCTGCAAACTGTGCCCCCTACAACATAAAAATGAACCAATGTCCGCTTCTTGTACATCAGTTTATGTACTCTACCTGCAACATGTGTCCTCCACGTACACACAAAAGGGGCTTGTCCCTGCTTCACGTCCCCGCCCCCCAAACATGCCCCTACCTGTATGTCGACCTGCAGGCTGAAGGCTATCCCTGAAGGCTATCTCGACACGTTAATATATTGTAGTTTATTTTATTATTAGACATTACGTACGAAATGAACGCGGAATATCTTTGTGGAGCGATATTGTACTTTTTTCCCCTCTCATTTTCTGATGTCGTTTTTCTGTTATTTTCAGGGTGCACTCTACGTGTTGCTTAATAACCGCATGTTGTTCTTGGTAGTCCATTACTGGGAAGTCATGGTTGATGTATGGCCTGTTATTGTCCAGGTACGCATCTTGATGTTAAAATATTTTTCTAAGCAACATAAATCCGAGCCAGGGTTGCCACAGGTCGGGAACTGATCGGAGAAAAATTAAAATGCTTCAAGGCCATCAAAGTGTCAGAGAGTTGTATTTTAAGTCAGGGAAAATTGACATTTTGAGAAAACGTCAGGGGAAAATTGAAATCAAAACTACATGGATACAATACCATTGAAGGCTCAGTGGAAGAAATATGTTAGGTCACTATGATTTTTCAATAATGTTTTTTTCTTAGCGAAAAGGGCAAAATTGTTGGAAATATGTCAGTCCTATATAAATAGTGAACAGCACAGGTGTAACGGAGCCAGGAGCCTGCTACTATAGTTATTTGGTCAGGGAAATTGTTTCTTTAACAAGGAAAACCCGAAAATTGAAAATTGAAAAACTGATATCTGTGGCAACCATGCCTGGCCTGACACGTGACTGACTGACGGGCGTGCTGGTGTATGTATCGAACGGCCTGGGTTCGAGAGCTGACCGGAAACATTACGTTTTGCTCTTGGGCAAGACACTTCATTCTCAAAGTGAACTGCCTGGGCATCCTGACGAAATGTATAGGGGAAGGGGTAGTGGGGGGGGGGGGGTGCGAGGGAAGGGTAGCTTGTAGTGGAGTAGCATACCATCCCGAGAGAATTTACGAATACTCCTAGTCGCTTCATGTTATAGAAACCGTGCGAGCCGCTCTGCTCATGAAAATGTTGCCTTTGAAAACAGAATCTTACAAAGGACGAACCTGTTGCCCTTAACTCGAAGCTTTGAGGACAGTTGGACACATTTTCGAGCCTAGAACAATTTAGAAACACAGCGAGTCATGAAAACTTCCTCTTTGCTGCCAGTACAGACTCTTGCCATTAATACATTCTGCAGATTCGATACAATACTTAGCAATCCGGCTTGCCCAGGGTCCTTTAATTTTTTCTTAGTAGACGTTTGACTTCTCCTTAACATTTCAATACAGATGTGAGCTGGTAATTTAAGAGAAAATGAGAACTGATCACCGAGGAAGACTCAACTCAAATTCTCCACACTAATGTTATAAGAGCTTTACAAATCCTATTCATGAGAATCTCTGAACTTTTGCAGGCTGACCATTCGGAAAAGCCATCCATTATCAACTTGTTAACGATGCTTGCCGAGAAAATGGTGAAGAAGTATGATACGGTGGCTGTTAGCAGAATGGTAAGTGAAGCATTGTGTCCTTGCAAAATGTTGCTCAAAATTTAGCTGCGTTGAATTCGTGCGTCACGAAGTACATGTAAGTACAAAATAACCTCCGTTTTCAACGTAGCGTTAGGTGCACAGCTCTTGCAAACTTTCGTTGTGTGCATTGCTCTTGCAAACTCTCCCCGCTACAACACAGAAATGAACCAATATCCTCTTCGTGTGCTTCGAGTCAACTTGCTCCCATCAACTTGCTTACGATACGCATACACGAAGGGGCTTGCACTTGCTTGACGTCCCCTCAACGTGTGCCATAGTGTGTGTCGACGTTAATGACATCTGACTTCTCTATTCATAGGTGACCGATTCTGCAGTTGAGCAAGCTAAACGGCTCTTAACCTCAACTGGCCCCTTGCCGCAAAGCCATCTTAAACCAATCACGAGTCCTACAGCGACAGCTCTGCCAAGCGACGAAGAACTCAAAGAGAGTGAGGAAGCGTGGAATAACACACGAGATAATAATCTGAGGTAATCAATCAGTCAGTCAGTCCGTCAGTCAGTCAGTCGATCAGTCAGTCAGTCTATCAGTCAGTCAGTCAGTCGATCAGTCAGTCAGTCTATCAGTCAGTCAGTCAGTCGATCAGTCAGTCAGTCAGTCAGTCAATCGATCTATCCATCAATCAATCAATCAATCAATCAATCAATCAGTTAGTGATTCATTGAGGCAGTACATTGTAGGTTACTCAGACGTTGGATCAATAGGTCGGGCGGTCAGTTGTTGGTCGTTTGGTCAGTCAGTTAGTCACTCTGTGCATCTGTCTGTCTCTCTGTCAGTTGCTCGGTCAGTTGCTCGCTCAGTCGCCAAGCCTGTCCATCTGTCGGTCTTTTAGTCATTGTCAGTCAGTCATTCTGTCCGTCTGTTGGTCGGTCTGTCTGTCCCCATTTGTCTGTCTGTCAGTTACTCGGTCAGTGGTTCACTTATTCACCCGGTCACCCAGTCTGTCCACCTGTAAGTCAGTCAGTTAGTCAGCCAGCCTAAATTTCTTTTTCTTGTCATTTCAGAAATTACCATAAACTTGTAAGCACCTTAGTGGATATGTTGGAGAGCGATAGCCTGTAAGTTGTAATGCTAGGTTTTTTTCCAATAATTGCCAATTCCTTTTGTCTTGACCTTTTTTCCGCTCTAGTCAAATACGTTATTCCAAGTCACTTGAGCTTAGGGGGCCAAATGAGGTACGTGGGAGGGGGAAGGAGCTTATGGCCCTTGCGACCAGGTTCGATCAAAGGCCAAAGGGGTTTACGTCCGAGAAAGTTTGTAACAAGTTTCGCAAGAAAGATGGGGAAAACAGTCTTTCTGAAATCTAGAACAAAAACCTTCAGAGGCTGCAGACATTCACATCCTGTAATTTCATTCGTTTCTTGTTTCACGCGCCTCTATGGTTTTAAGGGCTTAATTCATTGTTTTTGTTGTTTGCTTCACTGTGTTCTCAGCCAATCCAGTTAAGCCTCTGAGCGGCGCCTGCTACTTCGAAACCTGCCATCTGCACAGCCTTTTTGTTATCCATACAGACATTTGTGGTGTTCAAAAATAAGTGTATCGTAAATAGTTTTAGTCTTTTTAGCATGGAATTGATTTCATAATTTGTTCCTGTTTTTCAGACGCTGGCGTTATCTTCAGATTTGTTTCAGTTTTCTCAATTCGTTAATTCGTTATGATGTTCCTCTACCGACAAACGCCGTGAAACTTTGTGTGAAATTCCTCAAGCACGATGCATTAGCAATTCGAAAGGTAACTATTGCACCTTACATCTTTAAGCCTTTTGTCATAAGACATTTACATTCTTTTGTCATTCACATTCTTTTGTCATGAAGACATTTACCTCAGTTACCTACTCTGGAAGACGATGTTCCCTTCTCTTTCTGCTCTATTACAGACGAGATGGAACCCCTGCTCGCATCAATTGATCATTTTATCAGCCGCCCTTCTTAGCCGGAGGCGACTAAATTAAAAGTACTGGTTTTAACAAATTTTGACCGGTTTAAAACTAGCGCATGACAGGTGGGATTTGTTACTAAAGTGCATTTGCCGGCACAGTTGCTCCGACGTCTTAATTTTTGTAGTTTCTGTCAGTAGTTAACGAAGTAATTTGCCCCAATTGAACCAAAAATAAAAAAAATATTGAAAATTAAAGCTCGAACGTTTGATCTCCGTCAAACAGAGTGAGGTCTGGGTACTTGACTGACAATTTAATGACGGCTAGCTCCGTGAGCGGGCAAGATGAACCAAATCGCGCGCTGTGATTGGCTACCCGAGCGGGCAAGATGGAGGGACAACCCGCCGTGTCCTGCAAAAAGAATTTCCCCGAAAGGCAAATATTGACCAAGCTTGTTCGGTCAAGATGGCTGGATATTGGCCTCGGTCTGTAAACACGCACAAAAAAAAAAGAACTTGGCCAACATCCAGCCATCTTGACCTCACGCTTCGTCAATAACCCTTATTTAAAGTCGCGGTTTTAGTCCGAGTAGCCCTTTTCACGATTAACCCTGCTCATTTGCATAACAATAAAATCTAGCATGTATGCGAGGCAATTTCGGGCTAGTTTGTAGTTTTAGCCCCAAATTGCCTTGTATCCACGTTAGATTACATTGTAATGCAAATGAGAAAAACTAACCGTGAAAAGGGCTATTGTAAGGTAACCCAACACATTCAACACATGCAATAAAATTACGTTCATGTTTTATGTTCGGACAATTTCCTAAAATCATTTGGCTACTTGACTGATAAGAAGAAACTTTTACATTCTACCGGATTGGATACTGTTCTTTCCAAAAATTGGGTGTGTTATCTTAAGTACATATTTAAAGATGTTCTTAAAATTCCGGTTAACTATAGCCTTAACTTTTCCGAAAAAAAGGTTCTTGCCAAAGACTGGATTTTTTCTTTGGAACATTTTAATTAGTATGCAACTTCTTGAGTGTTTCGACAGTGAAATGTAAGTTAACTTGCTGATCTGATTTTAGGTTGCAATAGATGCTGTTGGAGCTATCTTAAAACAGCAGAAACGACCACACGTCAAAATACCCGTCAATCCCTACACTGTTGGTAAGACTGACAAAGAGAGTTCATTTTATAGACTGTTAGGCCCGGTTGAAAGGTTCATCTTTTACATGTGCGGAACCTAATACCAATTTGAGTCGACTCAAAAAATTACGTTCTACAGTTGATCCAGACGTGGAACCTAATGGAGTCAAACTTATTGCTAATTCGACCCATTTGAGTCGACTCAAATAATTACGTTCTACAGTTGATTCGGACGTGGAACCCAATAAAGTCGAACTTATTGCTAATTCGACCCATTTGAGTCCACTCAAGTAATTACGTTCTACAGTTGATTCGGACGTGGAACCTAATGGAGTCAACCTTATTGCTAATTCGACATCTAACGTTAGAAGTAAAATATAAATTACACTATGTATCCGTAACATCTGCATTAGATTCCGCACATGTTACGTCTATACATGTCTGAATCAAAGCCGAACCTTGGCTGTAGCAATTAGTTTTGTAGGCTACTCTTTGGGTAAGGTGAAGACATTGTGTTAGAGTGTAAAGCCCTTTTCTGGAGCAACTACCAGTTCTGCAGCAATATCCGCTAGCCTGGAGTTATTGAAGGAATGGTCCAAATAATGGATTACGTAGTGTAGGAAGGGAAAAAAACAGTAAGTTAAAAAAGTAAACTCAGAATAAACAGGAGTGACCAAAACTTGTGGAAGGTGAACATGAAAAATGTGTAACTTCAGATCAGTGGAGTAGTTTTGTAGGGTGTGTTTATGAATTCGAATGCTATCGGGGGTTTACACTACAAGTGATGTTTGAAAATCATCTTAAAATTACAGAGACTTAAGGAGAGCGCAATCTGATAGAATTTTTAAATATCACAAGTAGTGTAAATCCTTATTGTTCCCACATTTAACGATTACTTGTTCATTATATGAGGGTGAAAATTAACTTAACTTGCACTGCGTGCAATCAAAAATTAACGATAAATTTGTCTGCTCTCATAATGAAGTAATTTTCTCAGGCATATGATAAATAGCGTATCACACGACCTATTATTGTTCTGTCTTCAGTTGGTCTACCAGAGCCCACGACAACAGATATTCAACCCGGTGATCGGGAAGATAACCGATGGTAAGATACGACTTTTAGATACGTGATATAGAGTTGATAAATAGACACACTTGAAAGTTCTAATATTTTTTTCTTGTTTCTTGTTTCGTTTTATTCAACAGGCTGCATTATTCGTCAAGTGATCTCCCTAAAACCAAAAATGAGTGGGAAGGCTGTGTTTTCATCGACAAAACTCACTGGGGCTACTATACATGGCCAAAGTAAGTATTTGAATAAGAATTAGCACTATTGAATTGTCAACAGCAGTCATGCAAATGTTCCGAACATCATCATCATCATCATCATCATCATCATCATCATCATCATCATCATCATCATCATCATCATCATCATCATAATAATAATAATAATACACATTAAAAAGTACTCGATTTTGATTGGTTGAGAGCAGTGCATTTTAAGTGTAACACCAGTGCAAATTACACATCTAATAAAGGGAATCAGGGAACAACACTAGGTAAAGAAAAAATCTTTTGACCTCAGTCGGCAGAGTGACGGTAGATCTAATCCGGAGGTCGTGAATTC
>CM042759.1:6726318-6763286 GCA_022496165.2 Catalaphyllia jardinei
TGTTACATCATTTGTGTCCATAGTGCTACGCGGCACAACATTCATATCTATAAATTACACATCGTTGTTTTGGTTTATGATTGGCGGTAAGTCAATGAGAAATTTTGCAGGTCATTGTGAAACAATGACAAAACTTTTCTTTCATTGTAAAACAATGACAAAAATTTTCTACTGAAACTTTGAAAAAATTTTTCTCGAATGCGAAAAAAATGGTTTCAAGAAAGATCTTCCGGCACTTTCTCCGCGCGAAGTTTTTCATGTTTGTATTAATAGGTAAAAGCTTCTCGTGCAATATCAGCCTTTTGAAAAACTCACTCGTGCAAATTGAACTCGAAACCGTATGATTACTTATACAAAGAAAGTGTTTACCCAGGGAAAAGACAACACGGCGGCCGTCTTGTTGTTTTGGGACACTGGTGTGGCTGCTTTGACGTCACGGAAAACACTCTGAAAAGAATGTGCTTGAACTTGTTTTCCCGCGCTTGTGTGCACCGGTGGCAACTTCTCCCGCCAAACCGTCAATAAACTTAGTAGTAAGATTGCACCTACAACTGAACAAAAAAAACAAGTGAACAGAGAAACTCTTACTGGTATTATCGAGGCATGGCCGGCTACGGACTTTCTAACTCTTCCAAAATGCAAGCGTTAAGCTTTCTTTCCAACGCTTACCCCCTGTTAGGAAAGTACAACTTGTTTTCTCACAAGATCAGATAGTTTACTGCAAACCACTGCGTCTGGTCGGGCATTTATTCACACTAGCAAAGTGTGCCACTATTGGGGTCGTCTCGTCTTGTGGGATAAACAAAAGTCTATTTTCTTGTAAAACTCTGTTGACAAACCCCTCAGCATGCTCCACTGCTCAAGCAGTCTAAAGCGGCCTTCACACGGCAAACTTAAGTTGGCAAACTCGTGTTGGCAAACTTCAAAACGTTGACAAACTCTTTCCTTCACACGTCAAACTCGTGTCAAATAACAAACACGGTAATTTGCATCATGGCCGCTTTTTTAGTGCAGTGGCACTCACGTACAACAGTGACACAGAGGAAAAGAAGAGATGAAACGAATGCGGTGGAGAAATAGAAAGGTTTGGACGAAACCCAATTTGTCCGCTTGTTCCTCCGTTTTGTTTTGTTTGTTTTTAGTATCTTTGTAGGCTATAAATGAAATGTCTCGTACAGCCGGACGATTGTGAACCGCTTCGACAAATTTAGAAAGTAGTGTTGACTCCCGTCCCCCATTTTGTGAAGTGTCACGCAAATAAATCACGTGAATAGAGCTCGTTTTGATTCGTTGACAATTACCAACACATGTTGCCCAACCGTTCACACGTCAGATACGAGTTTACCAACACAAAAAAGTTGGTGAAAAAGTTGGCGAGAATAGAGGCCAACAGTTTGCCAACTTGTTTGCCGACTGTTTTTGTGCCGTTCACACACATCAACTTGAGTTTGCCAACGCGAGTTCTAGTTGCCAACGCGAGTTTGCCAACGCGAGTTTGCCAACGCGAGTTTGCCAACGCGAGTTTGCCGTGTGAAGGCCGCTTAACACATGACTGTGCCTGCTTTGTCTAGAAAACTGCTGACCTATGCTCCTGCAGACCAACAGCCAATTCTAGGGAGAACACGAGACCAACTTTCGGAGGTAAAAATGGATTTCTGTTATTTGCTGGTATTTTAGGATTACATTGTACACGATGGTTAATTGCAGAGACTAGTAACGGCACGGTTATCTATTTACGAATTTTGTAGAGTTGTAGATAGAAGACTTGAAGTGAGGGAGTTTAGTGTTGATTCATGTAGCATTTGTACAGCATAGTATAAAATTCCTTAGTTTTTGTCTGTTCTTATTCCATTAAATTGGGGAAATTCCCTGTTCTTTAAAGTCTTACAGTTTAATGAAAATCTCTGTTTGGCTGGCAACAGTTACTTTCCCTACTCCTCCTGGTAGAGTGTTTCTTGAAACGTGTCCACCCTTGGAAAGGTCCTCATTGTCTGGTTACCAGACTGACTTTGTTTTGCTGCTGTGTTTGTTTTTTTTTTTCAGGAGGAGCAGCCAATTTACGATGCCTTTAGTCAAGAAGAATTTTTGTCCAAATTCATCTCGTTTCTATCCTTAGAAGATAGGAAAGGGAAAGATAAATTCAACGTGCATCGCTTTGTGTTATTCAAGGTCAGAGAAGAGATTTCTGTTGTTAGTTATTGCTAAATATCAAATAAAGACCCGTGACACTTCGCTCATCACCCCGGCGATGGTAGAAATATTGTTGGCCATTTCTGAGCAGCGGATGCGAAACTTGTTTGAAAATTGGCCAGTCATAGAACACTAGGGTAAAATACGATTTCTGTCATTTTCTCGATTTCCCGACCAGTGGCTGACAATCGAGCTTAACGCTAGAGTTGCTTTGAAAATCAACCGAACCATGCATTCGAACGTCGTAGGACAAATCTGGATGATGTAACTGGTCTTTAAACCAGCCACTCAGCAATAATTTCTCCACGTAACCCATAGAGGCTGGATAAGTCCAAATGCTCCTTTCTGTAACTGAGCTGGTTTAGAAATTATTTTGCAATTCGCAACCCCAAAAGTAGCGGGAAAGATCGGCGCACATATTGGCCGATCACAAAACACTTTATTTGCACGTGTTCCGACAGTGGCGGGAAAAGTCAGAATGGAGTCCCCGACACGAATTGGCGGTCGGCTCTAATCGGTTTTGTAACTGGTAAGAACTGGCGCATTGTCATTTGTATCGATCAGTATGCATGTATTTTTTCTCAACAGGGTCTTTTTAGAAACTTTGACGACACATTTGTAGATTTAATAAAACCTCATCTTGAACGACTTTGTATAGACTCACAGGTAAGTTGAACATTGTGCATAGCCGTGGCGCTTTGTGTTCCTTACGCTTATCTTCTCTTTAGGCGCAGTGTAGCTCGGCATGAATTACCTCAACTCCTTTAACACGTTACTGTGTTTGTTATTTGTTCTTCTGTAGGAGAGCAGTCAAAGGTGCGCTGTAGAAATTATCGCAGCTGTTATCCGCGGGTGCAAACACTGGAAATTTGAAAAGGTATAAACAAACTTATGAGGCGTTTCTTAAGTATTTATGTCTTTTAATCTACCTCTATAATTACATAAACCAGAATTAAAACAAACTAGCCTCAGTGTGGTTTTCACTTGAGTGTCGATAAGAATTTGCGTTAGCTTTGGTTTTGAATTACAGCGCTACGTGATTGGCTTAAAAAAAAACTGGAGCCACTTTGTTAGCCAATCAGGAGTTAAACCAAAACCCATCGTGACCCACTGACCCGCGCTTTACGTCAGGTATAAGTACTTACTTCGAATTTTGATTGGTTCGCTGGACTGTCTAAGTCCTTTGTGATTGGCCAAATTGGTTACCTTTGTTTTGGTGCTAAGCCGCTCTCTGGCACTGAATATTCCAACCACGAGCTAAGAGTGAAAGATGTAATATTATAACGCCTCGTGGCAGCATATTGATGACTAGTTCGCCTATTCGCGGCCTCGTAAGCTTCTTATGCTATTATAATTATATTGTTTACAATTTAAAAAAAAACTGTAGCGAGAACCTCCCTCAGAAGAACTGTTTATTTGCTTTTTCTCTAAATCTAAATATTCTTTGCTCTGCTCAAGTTGTGTTTATTCTTTATTCTCTCGTGTATTTGTTCCATAGTTTGATCAGGTTTGTTTTTATAATTTTAGGTTGAAAATCTGTGGGACTTTCTAGTGCCTCTTCTGAGAAAGGCCCTGTCGGCCGTGAACGTGGAGACCTTAGAGGATTGGGGCACTTGCATGGCTACTGCTGTGGTGAGCTTCTGCTATTATGGACCAAATGACCTTTCACATATCGATAGTAAAATGTTGATAATTAGCGTCCATGTTGGGAACATGTCCTAACGAAAACCACTTCTTATTAAGCGTGTGCATAAGCCACAAACTCAGTCAATTCACCAACTGCCCTATGTCAAGGACATTTTCTAACAGAGGCGCTAATTATCAGCATTTTACCGACTGTGTTCCTCATGCTTATGCTTGTACGCTTGTGGAAACCAGCTTTGCAGAACACTTCACTGCATCTATGTACATTGTGAGCTTCTCCTTTTGCGCCTTTCAAAACCAGCCCTAAGCTCCTTGTTGGTTTATCCGTCTGTTTTAAGAAGGCACAGGGCACAAACAGGGGAAGCCATAGAGTTAAACTACTGGTGAAAGTCAACTTTTGAGAGGTTTATCTTTGATAGGAAATCTTAAATTATTCAAGCTTGTCTCGGAACAAAGATAAATTTACAAGCTGCCACAACTGAAAGGTAGTAGAATATTGAGATCGAGGAGGCTCGATATTTGCTCACTATATTTACACTGTCTCCAAATAAAACACCAAAGTTTAGAATATTTTAATTAACTTCATCGGGAATTTTATGTTGTAGGAAAGTCGGGATCCGCGTCGCATTCATCGTTTTCTAGAATTGTTGTTGGAAGAACCTTTGGACGATCAACGCAGCTCATTCTCCGACTCAAGGTGAGTTTAGTCCAATCCTAAAGATTGATTACATGTAATTTCTCCTTACGACGTCTCTCTCCTCGAGTGACCAGGGAGTTTAAGATAACCACGACGGCAACGGCGACAGTAACGTCGCTAAACAAAAGGTTTAATGAGCAGAACAATAGCTGTGCACGTGCGTTTTAACTCTTTGTACATTTCTTTGCCGTCCTCTACAAAACAACAACGTGAAATGACCAAATTCTGCGTTGTCTAAAGAACGTGAGCTATGACGGCTGAATTTTTAAAATTCTATTTCGAATTTATTGCGGTGTCCCAGATTCAGTTTCGCGATAGCTTTGACAGTGATAAACAAAGCAAATAACTTCAGAGTATCCCGAGATTCGTAGGTAAAATATAAATTCATTTTTTAATCGACGTTGTCCTCAGCGTCGCCGTCATAGTTTCTTAAAGTGCACATGACCCGAAAAATAAGTCATTTAAAAATACACTCATTTAAAAGGCTTTTCAAAGTAGAGTAAAATGGCATTTTTCTTTTTGTGATATCTTTTTTTGTTCCAGACATATTCAAGTTTTCCTATTAAGCAAATTTTGTCACTGATGACGTAATCGGTTGTGCAAGTATAGTGGTGTGACGCAAAATTAAGAATATCTCCGCCAATAATGAAGCAATGCTATTGAAACTTGGCAGGGATGTTGCACCCTACAAAATATACCAGATGGTTTACATTTTGATGTGGCTATGGCAACATGCTCGGTTCCAGTTTTTCCTCTTCAAAATCAAGCATTACCATTTGTAGCTGCACGAGGCATAAAATACAGCTAAAACTGTTAAAGAGGTGACCCAATGAAGGTGGGACTGGCATACGTCTTAGATAAGGCCAGGCATTTTGCCTTGTTGAGTGGCAAATGGTAATATTCAATTTTGAAGAGGCAGCAGACTGGAACCGAGCATACCGTAGGTATTGAAATAATAGGAAAACTTGAATATCTCTGGAACAAAAAAAGATATCACAGAAAGAAAAATGCCATTTTCGTACTCTACTTTGTAAAGCCTTGTAAATGAGTGAGTTTTTTTTTAAATGACTTATTTTTCGGGTCATATGCACTTTAAGCTCCTTCCTTACGAGCAGAGGAGACGGCTGAAATTCAGGCTACCTTTCAGGTGAAGAACTTTTTTTAAAAAAAATTAGCACAGTAACGGTTTATCGGTTCGAAAAGTGTAGCCTAAATTTTTCAATTTCGTTGTTTGCAATTTGTGTCAATCTCCATTCTTAACCATCCTTTTTCCTTTGCGGTTATTATTTTCTCTTGGTGTTTTTCTGTCTTTTTCTCTTTTTTGCCTTTAGTTTGTGAAAGTCACTTTGCGTGATACATGACCTCTGGTGCTCTTGCGTTGCGTGACTTATAACTAAGTTATGTTAGGTGAAATCAAACGGTGTTACCTTACCGGAAAATAGCATTGGTGGTGGGTTAGTCTGCTTATTTTCTGTAGAGTTTTAACGATTGAAGCTCTATTGCGGACCTCTTTGTTGTCCTTTTTCAGTCGTTTGTACTTCATTCAAGGAGCGCTTTGTCAGCAGGAATGGCGGGTCCCTGAACTGCTACACCGATTGATGGCTGTGGCCGAGACCCATATGAACCATCCGTACAAGAACGTTCGAGATCGACTTGGAAGGTTTGTATGCAGTGAAGGTTTACAAATGGTAGATGACTTACATAAAAGGGTTCACATTTTTTGCCAACATTTTTGGAAATAATCTGCTCGGAGTTACTTTCTCCGGTAATGTCATGTTTTATGGCAGGTAGTTGCCTGAATCCCCCATCATTCTTCTAATGTTACGCACAACATTCGTGGGCACGAGTACTTTCTCGTTCAATTCGAGCCCTGTGTTTACCTGTGTAACTGCTACATATTTTCTCGTGTCACTGCTTAGCCTTACATTTCTTGCTGCTTTTATGTACCACTATAACGACAAACACCGTCAGACGGGGGAAGGCTCGGGTCTACCAGCAATTTACCGGGAAAAGCTTGCCAACTTGGATGAAAGAAACGTGGAAAAACACACAATGTACTTCTTACAGAGGCACCCCAATCTTGTTCGAATTTAAAACGATTTTTTTTCTTTGGTCTTTCCTAATTTCTGGAACTAACAAGTTTATCTTATTTCCACCGCAGTGTTCTTTGTAGCGTGTTAATGTACGACCTTAAACTGCGCAACAGCACGCCGACACGCTCTCCAAACCGGAAGCAGTTTGTGAGCAAGGTACTTCCGAAACTGGCAGGACTACAGGAATTGGCGCGCGAAAAGGAGATGGGCGGAAAGGAAGTCAGTGTAGCAAATAGCAAAGATATCGAGAAAGACTTGGTAAAAGATGAGTCACGTGAAAGTGACGACAGAAAAGAAGCCATCAAGCGGTTAAAGACAAGTGAGTACTTCCATCTTGAATTTGGAGTAGGTCGGATCTCTTAGTTGTTTGGATGGGCGGATTCGCCCGTTGGTTTGTTCGATGTTCGGTCGTCGGTCGTCGGTCGTCGGGTGGTTGCTCGGTTAGAACAGTCGTTTGTTCGTTCGCACGTTTCCTGCAGGCTTTGCGATTTGATTAGACTTATTCCCGAGAATGCTTCAAGATTCAGTGTGTTATTTTGTTGTTGTTGTTTTTGTTGTTCGCTTTCTTAGTGTCTTTTTCTTTTATCTTTTTTTAGTGACAAACTGGCTGCTGTCCCATGCAGTGCGAACGTTACATAGCTGTCCTGAGGAATTCTTTGATCTTCTTCCTGTGGTAAGCAGTCTGGTAAAGAATTTTCCATGTAAACTAATAACTCAAGTGAACGCTAATTTCGTGTTTTTTCCACCAGATAATCCTTTTCGATTCTCAGGAAGACGATCCAGAACTTCAACACTACTGTCATAGGGTGAGTACAACACAAACCAATCCCATCCTAGTTTGCATCGTGGAAGGCGCGGTGGTCTCGCAGTTAGCCGCGCGCTCGTCTCCGGATCGAGCGGTCCGTGTTCGAGCCCCGGCCGGGGATATTGTGTTCTTGGACAAGACACTTTACTTCCCCGTGCGTTTGTGAAGTTTTTTCTGTTTATTTTTATGTGCTTTATAACGTACAGTTCTACCGCACCAATCAGTACTACAGGATCGCGGGCAGTTTTGGTAAACGCTGCCAACCTTTGCGGGTTTAATTTGTTTTTCTTATAGAGGTTATCTCGAAACTTTGTTTCTCCTCAGACCATTGCGTACCTCTCTCAAATGGAGCTGCCATTCAATATGATACCGCTGGCCTTGAACACCGTCAAACAAGTACGTTTTTTAAAAAGCGATTTGAAGTATACAGAATGTTTAATGCTCGCTTGTTCCCATGACATTTTAAGCTAAACTTATTCGATTGTTAGTTTTCATACTCTTTGTAATGTTTGCGAGGCGGACTTTACAGCAAGGCAGCATCCAACAAAATATTCGGCGCCCTTGGTAGAATCTTGTTGTAGTGTCGCGTCCTGGCCACGCGTAATTCTCGCCAGGTGTCACGGTTTCCTAGCCATGTGCAAATCTAGTCACGTCCTCCTTGCCACATCCAAATCTAGTCACGCGATACGTTTTCTTACAACGTGTCACGTTACAAGCATTCCGCCTTGGTTTAGCCACGTGCAGTGTCACGATTTTGATTGACATGTGTATCGCTTGGTAATAAAACTCCAAAGAACTCTGTTCCACGTTCACCATTTGGAAGACGTTGAATTTGAGTTGCAAGCTGCATAGAGAGATGGCAAGGCTCTTTTCGACCAAATAGTGTTCCCTTGCACACTCGATTTTAACGCGTAGAGGCTTTTGTAAATTAAATGTTATTTCGTAACCTTATGGTACTTTCAGGCTTTTCTGATGTGTGCACCTTTGTTAGCAGTTTACTTTTTCATTTTCTTTTCCAGATCGCTAGTAACAATTTGTGGCACCCGAGGCGAAGTGTTCTGGAGTACCTCCAAGTCATGATTTTTTCCAACCTTTTCGCCATCACCAGTAACCCTCAGTTCGTTCTGGACGTGAAGGACCTGGTGCTAAGTCTCCTAGCTGATGAGCAGTTAGAGGTAAGTGTGGTGTTGAATTCTACGTAGTCACGTGTCAACGAGAACCAATCAACTTTGAGGAAGATCTTGTACCCAGACGTACGTGCGGGAAAACATTTCAACTTATGGGAAGCGCGGGAAATTCTCACAATTGTTGGGAAGCATGGGAAAATATTACAACTGATGGGAAGCGCGAGAAAATCTTAACAACTGATTGGAAGCGCTGGAAAATATTTCTCAACTGCTGGGAAATGCGGGAAAGTATTGAAATCGGTGAGAACCGTGGGATAATTTTATAACTGTTGGTAAGTGCATGAGAAAATATTACAACTGTTGGGGAAGCGCGGGAAAATCTTACAACTGGAAAGTGCAGAAAATGCTACAAGTTAGAAGTCAATACAGGAATTTTAGTCACTTTATTCCTGTTTGTTGATGTTTTTCCAGTCATTTTAGCTCAATTTGTTCTCTAATGGGTTTTTCTATTGCACAGGTTCGAGAGATGGCGGCTGTAACATTCAGTGGTCTGGTTCATTACGGCTTCTTTCAGCTTGACGATGAACTGCAGGTACGAGAATAGCGCTGTCACTTCTTAGACGTTTAGTAGCACTTGAAAGTTCTGCTCAATAGTTTTCATTTGAATGGTCACACACCAGGTTTCCATCTACAGACTTAAAAAAATTAGAACTGCCTTTTACATAGTACCACTTGAAGAGTCTGGTCAGTAAGTTTCATTTGAATAGTCTTCCATCAAGGTTTCATCCACACACAGGTACAGACAGCATTTTAACTAAGGTGTAGGGCTGCATGCCCAGTAATTCATAATCTGTTATCTGTTTTTTTGTTGCTGTTTTTTTTTGCAGAAACAATTCACAAAGATGGCTAACACCAAGCTCAAGAAAAAGAAGAAGGGAGTGATTGGTGCAAACGGACTCAACAATGATGCAGGTAGAAAGACCGACTTGCTACAGTCTGGTGGGGTGCACAACCCGTGATGCAAACTCTGATTATTTGTGTGTGGTAGCTAACATCTAGGACTTTGGTGATAGGGAGAATCTAAATTCATATTTTAAATGGTAGAGCACTGCACGGGTATTGCAGAGGTCATGCGTTCAATTCTTGTCTATTGTTGGTAACAGAATTCACTGAAATATCACAATAACAGCTTAAGACAAAAAATTCTTGTATATTAATTCTTGTCTATTGTAAATATTAATCTTATGTTTATACATATAAGAAGGTCTGAAGTCTTATTTTACTTTATAATTATATTACAATTATTGTTTATGTATCTTTTTATTTATCTATTTATACACGACCCCACAAGCTGCATAGCTTAAATACTCATCGTGTTTAATTAAAGGTTTTACTTACTTACTAACAGAGAACTTTATTAATAAACGTAGAAAACGTCCAGGTTCTGTTTTCTCGTTTCATCGTGTAATTGTAGTCTTAGATTGTTTTGGTCAAAAATCTTTGATTTGTCACCAGCCCTTATCCATCGTCACGCCGGGGTCCTGGGTCTAGCTAGTTGTGTCCAGGCCTTCCCGTACGATGTCCCTTCGTGGATGCCACAAATATTGTTGGATCTTGGTGGTCATCTTCATGATCCACATCCAATACAGGTAAGAGAAATGGAAGAACGATGGCAATGCCTGGCCTTTTCTTGTCCACCTTACAACTAGTGTTGAAATTGTAGCGTGTTTTCTTTGTTTTCATTTTTTGGACAGACACATATTCACACGCATTTTTTATTTATTTAAAAGAGAGATGAGTTTATACATTTGGGTATGCTCGCACGACACAATGGCGAATCGAGGCTGGTCTTGCCTTAATTAACAAAGAATAATAAAATAAAGAAGTCACAAAGATTTCATACTAAGTATCACTTATACATAGAATGCAGATTGCATGCCTGTCTTTGACGCATAACCATATCCAGATCGATTTGTAAACGATTTGTTTTAAATAATTAGTTTGAAATCTAAATATAAGACTATTAGAATGAAAGCTATTGAGCAGTACATTCATGTGGTACTACTGTTTTTTCACATCTATGTATGAAAGACTTGTGTGGGACTTTGATTGCAGGTCATTGAAAAGGACATAAACTTAGAAGTTATTTTTTTGTTTCGTTAGGCCACTGTCAAGAAAGTCATGTCGGATTTCCGTCGAACCCACCACGACAATTGGCAGGAACATAAACAGAAGTTCACTGAAGATCAACTGCTGGTGTTAACAGATCTTCTAGTGTCACCATGCTATTACGCTTAAAGAACAAATATATGCTTGTTTACAGAACTCTAAACGGTATCGGGGATGTTAGCAAGCTCTATAACTGTGGCCATACACTCATCCTGTTTGTAAAAGCCATTTTTACAAGTTTCTGTTTACTCTGGACATTTATAATTCATGTGGAGTGGTCCAGTTATTCTCACTTCTGATACCCAAAAAGTGACGTCAGAGGAATCTCTGTGTCACGTGGTTGCGATCACACTGATTGTTCATGCAACCTTGATGTATGTCGGAACCTCTCTCGCTCTGTATGACAACTGCGTGACACTCTAGTGCTCCGTCAGTAACGCATTCCCGCCATTGTATCGTGACGGGCCATCGAACGTTGTTCCAGAAACCGAAGAATAACGAGGTGTAACTTCCTCGAGACTTAAACTTTGAATTGCGAACTTTCAGTAATACTATTAACTGCAGTTAGATTTTAGTACCGGATAGTTTGTTTACGTAAACTACATGTTTATCGTCGATGCAACACGCGATCGTGTACTTAAAATCTGTGACTCGTACTAAGAAAGACTAGTTAGATTTCATTGAGATTTAAATCGTTCGCTTTCCCAATGTTTTTAGCTTTGGTAAGTTCAAAGATTTCTTTTAATTGCCGTAAGATTGGAATGCAACTCACTCGAAATTTCGCCGCTTTTTCGCATTTATGGTGTCTCTTTTCAGGGAAGTACCCCAATTTATGGACTGTTGTACAATACGATGGACTATATTGATAGCAGTGACTGCTGTTGTCGTTTTTTTCGTGTATTTTACGTTCGGTTTTGAAAAATGTACGTTCTTAATGTGGAAATAAAGTTTTGGTACATCAGTACCTTGGGAACATAGATTGTCAAGATTCTGTTTATTTTCCTTTTTACCTAATACATGTATATGAATTATTTATCGTAATAATATACAAGCAACAATTTCTGTATTCTGATTAGTTAAGAACATGTCAATTTATCCTTAATCAGTGCAATTTCACCAGTGCAAAAAAGTGAAATTGAGGGCAAAACTGTGAAATTGAAAATGATTAACAGCATCTACATTGAGCTGGGACAAACAAAATGGCGGACAAACATTAGACGAAAATTGTAACTCTTTATCTAAATTTTAATACAATTACAAAGCAAAGTACAAAGCTCAACAACAATCACTAAATAAGTAAAAAGCGTACATAATATCCTCACAAGCCGTGAGGACAAAAACAAAAACTTGAGCTTGAGTGAATTAAAATATATGCCGGAGTCGATTACGCCGGCAATACAAAATACCAGTTAGTACCACGATATAAAAAGCCAACAAGGACCCAAGAAGACGTCCTAAAAACTGCTACATCTTAATTTTGAAGACGAAAAGTGCAAGCATTGTACTTTTGCGAAAGAATTGAAACGGCTTAGAGATTAAAAAGGTCGTTCCCCAACAAACGCGGTAACTCTTCCAAGAGGCAAATCTAACCTGTGCGCCCTGCGGGCCCGTGCAGTGTATTGTAGTACTCGTGCTCATTTATTCCAAATTGCACTGGAAATCATTTGATTCAATGCATACTCGGCTTATAATTGAAGTCACCTCGGTCGGAACAATACGCTCAGTAATTACTTGACTAAAAACTCTAGCAGTTTTTTTTTTTGATTTTTTTTGGGGGATTTTTCAGATTAGTTCGGCAATGATGCACGCGATAATTATGGGCTGTTCTGGAGGCTACAGGTTATGATAACGGTACATAAATTTAGCTATTTGAAACGTGTTGATTTTATAAATGTCTTAATTCCTAATTTGGAGAATAAAGTAGCTGAATGTGTTCTGTAAACTGAATTGGTAAAGGCCAGTCCAAACGGGAAATGTTTGGCGACCAAACACCTTCAAACATTGTTTGGTAACCAAACATAGCTTGCACAGCCCGTTTTTCCAAACGATAAACTATATTTAAGAAAAAATCTGAGTCCCCGACAGGAATCGAACCCAGGACCCCCCGAACACCGGGCGGGCGCCCTATCCACAGCTCAGCTACGAGAACTCATGGAGAGCAAGGTCATTTTAACTGAGGTCATATGTGACAGGCCTCCTGCATACTGCTAGGATCAGCACTGCCGAAGTCATCATGAGTAGGGATAAGTGAATAAAGATGGTGAATTTTGTGCTCGGTAATAAATGTGAAAGGTGAATTAATATGTGACATACGAATACAGTTAAAATGACCTTGCTCTCCATGAGTTATCGTAGCTCAGGGGATAGAGCACCCGCCCGGTGTTCAGGAGGTCATGGGTTCGATTCCTGTCGTGGACTCAGATTTTCTTTGTTCCATGCTCGCGTCAGGTAGATTAATTCACCTTTCACATCTATTACCGAGCACAAAATTCACCATCTTTATTCATGCACTTATAACTATATTTAAGTTAAATACGAATGTAGACGACCATGTAGAGCTACAATACATGATGTAAGGGTGATACGATGTTTGCTGGCACATGTTGTTGTTGTTGTTGTTGTTTTTGGTATTGTTGTTGTTGTTGTTGTTGTTGTTGATAAAAGGCTCAATATAGCTTCTTGGATTAAGTTTGATTTAACTCCGCGCCCTTTGCAATAGGGGTGATCTCCAGTATAACTCAGCTGCGCAGGGAGTGGGGAGAGTCTGTGCGCCTCCACTGATTTCCGTTTCGTAAACAGTCTAAGTCCAACATATCCTCACCTCTGAAATTAGCGATTATCGATAATTCCTAATTTCCTCTAAATTATCCATTATCGTCAATTTAGAGCACTGTTTCCTAGGACTTTTCAGAAAAGAAAAGGAAAAGAAAATTATCTCACTTGGACGGGATTTGAACCCGGAACTACCCGGCGCTAGCATTAACGGCTACTTACCACTGAATCTCTTTACGGTGGCTAATTCACATTATCTACTCAGTTGATAAAACCAAATTATCTTTACTTACCACTAGCCCACTGATGAACAAGATGACGGGAAGCTGTATAACCTGATATTTAATAGAGTCTTGCATAGAATATCACTGTTCTACAGTGATTAGGCCTAAGCGCAGATTTTAAATGGTTAGCTTTTTTATTTAGGTTTGGTGATCGATCTTTTCCATTGACTTTCTAAATTCTTTTTTAGCTAGTAATTCGATATGCTTACTGCTGGGCGTAGAATAAGTGCATGGATTATATTGTTTTAAAATCGATTGTTAAACAACCAGCGACCTGGTGGTCTAATCGATAGAAGACAGGTTTAGGAAGCGAACAATCCCAGGTTCGAGTACCGCGTCCAGACACTGGGTTTACTTTTAAACAAAATATGTTCATTTCCCAGAATTCCTTTCACATTGTGAGTGTTCTAAATTAACGATAATCAATTATTTAGAGGAAAATAGGAATTATCGATAATACGTAATTTCAGGATGGGTTGCTATGTCATTTTTAACAGTTGATGCTATCATTGGTAACCAAGCCTTTCAGAATCGACGATGCCTTTAGTTTAGGCCTAGGTAAGGTACGTAGAAACTGGCCTGGGTATAATTAGTTGATGGAGTACGCTCCCACCAAATGCTTCATTGTCCATATTCACACTGGTTTGCTTGTGGTTAGCTTTATTTGATGATGTGGTCAACTCTATCATCAATATTTAAGGTCTTTACCAAGGGATGTCTGTAAACCTGCAAGAATTGACTAATAGGTCACTAAAAAGATTATCAAAAAAGTTTAATTAATTTAACGAAATCTGACGGCCACGTGAATCAGTCCTTACAAACAGACAGGTAAGAGACCTTAAGGGCCCATTAAAGTATCTCGTTGCTACTCGTTGCCACTCGATAGAAAACTTGACTAATAATGGTGAGCTCGAAACTTGCGATAGACAACTTCTCCTAATACAACATCAACCTCGCTTGAAAACTTACTTAACAGTACTTTAAGTAATCTACAACACTGTGACTGTGAAAAAGAAGCTGAATTCGAATTTTGTTCGGTGAAACAAAACACAGTTGAAGAGTTCAAGTTCGAGTGTAGTCGATGTGGAAAAAAAGTCAACGTGATGAGTAGCATTCCTGCCGTTAAAGCAACAACTCACCCAACATCTGCAGGACGTAATTTCGTTGCTCTTTCATTCCTTGTCAAAGGGCAATATTTCAAAGATTACCACAAAATTCTCGGGACTCTCGGTCTGGATCACGCCGGCGTCAGTTTCACTCAGTGGATCCATATTGTTGAATAGATTACACTGTTCGTAAAAAGGATCGCCGACTGGAGCGTGCAAAAAGCCAGACCTGGAGCAGTTCGACGTGGAGAAAAAATCCAGTTTGACGGCTTTTATCTGACTCGCGGCCACTACAGCTCCGGCGCTAACTTCCACGATGCAAAGACTGGCAAAATTATATTGCGTACTTTGCGTATGAATGTAAGTTGCTTAGGTAGAAGCATTACTTCCGGTGCCGCGAAAAAAGTACTTTTCTCCTAGAGAGACAATTGTAATAGCTGGATTTTAAAACAGTTCGAAAGAACATCATATTTTCTCGGAATTCAAGCATGGGTTTTGCTACAAAATGGAAAACAAAAAAAATACGGGCAAAAGAGTGCTCAAAGAAGCACATTTTCCTTTCTCCTTTCTTTATTTTTCATCATAAGCCAAAACGGATGCTTAAATTCTTCGAAACGGCTTTTGAATTGTTATTGTACAGAAAATACGGAAAAAAGGTTCACGCCATTCAGGTAAAATGCATTTTTCTGTTTCTGGTCACGTGACATTGGGCGTGGTACGATGACGTCAAGAACTGGACTATATTTGCCCCCTATGAGTATTGAGTACGGGTAGGATTACCCGTACCCGTATCCGGCTACACGGGAAACCAATCAAACTTAAGATACACCGGGTGACACCAGGTACGATCTGCGCAAAAATGCAAGGGCTATATGGTGTTTTCGTATGCCATCTAAACATCGTCTGAAATTGGCCGAAAAATATTTTTCTATCAGATTTAATTGCCTTTTCTTTTTCTTACGAAATACTACAAATATGTCTTCGACTCAAAAATGGAAGAAGCCTCGTCTACTTCTATCAAAACGTTTTAGTCAAGAAGTATCTTTTCAATTAAGGTATTTTTTATCGTGGCTTATGGCCTATTGCATTTTAAATCTATTTGAAATGCGTCTCAACTAAACTTTGACGAAGAGACGACACCTCAGTCAAAGCGTGTTTTGGAAAGCAGCACGTTATTTGACAGGCAAAAATTTATCTACCTTTGTATCTCAAGTAAACTTTTTCGTAGTCCCAAAACGCTTCAAATCATAAAAACGTGTTTATGCAAGAATCTAGATACGATTCTAGTCTAATAAGCAAAGATAAAGACCGTAACAACTTACCCGTTTCTCCATTTTTACCCGGAGCGAAGTCACGTGTAGACCAATGATTAACCCGGGAAAACGTGTAGCTTTTACGGGAAGGACGCGAACACGTCATCATTTAATGAATTCAAAATGGCGCTAGCCCTACCCGTGCGTGAAAATCGGGGTATCTTAAGGTGCCTATTTACATTCTCGCACTGCGTACTCTCTTAATAAAGACAAATGCAAAGATCTGGGATGAAATTGATGTTCTTGAAGGGATACAATAGTTTTGCATAAAAATGAAAATCCCGGTCGTGAAAATATGCGTTTTCTCTGATTGGTTCTAGTTTGTAATCAATATTCATTATTTCTTGTGGAATTTTCGTCAAACCAAACCCTTGGTCATAATGAAAAGACGTGGATCTATGTGTTCCTGGTGACGTCAGATCTGCATGGCTATGCATGTTCTGCGTCTTCGAAGAAGATAAAGCCCAGGACGAGATAGATGTATCAAAATATTGGGCTCGAACCTGTGAAACTCACATATGACGTAAAACAAAGAAAACAAAGAAGTCAACATAATAGACCCTAACCCTAACAACAGCTACAAAACAAAGAAAAAGTTCATAGGTTCTTACTCCGAGATAAACCCAAATATTGATAGTAAGTGTACGTTTTATTCTTGTTGCTCTTCACCAAACGGAACAATTTCTACCTTCCTAAGGTTTAAGTTATTCTGAGTTTCGCTCGCAATAATATTTTCTCTTTGCTGTTGCTGCACACACCTTCATTCATAAACTAGATAGTTGCAGTTTTGTGGAGCATTTCAGTGAAGGGCTAAACATTCATTTTTCGAAAGGTTGAAAGATATTTTAACTGATTTGTTTGATATGTCCTGTTCTTCTCGTTACGTGTTGTTCCCGGAAAGTTTCAAACCGTTACCACATGTTACATCCCTGGTAGCAAAAGTGTATCTTGGAAATAAGTTTGTCTCGAGAAAAGCTTATGTTTCTTTTTGTTTTCTTATTTTTAAAGGGAGGAAGTGGCCAAACGGTGAAGATGACCCGGCAAAAGGAAGAAGAGTTTGTAATTTCCTAAGATTTAATGGTCATTCAACAATGAAGGAGACGAGATAAGAATTTTAATTTTAACTTTCGATTAAAATGGTGGCAATGTATTTGAAGCTTACGTTGTAAGGATTAATTGTGGAGGTTTTTTTCTAGTGGAAAATTTCGTAGTATTCATTTGTATCGACCAACTGATTTATATTTTTTCATAGCTAACCCTCGAGCGTATTAACCTGAGATCGCGATTCTGGTGGCCCCTATTTTGATCGAAATGATTTCAGGAAGTATTTTTAATGAACAAAATAACGTTGAGTTTTTACGGTGGCATTGTATGTAGAAACACCATCTAAATTTTTGCGATCAAGCGATCAAGATGCGAAAGTTTTATCTCTGGCCAAACGGAGTCCCAAGTAGACGCAAGTTGAAACTTTTACTTGCGACTCCGTTTGGCCAGTGCTTGCATGCACCTACGTTGACTTGAAATGACTTGCGCTCACTTTGGTCAAAATCAATTTGCACGCAAGTCGAAGCAAGTTTTTCACCGTTTGGCCACCCAACCCAAGTCAACACAAGTTGAGTGACGTCCATTAACCTATTATTAGCCAATGTTTTTTCTCTTACGACTTGCGTGTACTTGCGAGGAAACTTGCGAGTCCGTTTGGCCACCCAACGCAAGTCTCTACGCAAGTTCAACTTGCGTCCACTTGCGACTACTTGCAGGTCCGTTTGGCCAGGGCTTATGTAACTTTGAGTGGGTTGTTCCAACCGTTTTGTGAGCCCGCGTTCTTTGTCCCACAACCGGACTCCCAAAACGGCTGGTAGTCGAGCCTAGTTGTTTTACGGCAAAACGAGAATTAAACGGCTTGTGCAACTACGAAATTCACTCTACAACAATCAAATAAACTATCTTGTCTGAATTCAAATTATCGCGCAACATTTTACTCCCCAGATCGAGTAAACCTCTAAGTTATATTCGGTGTTTTTGCAGTTCTTTTTTTCATGCAATAGGACGTTAATAAGGCCGCATGTCTGTCGGCCGTGAAAAAGAAAAAAACATATTTTGAGGCAAACGAAATTATTCTGTAATAAATTTTAATTGTCTTGCAACTATCAAAGTTATGTGAAGTATATATGAAATAATTCATATTTGTACTGCGGTTGTAGATGAAAGTGAAGTATGACCATCGCAGTAAATTTTCCAATTTAAGCAACTGGAAAGAAGAAACCTGAAAAAAAATCAGGGCTTCAACGTTAAAGCCCTGATTTTTTTCAGACTTCAAACATTCGATTCTCATCGAATTAATCCTGAAACACATAATGCAATAAAGCAGAAAAATGTCAGGACGATGAAAATTACTTTTAAAAGTCCAGTCCATGAACTCTCCTTTCTTCCCGCCCCCCTGTATGGGCTGAACCCGGGCGGGCGAAAACAGAGTCCACGATAACTTAATGCGCATGTTCAGAATGAACCAATCAAAAATTACTAGGTTCCAACCACGCTGCTCGCGTCAATGTGTCGAGCAATGCCTTTTTCAGCTCGCGCGCTGAAAAAGAAATTTTCTTCGACGTTGATATTGTGGTAAAAAATATAAAAACGTAAAAATCGAAATATGGTTTATCGTGGTCTGTACTCTTATCGACAACGAGTACGCGTCATTACTCTTTTCCCAAACATTTTTTCGTATTCTGCATGTTAAGCGAGTTTGCAAAAGTTTGTGAAAGCATAGTTAGAAGAGGGGACCCCTCTACTAACTATGGTGAAAGAAAAGTCTGGCGCGTAGAAGTAGCTCATTTGCATAATGCAACGCGTGCACTTTAAGGCGGCGAAATACGAGATACAGAAACCCTCAACTTGTCGCGCAACATTGTTTTGTTGCAAGTTTTCGTCGATGTTTCCCGTTTTTCATCTTGCGTGATCAACTTGTCGCGCGACAAAAACATTTGTTGCGGGTTGAAGAAAGTTGTTGCAAAGAGTAGAGCGCGGGTCTACTTTGAACAACAAATTTTGGCCTTGTTGCTCGTTTTTCATCAAACTCACAACTTTTCGCGCAACAAATTTGCTCGTGACTTGGAAAATCAACCAATCAGCGCGCCGCATTTCTTCAACCCGCAACAAATGTTTTTGTTGCGGGTCAAATTGATCGCGCCAGGTGAAAAACGAGAAACATCAAAGAAAACTTGCAACGAAACTTCTTTGCGCGACAAGTTGAGGGTTTTTGTATCTCGTATTTCGCCGCCTTTAAAGTCCGAGTCGGTGTTTTCAATTGTCAACATTTCGTCAACAAATCTTGGCAAAGATTTCTTTCGTTATCTTTGATATTGTGGTAAAAAACAAATCGAAGGTGGTTTAGCGTGGCACTGGTGAAATTCCACTGATTTGAGATCAACAGGATCCCTGGGATTAATAATTGACATGTTTTTTAACCAAACTGAATGCAGAAATTGTTGCTTGTATATTATTAAATTCACAAAATCGCGCTACAAGCCAAATCTGGAAAGTACTTCCAAATATGGTTTTTTCCCACGATTTGGGGGGAAATGCGGGCGTTCTGAGCATGCGCATGCAAGTTATCCTGGACTCTTCTTTCGCCCGCGCGGGTTCAGCTCCTAAAGGGGCGGGAAGAAAAGAGAGTTCAGGGACTATATTAAGATGTACATCTGAATTAATCACATGAACACACGATTGTATAATTGTATAAAGAATTATCCGTGATCTGCAAACATGCTCCAATTGTCTCGCAATGGCCTCCAAAAAAACATTTCGCTTGCAACTTCAGCATAAAGAACATTTAATATAAACCATTGCATTGATTGTTTCTCAAGATTTAATAGGCTGCCAACAAAATTTTATGACAATCATAAACAAACCTAGACCGAAAACAAATTGGTTGAAAAGGATCATATTTGCATATGAATTTTTCAACAAGAGATTTAGATGTAAATTTTGACGGTAGATTCCGACATTGTCTATGAAATATTCTAACCTGGCCGAAGAAATTTACCTTTTTTTTTAGAAATTAACATTTTCGTGTGACCAGATATTGATTATTTTTGTGGTGATAACACTCAAGTTATTGCACGGGAAAAGAAAACGGAGCGAAAGGTCGCATCGGGATTCGAAGAGAAAATTACATGCAACTACGGTGGAACCTCGATATAACGAAGGGCCAAGGGACTGCAAAATAAGCTGGCTGTAACTAGGCAGTTTTCTATACATTTTACTATTGGCTGGGGCGAACAAATCAGCTTAAAATGCCGAGGACTTCACTATCTAGAAGTTCCACTTTGTTTCGAAACTGTAATGAGCCATAAATCATTGAAATTGGGGTATTTTGTCGGTTAAGGGGAGGGGGAGGGAAACTTCAAAAAAGTGAACTTTTAGACAGCTAGAGTCGTGACCACTTTTCGTGTTTTCTAAGATTGCACATTTTAATTGTTTGGCGAACACAGAGAGTAATAAACAAGCGCTAAAAACCATTCCAATATGTCCTACGAAAATTAACGTCTGTTGTTCAACCCTCCCACTGTCAAGGAAAACTATGATCTAATTTTTCTGAAGTAGAATTCAAATAAATGTATGAATATAATATCAGTCAGATAGGGAATTTCTGTTTGAAGCTTGTGAGCGAAAGAGTATTAAATAACTAAAGTATCACGGGATTGATGACTAACCCTACCCCTAAGGAAACGACAATCCAAAACTGATTAGTCTTCACTTCTGCTTTGTTTACGAGATCATCACAACCTTTCATCGACTGCAACTTATTAGCCTTCGGCTGATTCAACTTCGTAAGGGGTTTTTGGATGGGATTTATATGGAATATATATCCCGGCACTGAGAGGAGGGGGGTGTATTCTGTTTATAACACCGGAGTGCTGATCACAATACGTTGTTCATGTCCTGGTTTTATACTGAGATTTGAGACTTCGTGATTAATCGAATTCAGTTCATTCTAAACTGGAGGAGAGCTCTGTTGGGCGGGAGTGATGGGGGGGGGGGGAGGGGGGCATTTTTATCAGTTTTGTCTAAAAGTAGATGAGGCTATAACCAGGGATCTTACAAGCAGGAGGGTTTTAAGAGGCAGTTTATGGTAGATGGTAGCTAAATGAAGCAACACAAAAGTTTCACTATGTGCTAGCTTATTGACACTAGACGTTACGTCTTCTAACAACATTGTTTTCAACGAATTTTAATTATACTGCTTTGCTTCCTTGTTTTTAACTTCATTGACTCTTGAATATTTATGTGGGACTTTAATTGCCGCTCAGCATTCAAACATTGAAGCTATGTTTTTACCAAGGCAATTCATATCACTAATACTTATCATAAGCTGCATGTGTTTATCCAACAAATTTGGTTAATTAAGTTACTAAGACTTGCTATTGCCAGCTTCATTACATTACAGTGAAACTCAATTAACAGTAATAATCTACGGTATGTTGCCATAAAGTAATAAACTAGGACTTGCTCTTGCTTAATAACGTTTTGCCAGCTTAATTACGTTACATCTATTTATCTTAAATCAAAGTTTCTATTTATGGAAGTGAAAATCAATTAATTTTATTAAAAAGTAATAACCTATGGTCTGTTGTCTCAACGTGTTGTTAACAATCTCTTATTGTGAGGAAGTTGATTTATCATTGAAACATTCAACGGAAGTATGGAGAGCGAGTCACTCTAATGTTGCTTCATTAGCATTTTCACTTCTCTCTGATCTGACGTTAAAACTTCCAGATTTATTTACAGGTGTTTGGTAAAGAAGAGGAAGGAGGAAGAAATGATTACTTGCCGCTGGTTTGCGCCGAAACATCACAAGGTAGAAACTGTCCTTTGCTAAACAATTTGGCAACAATTTTGCATTTTTCAAGAATGCATGTTTAAATATCCAAATGGTCGCTCGTGTGCTGTTTGTTTTAAACACCTTAGGAGTCTAAGAAGCAGTCTATTTCTCGATCGAAAGGACGATTTGGGAAGATTGTTTTAATGTCAGTGTTCACTGGATTTGTTTTTCAGACTTTGATAGCTTGAAGACACAACAGGAGAACAATTTAGCAAAACTGATCAAGCAGATACGATAATAGAGTCTGTTCCAGGTATTTCGCACATTTGGTGTTCAGGTGCATTTTAATCCTACAACTTAGCTTTCGCGTTTTCAAGTCTTACTGGCTTCCCTAAGATAATTATTTTTGCGATGATCGTCGCCACACAGCGCTAAAACAACCAATCTCAGTAACATATCGAATGGGGGATTGCAGACATTTTTAGTTAAACGTGCACTGGTAATGAAACTCACTGTAACATAATTATTTATTGTAGTCGGCTGTTCAGTGTTTTGTGATCAAGCTCTAATCATTTTTGGATAGCTATGACAAGCCGTCCATCAATACCTTTCGGTGCCGAAGCTCTCTGCTCAATGACATTTTTAGTAAAACCAACGTGGTCACTTGACTACACGGGAAACACAGTTAACACTGATCTGATCTTATATGGTGAAGTTTTCGAATTCACTCAGGGCTTGATAGAGACGAATCTAGCAAATGCAATTTGCGTAAATGCTTTAGAGAAACTTAATCATTTCAGTAATTTGTATGCGACCACAACTTTGCATTTCAATGCCTGCACAAGAATGGAATTTCGTTCGTCTGATGCTTGCTTGAAAGACTTAACGCATGCTAAGAATAAAAAAAAAAACTCCAACAAAGTAAAACTTTTAGACAGCTATATTCATGGCCACTTTTCACTTTTTCTACAAATTTTGATCGTTTGGAGAACACAGAGAGGAACAAAGTCCCGGAACAAAGTCCCGGAACAAAGTAGCACTGAAAACCAATCAACTATGTCCCACGAAAATTAATTATGTTTATGTCTTGTGCTTGCCTCGTGATTTTTAAGCCATGATTGTGATTATTTTTGGAAATAAATTGAACGTTTCATTAGCTTCAATTCCAGACACGCTTTTAACACACCCTTTCATAATATTAGAGAGAGTAGGGACCTTTAGCATCAGGTTTTTCAAGGGAAACTGCAAACTGCAAACCGCAAAATGTCACGTGACCACGGCCTCGTGGTCACGTTTTCAGTTTGCAGTTCACGTTTGAACCGCAGGAAGCGGTAAGTACAGATAGTGGTAAATTATATCTGTTTCTGAAAAGAAAAGTGGGGGTCACCGAACGTCCAAGATCGTTAAATCCAATCAAAGCTCTTGAAATGGCCATCTGCCCTATTAGTTCATTTTAGTACATAGCGCGCGCGCTCGATGCATGAGGTGGCATGTGGATTTGCGTGCACAGTAAGGATGCGCAGAAACAATTAGCGCGAACGTCCCTAAGCCATACATATTGCCATCTAATCATTCTTATAACGCCTATAGAGATTTCTACTCGGCGGGGTCTCCCAAAATACATAGATTTAGCCAGGCCTAAAAGCGGAGCACCCAATTGCGACAATTAGCCATTAAGTAAAAGAAGATTTGTTTTTACTAATCGGATTAGAAGCTCAAGAAATGATCAATTGTGATAAACTCCCTCAACTCCCTCCTAGTCCCCCAGAGTAATAACTTGACTGGAATTTGCAATCCAATAGAAACCACGTACCAGGTCAGCAATCGTCTTTAAAAAAAGAACACGCAATAAGCTCTGATTTCAAGCCCAGCATATGGCCACGTGATACTGGTCAGCGGATACCTTGTTTTGACAGCTGTCAATCAAAACATGGATGTCAAATTAATTATTTATTAATTAATTATTCCCGCACTGGGACATTAAAACAAAGGCCAGTCAAGCTTGACTGGTTGAGGTCTCTTTGTTTTAACGTCCCAGTGCGGGAATAATAATGAGCTTTCCCTCCAGCATGGCGGATTTTGTACCATGTGATCGTTTGTTGCAAAAGGCCTATTGCAGTAGTAGCGTAGAAAAGAATAGAAGATACATATGTGACAGCTAAAGGTGATAATAGTATATGGATTGTGCATGGAGGCTTACAGGATCGCGAGGCTATCGATTTAGCCTCCATCTCGTTTGAGTGAACATAAAACAACATGGAGGGAGTAAAAGGACAGATTACCAAAGGAAAGAGCTGGAGAATTGCGGAAACGTTTGATATTGCTGAGATAGAACATAGCTCAGTTTTAACACTTTTGGAACTTTTAAAACTTACGTTTGATATTGCTGACATAAAGCCAAGTTGATATCTCAACCCTTATACTTGGGCGAATGTCTTGAGATCGCTGTGGCTATGACCGGCATCTGGTCAAGGTTTCAAATAGACTAAATGAACGGTAGTGAGACTTCGAAATATTTCATGAAGTAAAAGGAACATTGTTACAGGTTACCCTTAGAGGAACCAAACCAGGGTCGCCCTGATGGCAAGCGATATTCATCACCAATGCCTCACCGGCTGGCATTTTTCGGAATTTTTTAAGTATATATGGTGTTACCCCCTTACCATTACTGAAGGCTAACCCAGCCCGGCTACCCGGGGCGCTATTCACAATCTATTCAGGTTAACCGGAGTGCTATTTCAGCTAACCGGAGAGCGACAGTATCTAGTCTATGGAGGCCTCCATTAACCTCAAAAGTACTCAGCTTGACTTACAAGTTTTAAACACACATAACAAGGGAAAGCAGTTAAGTTAATGCTTCGCTGGGAATGAATAATTTATATACAATATGACGTTAATGGGTCTGTTTCTTAATTTCAAAAGAATAAATTTGCCTAGTTCTTCTGGCGACTCGTTCGTAACAAAATTTTTCAAATTAGTTTTAATTTTGCCTTGTCATATATTTTCCTTACTGTAATCTTTAAAACAGCAGAAAAAAGGTCAAACCACCTTGAAAAATTCTCTGCAAGGAATAAACTTTAATCGCAGCATGTATATGTACCTTGAAATATCATGTTTTTTTCGGAGATAAATCCAGCTGACGCCAAAACATACTGCACTGGTGAACTTTTAGGAAAATTCATACTTGTTGGAAAAATGCAAATTTTTCAATATTTCGAAATTTTATAAAAATCTGACCGTTTAGAAATGAAACAAAATCTATGCATAGCGTAAGAAAGATAAGAGTTAAAATACTAAATTAAATACGCGAAAAATCCCGATAAAGTATATAGCTTGGAAGCCTCTGCCTCTTAAGATTTTTTTCTGATTTAGTCACGTGACTATGGGTGTGGTCTGATAACGTCATTATTGGTATTACCTTTAATAACAACAAATTGGTGGAAATATACAGATATCCACTGAAAACAGGGTAGAGACATTTCAATAACACAGCAAATGCAAAAGAAGGTACTGATGGGCAAAATGTCAAGAAAATTGAAATGGATTGTGTTATAGGTTTTGAAAAACTGTCAGGTTGAACAGTTTTTAAACTTTATCTTGTTTGTCACGTTAAACGCCCGGGAAATTGTTTGTAATGAAGCTCTGGCTTTGTCATTTATATCCAAAGAGGTAATGTAATTCTTCGGTAACAATAAGTTTCATAGCGAGTATTTGGCAAAACGTAGTAAAATAGACTCTGTTGTTACACAGTCCCTTTTCTGTCTTCCTTTTTTGTTCGTAATGAAACGACATATAGTGGAAGGCAGTTTTGCGGTAACTGAATTCTGTGGAATTTTTTTGTTCATTTCAGGTAGCACGCTGTTTCAGTCACGAAGCGCAGTTGACGCCTGGATGGACTGTTCATAATTGATCATACACCATGGACGGTGCCTGAGAGTGACTGGCTGATAGGCTTTATATGTCTACCGTATAGTGTATGTACCAGTGATAGGTTAGATCATCATCCCGTACTTCTAAGAATAAGAGTTTTGGAATCGGACTGTGTGGCAAACAGTATTTTAAAGGAGTCATGATACGTTAAATTGCTTACCAAAAAGAAGGAAACTTAAAATTAAAACCGTAGAAAAAAGCACTAGAAGTTTACTGTCACTATCAGAAGCCCATTACTAGGAAACTGCAACTCCCATAATAAGCAAATGCAACGGTATTTTTACAGACTAGTCTATTTTTAGATACTTTCCCCGCTAAATAGGCCATTTCCAGTCTACACGAGCGCGCTTCGGTTAAGATAAAACAATGCGGCCTCACGTGAACATGTCGACATTAGTCCGTGCTTGTAATTGCAATTGGTCACTGAAGTTCCTGTGGGGAGCTGAATTCGAGATAAATTCAAACTAAAATAGATTGGTCTGTGAAAACGCCGTAACAGGAATATGAGGTAGTTGCAGGCTCCTAGTTATGGGTTCCTGTCACTATTTAGGCATAAGGATGGTTAGGACTGAGAAAGATTGTGACCGATAAAATTTCCAATCTGTAGTCTCTTTGTCGCGTAACGCTACTCTCTTGGGAGAAGGGAACCTTCCTCCCAAGAGCGAAACATTGCGTGAGAGGGAAATGTACAGTAGGGGTCTTTTCACTGGCTCTATATGAAAGGAGAAAAAGGTTAATTTTGTTTTTCAAATTGCTACCTCTAATGAATTAATTTTGGTTTCTAAGGCGGGGCAAGAAAAAAACGACGAAACAGTACCTCAATATTTACATTTACGATCTGGAAAACCCTCGAACTTTACAGTTGTTGTTGTTCACGTATAGCACGCATAGTTTAATATCCTTCAATCTGTGGTACGTAATATTTGTAGTAGATCGTCGAATAGAAGTTACTAAGTTTATTTAGTACACGTATATAAATTATTTGTGAACCTTGTAGTCGTCGAAGGAAAACATTGGCGGTATGTAATTGTTTTATGCATGTAGTTCCACATATTGTGAGTATTGCTGCCGTAACTCAAGAAGATGGTGCGGGCTACATGTATTAGAGGAAAATCACACAAGGTTCGGAAATAAAGGTTTTATTGAGTTCACAACATCTTCAGAACATAGCGGAGGTAACAAGACGAAGAGTTACGGACTTAGCTTTAACTGAGATATAACGAGTACACTGTTGCACTGTATATTAATCTTTATTTTGTGTATTGTACACCAAAGACATGTACTATAATATTAATTGTTTTTATTTTTGTCTGTTGTAGTATTACAGAATAAATAGATATTTTATCATTTTACAAACATGTGTCAGTTTATTGAAAAACCTGCTTGCAAGACTTTTGCAGATGCCAGACAAGAAAATAAGGAAGGCAAAAATTGATTTGGAACACCGCCACCTCCCTGCCAACACCAGTAACTAGAATTTCTTTTATTTTAAAGCAAGAGTTTGGTGGTGACAGTAAACTTTAATACGCACGCGTACTAGGTGAGTGTTTTAGTTGCATCTAATGAACTGTATGTCGTACACTGTAAGTAACCGATAACTTCGTAAAGGGCGACCGGAAGTTTAAACTGAGGTTCAAACTTCCGGTTCCCCGACACGGCGTATTAGTTACTTGTATGTCGTGAATGTGAGTAATCGATAACTTCGTGTGGAGGAACTCGAAGTTTAAACCGAGTTTAGCTGACACAAAGTTATCAGTTACTTACAGTCACAACATAGACCTAACCGATACTTCGGGTTTCCCAACACAAAACTATCGCTTACTTACAGTCAGGACATACAGTACATCAGTGTAACTGGGGCACTCACTTAATACGCCTGCGTATTAGAGGCTAATGTACCACAAGGATGGGAGCACCAAACTCTCGGTACAAGTATAAAAGAAATGCTAGTTAGTGGTGGTGGTGGGGAGGTGGCGGTGTTCCACATCAATTTTTGCCTTCCTTCCAGGGTTGAAAATTTTCCTTTGCCCACTTCTAAAAACTGCTCATTTTGAAGGCAACTGGAAGATAAGTGAACTTTACATACACAAAGGGTTCCCGCCAAAAGACTTAGAAAAAAATTATTCTAAAAATATGATACCAAACGCGCATGCGTGCATGCAAGTTGCACCATAAGCACGAGAACTCAAAAGTCTCCCCCTTTAGAAAGAAATGCTAGTTAGTGGTGGTTCGCTGGGAGGTGGGGTGTCCAACATCACTTTTTGCCTTCCTTCCAAGAATAACTTTTCTCTTTGGCCTTTCCCCACATTGGTCATCCCAAGGACATCTGTAAAACATACAAATATTTCCCAACACCAAGTATTTCCAAAAGCACCTGTTCCTAACAACATCAACTTAGACTTGTACATGCAAATATTTCCCACTAGTAAAGACTTAAATTATTATTTCAAAAGCACATGATCGCAACAACTAAGACGGTCAAAGTGCCAAAACCGGCACAATTCAAAACCAGTCGTAGCGAGCCTGCTTTCATAGACCTTTTCACGTTTTTACGCTTGAATTTTACACTCTCATAGCGTGATTTCACAGGAAAATTTTATTTTCCCTTTTCATGTAGCTCTTCCTAAACCGGTACGACTCAAGATCGATCGTCGCGAAATATGCTGTCATCTTTGTTCACGTTGAAAAACCAGTGTTGACTTCTAACAACGTTTACGGCCAAATATACAACAGAAGGCTTCAAATATACAAACAATACGACTTACCGTAGTTTGTCCATCGCGTTCACAGGATTCTCTCAGTAGCTTGCATGATGCCCTCGAAAGCCATCTTCTCACGAAACGTTTGAGCTGCTCGCTGTTGAGGGAAAGTGCAGTAATAAGATGAGGTTAATTCTCTCCGACTGTCACTATTAACTTTCCGTATAACTTAATATAAAAGGCAACAATAAACACAAATAAGACGCAAATTGTGGCGTTCTTCTTTTGTGCACAACAACGCAGTCAAGCTATTTTTACATTTTCCAAAGCGCAAATATCAGCTCCCCTTTAACCTTCTTGTTTAATTAGTAATAAAGTTAATTTTACAGTTCAAATAAACCTTGTTGTTGTTACGCCCAATAGTGATAAAATAGGATTTTATCTCACAAGGTTTCGATAACTTTAAATATGACAAATTTATAATAATCTATTTGTTTCATGTTTTACTGAGGATCGTTTGTATCTCTCGCGAGATAAAATTTCCCCAAAAACATACACAAAAAAGCTTTCAACAGTCAACCTTAATATTACATCGTGTTCACGATGACCATAGTGTGTGCCACTGGTATGCTTATGTAGTCAAGTTTTCTGCGGTAAGTCATGTCAAGTCAAGTTGGCGCAGTGGTTTGGTGCGCGCCCCTCGTTCCGGGATATAACAGGGTTGAGAGTTCGACTCTCGGTCCTGAAATAAATAAATCAACCATACCTCCAGTGTGCCACTAAAAATGCAGTGGAGAATAGGTTTGATAAATTGAGAGAACAAGAGCAAAGAATTTATCCTATTTTACATTTAACCAAATTAAAAAACTGGATACTTATTCTCAAGGATGCTGAAGCAAGAACGCTGATATGACTACTCCTGGCACTATAACGAAAATCGCATTTTTCCTATCTTAACCATTCTGAAACATAAACAAGTAGACTGCTGTTTTTTATTTTTAAATATCTCATTTTGCTCCAGAGATATTCAAGTTTTTAAAATATGCAATTTAGCCAAGTAATGACGCCATACACTCAACCAGATTTTGTTAAATATGATAAAGAGAGATATCTCAGCCAATTTGTATCAGATCCGATATGCTGCTCATTTTTAACATGGTTTGGCCATGATTCTCCGGCGGGACAGTTTGTGTCTGTCCGCAGTTACCTTATCGCGGCAACGACATGATATTCTGGATTTTTGGTTCTTACTTCGGGTAGAAGACACAGTACACCAAACAAAAGAACGATGCTAAACAAACCTATTGTCTCTATTGTTTTCTTCGTTCTTTTGTCCTTTTGTCTTCTATTGTTGTACGTCAGCAGTGTCTTCTACACGAAGTAAGAGCCGGATTTTTCCAATTGTCTCTTGTCACGCGTTTTGCATGTGACATTCGCCAATTGGCAAGGATTTGGATTTGAGTTTCATCTGAGGTCATCACCATCTCAGTGAGTGTATGGATATCAGTCGACCAGCTGATTACTTCATAGCTTGCTACACCGTGCTGATGAGACCCAACAAGATCGAAACAGCTGTCCACGGTTGCAATTGTTGGCTTTCAGTTTGGACTCTATCATGTCGTTGCCCGTCAAGCTTTTTACAAGTATCAGCCTTGCATCATTGTTTGTATCAGAATAGGATTCTACTAAATGTGCTCGACAATAGGAGCTTGACAGTTCTGTTACCATGGCAACATAGCTGTTTTGGCCACCTTTGGCGTTCCATTTTGATAATTGCTAACAGCATTACATATGCATGATCCAGCGAGCATATAAATATGTTACAGCTCTGTAGCTCGAGTTCATGGCCTTGTTTAACATTTTTCACGCTGAAAATCACTAACATGCCAGAAGTCGATTTGCGCGGAGAAAATATAGCAACCCCATACTATGCAGGGTGAGGTGAAAATGTTGTCGATTCGACTCGATTCGATCGAATCGACACGAATCGTTTCCCCTGATGTCGAGTCGTCATGCCGGAAGGTCATGCCATGTGGTGCAGGAGGTGCAATGACTGCTGAAACACTTCTCGAAGAAAGTGGAATTCCCTGTGCAAAGTTTATATTTTCACCTCTAGCAAATCTCTGCAACATGCTTACAGCTCCCTTTACTCTGCAACATAAATTAGGCCCATTAAGTTGTGGAGGTGTATAATAATTATTATCAAATAATAATAATTTTCTGTTGGAGATATGGTGAAAATGATTCAGTAACAGTAACCCAGCTGGGCATGAACAAAAGGCATCAGAAGAATGAACCGTGAAACTCACATGACCACATCCTTTCTGCTCAAACGAAACTTTCGAGATCAGGGAATTGTTGGTCAAGGAGACCGGCACTGAATTCATTCACAATCAGTAATTTGTATCTAAACCTGCTTAATTGTAGAAGACTATATTTTACTAATGCAATTTCATCGTATTATTTTTCTACGTTGATCGATCTGTTTAAGCTCCGGGTAGCTGATGTATCTTGATGTATCTGGGTCTAAACTTAATTTCGTTAAGCGGTTATTCTTACAGCTCCCTTTGGCTTTTTCAAACACTTTTGACTACTTTTCACTTTTCTTGTAGATTTAGTTTTTAAAATTATATTCGTCATTTTCGGCATCTTCATGATCAAGCGACGCCACCTTGGAAATATGCCTCCTTTTCGACCCATATTCCTTTGCGACATTGACAATGTATAGAGTCGAATCGTGAATCCTGAAGTTTTTTGTCACGTTTTAAGAACGAGGAAGGTTCATGTATCATTATTTCACGGACCTTGACTTCCGGTAGTGCGGATCGACCGCGTGCGAATCGAGTCGAATCGTAAAGTGCCTCAGACGTATCGACTCAGTTTGGGTGTATTGGACATGGATGACCAAATCAACTTATTGTCAAGCAAACTGATAATAACAATAAAGAAACTTGTCAACTTGGAGACATTATTACGATGTAACACTAAATTGCTTTTGCCGGTGAATGACAACGGTGAAGCGGCGGACCACGCTTTGTAAGAAAAAACATTCAGTCCAAAAATGTTTTCAGGCTTTGTATGTTTTGACAGCGTTAAATTCCAAGGGAAGGTATGAAGAATTAGCTTTTAACGTTTAAGTTCTCTAAACTGCACAGAACTTGGTCATTTCACGCCATTGTTCTGCAAATGACAGAGCAATTGTTGTGCTCATTGAACCTTTTTTTTGGTAAAGAGACTGGAGTTTTTCAATTACAATAGCAGCATAGTAAAGAATAAAGCATAAATATATGACAACGAAAGGTTATAATAGTATATAGATTGTGCATGGATGCTTACAGAACCGCAGGGCTTTCGATTTAGCCTCCATCTCGTTTGAGTGAACATAAAAAGAATTGGAGGGAGTAAAAGGACAGACTGAACTAAAGGAAAGAGCTAGAGAATTGCGGAAACGTTTGATATTGCTGAGATAGAGCATAGCTTTTAACACTTTTGGGACTTTTGAAACTTACCTTTGATATTGCTGGCATAGAGCAAAGTTGATATCTCAACCCTTATACTTGGGCGAATGTCTTGAGATCGCTGTGGCTATGACCGGCACCTGGTCAAGGTTTCAAATAGACTAAATGAACGGCAGTGAGAAGTAAAATAACATTGTTACAGGCTACCCCTAGAGGAACCGAACCAGGGTCGCCCTGATGGCAAGCGATGTTTATTACCAATACCTCACCGAAACTGGCTGGCACTATTCGGAATTTTTTGAGCGACAGTCATATTTTATTGACCGGTCCGAACAGCCGCAGATAAGAAAGCTTTGCATCTTCTAAGCTGAGCTGTTCAAAATGTATTTTATTAGAATTGAAAGCTGTGTATTTTCGGACTTATCACATTTTACGAGCCCTACCCGTGCTGTGCTGAAATCGAGCTTTTTATCAGTGTTAAGCTTATCCTGTTTTGTGGCTGGAATAACAGCGGTTCTAAAAGCAGCTGAGAGGAAAATCTAAGTTTTGGGAGATGTAAGATCGACACAAGAGAAGGAAATCATTGTCATTGATCAAGCCTTTGTTGTATGAAAGTAGAACAAAGTCGAACGTATCCATTTTTGTAAAGACACGTATATGCTGAACGCCCCGTTGCCGTACAGCGAAATCTTAATCTGTTTGAGTTTTGCGGAGGGAACGGAGTTGCCAGCCTAGTCCCTCACGGCCGAAGTAGCCGTAGTAGCAGCCCGCCGTAGTGTATCTTAAAGTCCCTAATATCTAGTCTGTGGAGGGCCCCATTAACCTCAAAAGTACTCAGCTTGACCTATAAGTTTTAAACACGCACGAATTAATGCTACGCTGGGAATGAATAACTTATATACAATATGACGTGAATGGGTCTGTTTCTTAATTTCAAGAGAATAAATTTGCCTTGTTCACCTGACGAATCATTCGTTCGTAACAAAATTTTTCAAATTAGTTTCTATTTTGCCGTGGGTTCGATTCCCACCGAGGTCAAAATATTTTTTCTTTGCCTCGTGTGGTTCCCTGATTCCCTTTTCTAGGGCTAACGCCCAGTGGGTTATTCATGGGTTAAATTAGCACTAAAATTTACACTTCAGAGTTAATTCTCTGTTACATCATTTGTGTTCATAGTGCTACGCGGCACAACATTCATATGTGCATTTTATATGTTTTTTCTTTGTGTTTCACAAAAATCAAAGTGACAAACAAACAAAAACCATTTCTGTTTGACTTTACGGTTTGCTCTGTTTCATCTTATCGAGGCGCTGGTAGGGTAGCTACCGAAAAAAACTAAATGTTAAAAGGAAATGCGGTTTTTCATTGTATCCAGTTTTGTTTTTTGTTTTTTTCAACAATTTAAGATTTGATCCAACGTTGGAAACATAGCTATGCATTTCTATTGTAAAATCATACTTGTTGGAAAAACTGCAAATTTCCCAATATTTTGAAATTCTAAAAAATCTGGTCGTTTAGAAATGAAACAAAATCTATGCACAGCGTAAGAAAGATAAATGTTAAAATATTCAATACGCGAAAACATCCCGATAAAGTAATAGCTTGGAAGCCTCTTAGCCTTTTCTATGATTTAGTCACGTGACCGTGGGTGTGGTCTGATAAGGTTATTATTGGTATTGCGAATAGTAAAAACGTTAAAACACATAAAAAAACCTCTGAACTAACTAAAAGGTTAAGTAAGACTACATGAGATTAAATTTTCCTTAGCAACGGCCAGTTAGTGGCCCTTAAACCCTCAGTTTAGCATTTTTAAAAGTTGTACTATGATAAGATTCAGTCAGCCTCGATGAAGCATTCGTCTTCTCTCAAATTTATACTGATAGGCATAAACACAAGCTCTGAGAAAACTTGTCAACTTCGTCCAGACGGTCAAACGTGTCTAGAATAAACGGGCCACTCTCTCCTCTACATAAACCTTGGCAACGGACTGTAATGGTACACTAATGGAGTACACTCTAGAAGAATTAAGCTACTTCCGAATTTGCTACGTCGCCTTTAACTTGGTTCCCGAAGGACTACGAAATGAATGGGATTTCCTATATAAAACGACGTTTGGAGAATGGAAAGACACACCAAAGAATGGTTTAGACTTTTATAACAAGGAGTCTCGAAAAAGGCCATTGGAAGAATAAACGATGTCTAGCGACGATACAGAACGGTAACACGGCAGAATGGGACGGCACTTGCTTGTTTTTGGCGATCTTATACTCAGATAGCATTGGCACAACGCTTAGTGCAGCCTTCAAGAAAGAAGTCGATGATCTTCGACAAGTCCGAAATGAAACTGCTCATATCAGCGAGACAAGACTTACTGATGCTGAATTCAGAGGCTATATAGGAAGAGTTTTGCCCGCGTTCACCTCTTTGAACTTCCGATTACTGATATAGAGGCGGTTAAAAACCAGACGAATTTTCCCACGGCAGAAGTAAACTTTAAGACACAGGTTGCTAATCTCCAATCCGAATTGAAAGAAGTGAAATCTGATTTGCAAGTAGCACAAGACACGATACAGGAAAAGGAAGAGCAGGTTGAATGCCTTACGCAAGATATTAATTCCAAAGTTGAGACTTTCTGTAATCTCTCTTCCAAGCCATCTCACCAAATCATCAAACGTTCAAATGATGTTACAAGGATCATGGCAAAAATGCAAGAGCTTGACGAGAGATGTAACGGAGCAGTCAGTACCATTTATTTATCAGGTAATCCCGGATGTGGTAAAACTCAAACTGCTCGTCAAATTGGAGAAGAGTTCTTTAAAAGGGGAACAAACGAGAGTGAAAGATTAACATTCGTCGCCACCCTGAATGCCGAAACCCTTGAAACGCTAACTGATTCGTACTTGAATCTGGCTAAACATGTGAGAATTCCCAGTTACAGCTACACCAACCTGGCTACCACGAAAGGAATCAGCTCCGAGGAAAACATTCACCATCTCCGGTGTTTAATTTTGCAAAATATTAAACAGTTCTCAAAGTGGTTAATAATAGCAGACAACGTTGTTGACTTGTCTTCGGTTTGTAAGTACCTACCTCAAACCGCCTGTGAAGAGTGGGGCTATGGTCAGGTGCTGATTACAACTCAAGATTCCTGTGCAATTCCCACAAATGCTACTCATACTTACCACGAGTCACTCAGTACAGGAATGCAGCCCAGGGAAGCAGTAGAGCTACTGCAACAAGTGTCGCAAATTTCCAATGACGAGAAAGTTCAACAGGTTGCCGAGGCTCTCGAGTATCAGCCCCTTGCCTTAGCAGCCGCTGCATTTTACGTACAATTTGTGACTAGTTGTTCTCCAACCTATGAATGGACTTACTAACTGGAAAGACTTACTGAAGGCGGTCGTGAAGTAACAGAAGAACCGCTCGCTGATAGGAATCCAGCCAATTCAAAAACAATGACTGCAGCAATTACATTGGCCTTAGAGAGCATTTTGGAAAGCAATTACGTTCTTCGCCAGACATTTCTCTTTTTCTCGCTATGTGATTCAGAACCTCTCCCAATTAAAGCAGCTGTCAACTTTGTCAATTTTCGCACTTCGGGAAAGACCGACCAGTTAATCAAAGCAGAGATCTTAAACTCTTCCTTAATTATGCGTTTACACAGTGGCGATGAGGCACCAGCCTATTTAAGAGTGCATAACGTTATCCATCAAGTGCTCAAGAAAATGCCACTGATGGAGGTCACAGAGAAGTATGAGTGTTTATCTGCAGCAGTTCAGGTTTTTCACTCCCTTATTAAATCGGAGAAGGATCGCTTACAAGAAAGTGGTGACGTCTGCATACTGCTGATAACATTGTTTGGGCGAAAGAATTAGCACCCTTCATTTCTCCTGAGAATGTCATTTTGTGGCTTTGTTCAACTGCCTCTGTGTGTCTTCATCTTAGTAATCCATCCAAAGCAGTCTTATTTTCAACTTCAGCCAGTGATTTTGTTCAGTATATAAGTAGCACACCAAAGGGCGACATGATTAAAGCAACTGTCTTTAATACCCATCAATGACATCTCAGTACCAATCATCACGTGTATACCACGAAGAGCCTTCTCAGATCTACCGAGCACGTAGCCACAAGTTATCAAAATTTGGGTACTGTTTATCACGATCTTGGACAGTACAATGAAGCAAAAGAAAGCTACGACAAGGCACTGATCATCAAGAAAAAGGTATTCGGGGAGGAGCATGGTAATGTCGCAGCAAGTTATAACAACTTGGGAAGTGTTTATCAAGATCTTGGACAGTACAATGAAGCAAACGAATACTGCAACAAGGCACTGATCATATGGAAAAAGGTATTTGGGGAGGAGCATGGTGATGTTGCAACAAGTTATAACAACTTGGGACTTGTTTATGAAGCTCTTGGACAGTACAATGAAGCAAAAGAATACCACGACAAGGCACTGATCATATGCAAAAAGGTATTCGGGGAGGAGCATGCTGAGATTGCAAGAAGTTATAACAACTTGGGGGATGTTTATCAAGCTCTTTGACAGTACAATGAAGCAAAAGAATACCACGACAAGGAACTGATCATGTGCAAAAAGGTATTTGGGGAGAAGCATGTTGATGTCGCGAGAGGTCATAACAACTTGGGAAGTGTTTATCAAAATCTTATACAGTACAATGAAGCAAAAGAATACTATAACAAGGCACTGATCATATGGAAAAAGGTATTCGGGGAGGAGAATGCTGATGTCGCAGTTAGTTATAACAACTTGGGAGTTGTTTATCAAGCTCTTGGACAGTACAATGAAGCAAAAGAATACCACGAGAAGGCACTGGTCATATGGAAGAGGGTATTCGG
>CM042759.1:6763296-6770796 GCA_022496165.2 Catalaphyllia jardinei
AAAGAATACCACGAGAAGGCACTGGTCATATGGAAGAGGGTATTCGGGGAAGAGCATGCTCATGTCGCAACAAGTTAGAACAACTTGGAAGAAGTACTTTCAGTATTTCCCGGAGAATTGCATGGAACAATTCAAAGTTCATTTTTTAAAAGAGGCATATAAATTATTAGCCCTTTTTTTGGCCAGTTTGGAGCATTTTGCGCGCTAAAATGGTGGGTTTGAACTTATTGCCGAGCTAGAATTGATTTAAACCCGCGGACAGTTTAGCAGTTGTACAACGAATTTCAACACTTACAAATAAGCTTGATTGTAAGTGAAGTATGATCCTCGCAGTAAATTTTCCAATTGGAAAGAAGAAGCCTGAAAAAAATCAGGGCTTCAACGGGATTCGAACCCATGACCTCCGCGATACCGGTGCGATGCTCTACCAACTGAGCTATGAAGCCACACATTGGGAGCAAGGTCAAATTATCGAGTTCATATTTTCCCGTGCAGTGAAGTTATGTGAAGTTATTTTCATATATACATCACAAGCTTGATTGTGTAGAGTAGAGGACATTTCGTGTCGTATTACATGATGTAAAACTAGGACTAGGACCTCGTGGTCAGAAAACGAGTGAAGTTTTGAGAAAACACGGTCGTGACTATTACGATGACTCTTGTCTTGACTTACTACAATTGATCTTTCCTTTCATGTCTTTTACCATTTTTGAAAACTCAAATTAAATGGTAAGATTCTGTAATATGTAGCCATCAACGCTTGATGTGTTTTGTATTTTTATTGAGAGAATACAACTGAATTCAACCTTTAAACGCACGTGTGATTTTTGAGACTGTAGTTGTGGTCATCTTTTAAGTTCAGTTTTTTTTTCTCAATACCCTCCAAAGTGATGATAATAGCGTCAATTATGACAAGAAACCGCTCACGGTTTTGTTCAGAAAACAGGTCTTGTTCTAAAGAAGTATTCAACATTTGAATGTCTCTGAGCTCTAGGGCCCGGGGGGGGGGGCGGAGATCCCACATAAAAAAGACGGGAACGCTCGTCGAGAATTTTGAAACGTTGCCTTAACGAACAGGTACCAAAACCCTGTTTGAGCTGTAGGCGCAGCTTGCAATTTTTTGGAACCCTAAGAGTTGCCTATTCTAAAACAACAAATTAACTGACACTTTCATAATTGGACAGTTGTCTTCAAATTCTGTCATCTCGTAAAGTTGATTGTAAATTATTTACTGTCGTATTGTTTTCGGTTGAGTAACATAGAAGGTACCGGCAAAGATCCTGCGTGCTGTGGACTTTAAGGCTGAATACCTCTAAAACATACAACGATCACCCTCGCCCATTTTATATGGTAGCCGCTCCCCCACCAACCCCTCCCCCCCCCTCCCGCCGACCCCCAGACTCAACGGCTCTATAACGGCGGCCATGTTGATGCCCTTATCTTTGGATGCAAGGCAAATAAAAACTAAGGATCCCAAAGAAATTCACGACAGTAGCCTCAAACGTGGTCTACACTTAAGAGATAAATACCAGCGAATAGAGTAATTTTACCAATTTTTCAGGAAGTGTACACAAACCACCTAATCAAATCACATCGAAAGTATATCTTCAAAATTATGCCCTTTGAACTTTTAATTGTTGCGAGCTATGATAAAATATTTCAAAGTATTTCGTAAAATGTAAGTCTTGCATTTACTTTTTAGCCAAGAAAGCATATCATTTCTATTCGGGTTGGAAAATATTTTTCCCCGATTTTTGTCTACTTTCTTGACTTCTAAGTACTCTGGCAAACAACGAGTAAAAATTCTCAGCGATACTACACAACAAAACGTCTAATAAGAGATTTATTATCCAACACGCCAAATTTTTATGTCCGTGCGGGCGAATTTCGCCGATGTTCATTTACAGGGAATGCGTGACAGAAGTATGCAAAGCGGAACCGATTTTGCGTGGAAAATTCAGCTAACTGATTTGCTAACAGCAAACAAACATGTCTAACCAGTCCTCTGGAGTACAAATACCGCGTGATATTTGTACTCGTTTTGGGCGTTATTTGTACTCTACGAGGTGCAGTTGGATAATAAAACACAGTAACAACGCTTACCTGGACTTGGTTATCGAGAGGGGCTGACGCCACCAAGACCAAAGATATTGCAAAGAAAACAAAGCACTTCATAGTCTTTGGGAAATAAACAAAAAAATCAGTATGCTATTTAAGGACGTTCGCGCCCAAAAACTTCCCACGTACAGATTCTTTTAAAACTTTGACTGCAGGTAGAAAATGATAAAATTAGATTAAAAACGAGAAAAAGAAAAATCGGGGGTCACCGAACTCGTTTTGAAGATAAGGCGTAGCACAGACCATAGCATTTCTAGGATTTCCAGTCACTCGAGGTGATTCTGGTCGGATTCATTACTATCGACATATATTTAAGTTGAAGAATCATATCTAAGTTATGTGTGTTTAGCACAGCATATATACGCCAATTTGATAGATCTTTGCTACTTATGTCATTAAATCAGCTAGAATTAGCCTTAAAAACTACAACTTCTAAGTTACGCACACCTGTATTCATGTACCAATTCGACCCTATTTGAATAGTATATGAGAAATAACAAAAACTTCTCACGTACAGATTTTTTGTTGTTGTTTAGTATAATGGAAAAAATCGGAAAAGGAAGTGATCTGCCCCCCCAAAAAGTGGGGGTCACCGAGCATCCAACAAAAATATTCGTCCACAAAGTTAACGCAAAGGTCATCAGCTCTATATTTTTTTGAGTTTTCGACTCGGTGCCCGCGCTTGAAAATGACGCGGCACGCGCGTGACCAATGAATAGCGTGCGCACTAGAGATGCGCAGTAGCAATGGGCGCGAACTTCCTTAAATCGGTTAAGTTAAGGTGAGTAGTTCTGACTCATTGTAAAGGATTTTAGAGCCGATGTAAAGCGTTACGTTACAGGGCCGCCTCCAAACCCAGTTAAGAGCTTTTTATGCCAGATGAAAATAATGCTTACCTTGACAGCGTTGCACGTAACCTTGCGTAGACGGGGATGAGCTTGTTCTCATCCTCTTTAACAAGGGAGGAATTCCCCCCCCCTGTTCAACTCCGTACCCACATATTAAAGTAATCATAATAATGTAGGGCACGTAGTGAGTTAGCCCGGCACTTTCCGTCCCACATAGCCCGGTCTTAACAGAGCTAAAGAAAAACCTAGGGGCGAACAATAAATATTTCCGCTAGTTTTTTTTTCACACAAAAATTATAATAACTCGAAAGCCGACCTTTGCCCACTTTGGCGAGCACGAAAAAAGCCAAATCTCATTGGTTGGTATGCGTAGCAGAGAATTGTGATTGGTGCAGGAAAATCACGCCACTGTAAAACCTGACTTGAGCGTTACTCCCAACGAAAGCAGATATTTAAACTGCGAAATCTACAAATTTTAAAAACAAATCATGGCTGGAAGTAGCCTCCCACGCAGACGTTCTTAGACTTGTCACGCGTAGGCTGGAGGAGTCAAGTCAGTTTTTGACATCACAGCAGCCCTGTGAGCCGAAAACTTGGACTTTGCCTTGAATATTGCAGGAGTTGAAAAAATACCTTCCGAAAACTTGTGGTTGCGGTCAACCTAGAGGCCACTTCATCGAGTTTTGAATGAAAGGAACGTTAGTGACGGTGGAAATTTTGTCTTCTGCGGTTGGTGATTCTCAAATCAATTTGATATAGTGTCGGAAAGAGAGAGAGCTGTAATACAGTTGACTGTGAGCTGTGCATGGTTAGCTATACTCTGCTCGTTGCTGTGCCCTGAAACGGACTGGAACATTCTGCGCATCGGAAAGCAAGGTTATGTGTTAATTTGGGCGTGTTTAAAACACGAAATGGCGAAATGACGAAATAACGAAATGACAAAAAATGGCGAAATGGCGGAATGACGAAATGGTAGTTGGCTAATGAATAGTTGTACCTCCCGTGTCCAAAGCCTAACGTCATAGCCGCTGCTCGATGGTAAATACGAAATAAACAAATCGATTTCTTCCCATATCGCAGCCAGTTTGATGAGGAATATCCTAGGCGTCACTCTTCGCCATGTTAAAAGAGTAAAAGAGAGAGACTAGAATCGAAATTAGCGAAAGGTCCGGGAGGGCGAATTTGTGATTATAGATGTTTCTTTTATTTGTGGCCCTGTTAATTTTAACTGATTTTAAGACGTGATGTTTTGATGTTTCATTTCTGACATCAATCAGTGTGTCATCAGTTATTTTGAGACTGGAAAAGTTGAATTTCTTAAATAAATTAATCTCAGAAACATTTTGTTCATTGGGTTTGTTAAATTCGAGATAAAGCAATGGTTCTTGATTTACCAAGATCAATTTTGTGCCCTGTTTAATCTCAGTCGACTGCTGACTGAGACTGCTCGAGTATTTTTTCTGAATCATTTTCCAAAAGAAACAGCTTCATCTTTCTTCTTCCTGTTTCTCGAACCAGTTCAATTCCTCTGCAAGACATTTTTGTACCTTATCTTTTGCCCAGTCACGTAAAATATTATCTGGATTCTAAGAAATTTCCACCATTTTAAAACACAGAGGAAAAAACTTTGTAATGATGACGTCAATCATGCGTCTGTCACCTAATAGATCATAGGAAAGAACGAATCAAAATGCGAGAATAACTTTGGTTAATATATAAAGTGAAGTACACCATTAACAGAACCCAATTAATATTGTTTTTCCATATTTACAGAAAATTCACAGGTAGGTAGTGCACAAGAGCACACTACCTAGAACATACAGGCATCCCAAAGGGCGGTCCTTGATAGATTATGAGCAGAAGACATTTTCTGAAATGGTCACCAAGTAATTAAACAGTGACCAAGAAATTAAACATCATTCTCATGTTCAAGGCTCATATACATTACAATTGATTCCTCGTATGAATCAAATATTTAAAAAAGACAGTTTTTGCAACATGCTATCCCACAACTTTATCTGTATTTCAGGGTTGGATATAAATTCTTGGGTCTAGTTGAGCCCAACTTGGATAACCTTTTCAGTGAATGAAAACTTAACGTCATTGTAATCCAAAGTTTCATTACTGACTGTGGACTTGTTTCACATTGTCTTTGTTTAATACTAAGTCCATAGACTCCAGACCGAATAACTTCCCTAACAATGACAAATCATTTCAGGATTTACATGGTATTTGAAAGAAACACCCTTGAGTTGACTATTATTTAGGGGCTTTTTTGGTATTAATTGCCTTAACTATAGAGTTCTAAAGTGATGACGTCACAAAAATACAATTTTTGAAATTATGGGATATGATGCCATATTCTTATAGAGCAAGTTAAAAGACGTCCTCATCCCAAAAATTAGCTCCGAATTGCAATTCCCGGTAGAGATATAAGGGATCAAAGTTTGATGGCATTCCATACAAACCGTTCAAAATTTGTTTCTGTTCCTTCAGTTTAGAACTGACTCAAAATTAGAGAGATTTATATGGGGCAGTATCAAATTTCAATCCTTCATATTTCAGCTGGGAATTACAATTAAGAGCTAAGTTTTCGCAAGGAACTTTTTTTAAGGATACTCCATTCGAAAATGGCGCCCAATCCCATAATTTCACAGATTTAATTTTTTGTGACGTCACACTTTAGAACTATATTGAGCTATCCTTTAGAAAGCATCAATAATCATTCAGTGGCTCTGGACAATCACAAAAGTGATGATTTGAATTTGAACCAAAATGAGATAGGTACATATTAAGTTATCCACATAGACAAACCAGATGACAACAAACCAATGCAGCTGTGGTTCTGCATTAAAGAAACATGACAATGCAAAGAAATCTTATCAACATTATGTTAGAGCCTAAAACTGGCAGCCAAGAAATGCATCATTAAACAATCATTCCCTAAATTTATGACATTTTGGAGAAAAGATTTCCAGAACGGGAAAGAAGGCAGCTGATGTTAGAAACTGGAAAAAAATTACATGTATCTGTTAACAATAAGAAAATAGGTTCGCACTGCGTACTTGTGTAAGGTAGCGTCGTTTTTGCTTCTTTGAATCTTGCGGTTTGAGGAATTTAAACTGGGCTGCGTATTGAAAACGGGCTTCTTTATTGGAATAGGGTGCTGTTCCATACTCTTCTTTCTCGCGTTTTGTACCACACAAACCCTACCCCTTAGCCGTTTACGCCTGTGACGCTGGCAATATTTGTTACTGTTTTTAGACAATAGGTAGTTTGCTTACGCGAGTCTGCCACTCTGTACTGTTGTCACAGTGTTGTACGGTTTTTTGGACGAGAAATATGTTCAGTTGTAAACGACCTTGAGAAAAAATGATTTTTTTTTACATCGATGAAGGCCTTTGGTTTATTTTAGATGCGAAATAAATATAGCGTTCTACATAAAATCCCTGGGTACCGATTTTATCCTAGTAGTTCTAAAAATAACATGTTTCAATTGGTTCATCCATTTACATGCATGGTTGCAGGGATGACCGGTTCGGGAAAAAACTGTCTGGGTACAATCACTGTTACAACAAGCTCAAACCGTGATCGACCAACCACCGGAGAGAACAATCTGGCGTTATTCACAGTGGCAAAACGCTTACACGCAATTATTGATGATGATACTAACAATCGAATTTGTCGAGGGGATCCCGAAATCTCTGGAAAATGCTTCCTATTTAAATGCCAACATACGCAACCTGATAGTTATTGACGACCAAATGATTGAAGCCGGAAAAAATAATCGGATCGTGAACATGTTTACAAAAGGATCGCATCACCAAAATCTAAGCGTTATTTACATTGTGCAAAATATGTTCCATCAAGGCAAAGGCAACCGAAGCATCAGCTTAAACAGTCATTACTTGGTCTTGGTATTATTCAAGAAACGAGTTGTTCGATAATATTTATTGTCGCGTGTTCACAGAAGTAATAAAAGAAACGAGTTGTTCGAAACATTTTTATTGTCGCGTGTCGACAATTAATTTAGCGCTCTGAACTTCTATTGTTGTCATTTTAGATGTAGAGCTGCCCCAACGGGCTTCTTCTCTTGAGTTTGAAAGTAGAGTTCAGTGCATGACTAACGGAGCGGAAAACCTCGACCAGAATTAAGAATTAAGTTTTTATTTTTTATTATGCATGCACAATGATTAATTATGATTAATGATTAATTATGTATGCTCTATATATACATTGATAATTACTACTTACTGTATGAATAAAAGTGGATTTCATTTCGCGCTGTCTTTTTGTCCGTTTTCTTCTTCCCCTTGCTCCATTCTTCTTCTTTTTCTCCTCCGTATTCCCCTGGCTCTGAACCTTTTTAAGTTGGAAATTACCCCTTCATAATTTGCATCCTGGAGTAACGGTTTAGTGCACGCTTTCAGCTATATCTTTTTTTCCTTCCGATAAATTTCTTTAATTTTTTCTAGATTAAAGAGGATAACATGGGCACTATTATTATGCAATAAAAAAATAGGTCACCATGCTC
>CM042759.1:6791175-6817172 GCA_022496165.2 Catalaphyllia jardinei
TTTGGTTTCTTGCTCTGTATATTTAGCTTGTTTATGTGTGTTTGTTTGAGCTAATCGCTAGTAAAAGTGCAGATTGTTAGATGTGTGGATTTCGATTACAGTCAAGTGCAAACAGATCCATATTTTTACGATAATAATCATAACCTGTGACCACTTACATGTACACGGTACATGTACATACCTGTTGCAGTTAATTGTTGGTTTCAGTTAATTTAATTTATAATTTAACCAGTTAGTTTTTGCTAACTAGGTGATTTTATTTTTAACTAGTTAGTTTTTTCTAACCAGGATAATTTGTGTCAAAGGGGAAAGGGTGAGTCTGGGACCAATAACTTATAAGACCAACAAATATAAGCAAATTTGCAACGATTGCTTGTGTGGCATAGTGGAGATGAAGATGGACTTCAAAGTCAGAGGTTTGGAGTGCAAATCCAGGTGAGTGCAGAATAATAAAAAAAACTGGAGGCTAGATCTAGGGATAGGGTTAGGGGGTCAGTAGGGTAAGGGATAGGGATAAGGTCGGGGGGGTCAATAAGGTCAGGGGGGGTCAATAGGGTAGGAATTGGGATAAGGTTAGGGCTGGTGGTGAGCGTGTTACTCTTTTTGAGAAACAGCCCCTCTTCCCCCCCCCCCCCAAAAAAAGGGGGAAAATCCCCTAGTTAGAAGAAACTAAGTAGCTAGAAATAAAATCACCTAGTTAGAAAAAAAGCTAACTAGTAAAATTATAAAATTAACTGAGACCAAAATTAACTGCAACATACATACCCACTACATAATTTGATGACTTTGCCTGTTTCATAGTACAGAATCATAATAACAGCAAAATAATTATAACAGAAAGCAGGAGGCTTAGAAATTGGGTGTTTTCAGAAAAGGAAGTACACGTACAGTAGAAGTTCATGTACAATAAATCTAAAGAAGCTCCACTTGGCCAAAATATGTCTGAAAAATGTGTTTTGTACCATTTCATTCATGTTGTCCAGGAGATTTGGAGACTTGAACAGGAGACAGGGAGATTCGGCCTTCCCTCAGGAGACTCCCAGATAATCCCAAAGAGTTGGCATAGACGTTAGTGACTTACATGTAATATACTCAGAGCTCATATTTTTCATATACCTGTCCACTTGTGGTAAGAAGAATACTATCACTCTTGATATCTCTGTGGATAACTCCCTGTGGATGCAGGAAAGCCAGAGCTTTCAAAACAGCACGGCACACACAGGACACCTGTTCCTCTGTCAAACTAGAGAGAGAAATTAATGGATAACCCATCTTTAAAGAGACACTTCCATAGTTTCTGTAAGGTACCCAAGACATCCAAGAGCTTCCACTATATTGGGAGCCAAGTCCTGGAGGGAGACTGCCCCTTGGCTGACAATTCCTAACAACCCAACTCCACAAGCCCCGAGGTGGAAAGGAGAAAAAAATGCAGCTGTCCCACTGATAAAAACAGTGGAGAGAGAAAGAGGGACAGGGGAGGGTAAACAACCTGTGAGAAGAGTCCCCATACTGAAGACACAAATTCTCAGGGAAAACGCTGACCAAATGCAACTAGTGAGACAATCTCAGATAGTGCAGAGTGTTATGCTGGACTGTAAGTACATTTTGAGTCATCAGCTGCCTGTATGTAACTTGTTAGTTCAAGGCCCAAAATAACTTACAATTACTGTTTGACAAGAAGGTTTTAAATTTTACTGGTGTTTTACATTGAATTTCATTTATTTATTTATTATTTATTTATTTATTTAAGGATTTGTACCACAGTACTGGTGCAAAAACAATAGGACATAAGTCCCCTCCTAGGTTTAAGCACCAACCCAACCCTCTCCTAAAATTTTAACTTAATTCATTGATACGCTGAACTAGCAAACGTGATAATTTTATTTTTTCAATGCCAACATTTGTAACTCGATAGTTTTGTTTTCCTCGCAAAGTTTGTAACATGATACCCTTGTTTTCCCAAAAACATACAAAGGAAAATATGCTGGCTCTTTTTCTGCTGGAGAAAAATGAACTTATGTTATTAACTTATGAAAAAATGGAAGAGGAATGATTTTGTTTCATTCAAGAGGCAAATTTTCATACCATCCATAAACAGTTACTAATTTAATTTTCAAATAGTCATGTCGTGTCTCGGGATAGCACGTTCTTATTAGGTTGCCACCCTTGGCACCATGTTAACAATAAACTAGTTCAAAATACACAATGACATCGATTGAGACAACCACGAAGTGTTTTAACTTTACCGATATTATTTATATCTTACATCGGTGAATGAGTCCCCTCAAAGACTGTTTCCGTAAGTGCCACAGTGTCTGCAGCAACATCTGAGAAGTTTCTTTTGTCACTACATTACTACCGGGTACTTTTAATGTCCCTAACTCAGAAATGTTTAGGGTGAATACATTTGTGAACTTCTTGTTCTCTTTCATGGGGGGAGAAAATAAACAGGCAGCTGAGGAGATCCCTCTTTAAAGCTTAGCAAACACGAAATAGTTTGAAAATAGCACACGACATTTTTTAACCGAGCTAGGGATGATTCCAAACGATATGCTGTCACAAAAGCGTTTTTTGCACTAAAAAGGAAAACTGACACTACCTGAAATATATATGCTATCGTCCGTCAAGAGGAGTTTGGAATCGCACGCATGAACGCTGAACTCGAGAATGGATTGTATCATGCTGACAGTGCTAGAGCGCATGCGTCTTACATGTTGTGTTCTACCACAAGGAAAAGCACTTATAACGTTCAAGTGTAATAGTGTATGAAATGTATCGTTACCTAACATAGTTAACACTAATGCTAATCAATCTGCGCATGTGCTTCGAGCAAATTGCTTTTGTTCTTAAGAGCGGAATAGCACCATAAGGATAACAAGAGAATATTGGAACCATATATAGTTTTCTGATGTTATGAAAGAAGTAATGTAAGTATGGTACGTCTTACGTAGTAATCAAAGGTACCTTCCCCACCCGCTCAAAACAAGGCAAATTAATTAATTAATTAATTGAAATTAATTAATTAATTAATTTCAATTAATTAATTGAAATTAATTAATTGAAATTAATTAATTAAACAAACATTAAAGTCTACACCTTATTGCCTTTTGCCATAGTGCCTTATTGCCATAGTGCTTTAGCGGCATCAACCCCCAAACCATCCCAATAGTGCACTCTGCACTAAAACCTGCTATGGTATAAGTACATGTAGAATCCTGGGGCATACGCATAACTAAAAAACACTGACCGCTAAGGCAAGGCTAGCCCCTTGTTGATAACTCCGTTAACTTTCATAATTTAAATAACACATTGTAGAGCTAAATATTTCTCCTCACCTTGTATGAGTTATGATATCTGTTAGTGAACCTCCCTCAAGGTATTCCATTACTACCCACAGTTCATCTTCAACAAGGTAACTTCCATACATTTCCACTATGTTTGGGTGTGGGTAGTCTCTCATAATCACCACCTACAACCGCGAACAGGTATACATGCACACTGATTACTGATACTAATTAACAGGTACATGTAACCAAGGTTTTAAGTTGAGTTTTACTAAATGTAGTCTACTTAGCTGACAGGATTTAGAGCATTTGTGCTTTTGTCTCAGCATCAGAGCCTCCATTAAGAATGGTATTACATGTAAAAGATGCAAACAGAAAAGGGTGTACTACAGTTGGGAACTTTATAAAAATTCTCTTGTGGCTCTTGTGTCTCACACACAAAATCATGCCAACTATATATATACGCAAGGTAACTGGTGGTATATATATACGCAAGGTAACTGGTGATATACGCAAGGTAACTGGTGGTATTCAGTGATTCCAGAACATATCAATACTCCCCCCACAGAAGGGATTGAAATTTCCTGGCTGTACAGTGGTTCTATAAGATCAGAAAATTTAAAGAAATGTCTGAAGTTTAATTGGAATTTCCAGAGGGGTGGGGGTGGGGGTTTTAGCAACAATGTGGATTATGGATATTTTCTAGAATATATGTATACTGGAAATTCCAAGGGGAAGAACGAGTCTCAAAATAAAAATTTTATAAAGGAAACCATGAACCAAAACTGATTAAGGTAAGAGATCACAGGTATCCAGACTTACAGAGATTTAAGGTTAGGCTGAAAATGAAGTATGAAATGGAATGTTTTATAAGCTTAAAAAACAATAGTAATTTTTTTCAAAAAGAAATGTTTTTTTTCACCTTTTTTGTTATTCAACTAAGTAGAAATGGATATTATGTATATGTGTATATGGTCATATATGTATATGTATATATGTACAATTTTTGCAGAATGTAATAATGTAATTTTGTTCTTAACGCGAAAAAAAAAGGAAAAAAAAGTAGAGTATTGTATTGTATTGTCAGTAGCGTAAGTAGCCCGTAATGTAAGTGATGGAATTTCTGTAAGTAACGCTAGTATTGTTTTGTAAGTAGAGGATTCTGATAATAATAAAAAACTTACGGGAAAAAAAGGTAATTTTCAAGAGGGATGGATGGAGGGAAAAAACACAAGTCATGCAGGAGATCTACTGTAAATCCTTGAATTGGTGCCCGGGGCGCTCATTCAAAATTTAGGAGAAAATAAGGGGCACTTATTTGAGGAGGGGGCTTAATCGAGGAAGGGGGGGGGGAAGGAGGTGGCACTTATTCAATTTTTCCCTAATCATGGCGGCATAATCATTTTTTAATATACTATCTATATCTAAAATCCATCAAATATTTTCACTCATGCACAGTTGGTCTACTTCAAATATTCCCCAGCTAAACCTATCCTAGATTATTCCCCACTTTTCAAAACTGCGTGTGCTGTAAAAAAGATTTGAAGGATAATAAACACAATAGCCTCCATTTGGGGCAAAAATATGCTTGGTTATTAATTTTGTCCTTGGACATTATCTGTTCCTCAAAGGTCACAGTTCTCCTCAAGCTATGCTCTCGGAAAACTGTTTGCTTCTCAGAACAGATAATGTCTGCGGACAAACATCCTAGAATATTTTCATGCCAAATGGAGGCTATTGTTTATATAAACAAAAATATAAGCTGTTTATCAACATAAAAAGCTGATCCTAAAGTTTAAATGGCGGCACTGTTACAATTTGTAAGTTTTTTTCCAAACTTAATGTGTTCAGTTCAGAAACTGAAACCATCTGCAAATCAATTACTGCACAAGAAAACTATACACCTTTTTCTTGTCTTATTACTCATCCACAAAATGAGGGAAGGGGAGGGCGCTTATTTTAAATTTTGGCCAACAGGATTTGAAAGGGGCCCGTATTCAAAGGGGAAGGGGGAATAAGTTTGAGGATATTGGTATTGCTTTAAATGTTACTTGTAATTACTGTGTTCATACATTCAAACAAAAGGAAAAAAATCTGATTTTAGTTTGGGTGCTGTGTGAGTTTCTAAATACATGTACTTCCTTTGTGCGATAAGTCTTTCATGAACAGATAACAGACACATGTGTGTGTACAATAACTACTGAGTTTGTGATGTTTGTTGCATTGGACTAAATCTAAAAATGATGGCATTTAAGAATTTAATGGTGACAAGCTGGCAAAATAGCTAAAAATACTTAAAATGTGACAAGATATTTATCAAGGTGTCGTATTATCATAAACTATTGGAAGAAGATGTATTTTTCGAACCACTTGGTGCCTGTCCAATAAAAATCCTATTAGATAAGATATATTTGCTGCAATAAAGCTGGTTAGTAACAAAACTATGTTACCACATACTTAACAAAGACAATAAATGTGTGCGTTTTGTGTACACTTAGGAACGAATAAGTCCAAGAAACTGGGAGACGTGAACAACTATCATTAAAGCGAAAAATAATATCTCCATCACAAATGCAAAGTCATTAAACAATTATTTATAATATCCATAATCTCGTTGATGTTTCATTTAACTTAAAGCTAATGACATCTAAGGTTTCAACATAGCATCGTTTACTAAAGCTAACTACAACTCTTTGGAAGTAAAACCTGACAAATAAATTACATAAAGAAAAAACATGGAGGGTTTAATATCTGTCCATATCGTAAGCATTCGTAACCGATCTGATATTTAACACACAGCAGTACGCCTGCAAACGGAACTGAATTCTTGAAATCGCGGTTTAAAGATGAGTATGACCTCAAGTATACACGACTACAACTTTCAAAAAAGATGTTAATTAAGTAAAGATGCATTTAAGACGTTAATCTCTTTACGCTTACCTCATTGAACAAAAGTTCTCTTCTCTGTTGTTTTTTCAAATCCATTTTCTTCACCGCAACTTGCCGTCCCGTTTTATTGTCTCGTGCAAGACAGACAACTCCGGTTGAGCCCTCACCAATTTTAATAAAATTCTCCAGATTTTCAGGCAGACCAGTCGAGGTTACAACTAATTCTAAAGCTTTACGAAACTGCTCGTGACTTACTGGTGAATCAGAATACATGAGCCTGGTCTTCGAAGAACTTCGAAGGTCGTCTCCGTTATTTTCCGCTGCTTCGCCCGCCGAGTCCGTACTTGCTGAGCCATAATCGGAACTCGCAGACGTCTCTCTCTGTATACCAGGATTCTTTTGCTGCCGATTATTGTCTCTTTCGTTGTGCGAGCGTCCATACCCTTGCGAAAATCGTCGGTCGTTTAATTCCTCGGGACTTTCTGGAAAATCCGCGGCCTTTGCAACGTTCCCGTTGGATGCCCTTGAAGCATCTATATCTTCCCTAAGTTCAGGATTCGGTCTCTCCCTTTTTCTAGCTGAAGGTCTAGAGCCTGGATTAACTCTGAACGAATTGCGAAGAGAATTCGACCTAGAAACGGATATAACTTTAGAAGCTTGTCCGGGTTTCTCGGAGTTCAACAAATTCCATTGTGACTTTCTTAACGGGGAAACTTGAGTGATAATTTCAGGATCAACAATCGGTTTAGGTCTCTTTTGAGATTCTCTCTCTATCCCGAGCAAGGCTTCCCATTGTGGCGGCAAACCAAGGAACTTCCCCGTTTTTGTATCATATCCAGTGTGAAATCGGTGTTCGAAGTTCTGCGGTTCCGATATGTCCACTCTTTTACGTTTCTTTTGAAACAAACGCTTGAACATTTTCGAGTGCCTCACGGCAGAAACGCCGTAAAAATGTTGGCAAGTTTCAACTTACAGATTAGCTGCTCTCGTAGTAATTGGTGGGCGGTAATAAAGCCAACAAAAATGAATATCCTAGGAAAATTGGGAAGCATTTACACCGCGCCATGACAATTTTGTCCGCAAGTTTCCGTTTGTTTAGTCGGTAAATATTCGGAAGCCGAATGTTTCCGATTATCTAGCGGAGATAACCGAAGAGAATGAATACAAATGCCGACTAGCCATGTAACCACGCCGCATCGTTCAAGTTGATTCTGAGAAGGTCATTGTGGTAGGATGAAAGTTTAAGCTGGTTTGGTGGAATTTATCATGGAAATTGGCAACGAGATCAGTCAGCAGATAAGAGTAAGTAGCTACGATAGTAGCACATTTTATTTCATGTATTTTGGGTCTTTAAAGGACGACAATTTAACCTAAAATAGTGCACTTCGTTCGCCGCCATCTTGTTTCGACACTGATACAGTAGTTGTCAGCGTTAAATAATTGAACACAAAACATCTGTTTAACGTTTGAAGCGCACATAAGTGGCCATTTTAAATGTTATCATATTTAGCATACCAAATACTTCTGTTATGAGCATGTCTACATGCAGCTTTTGTGTAATTATGTGTGCTTGTTTGATTGTCAAGGTCAACTCTGTAAATAGCAAAGATATCAGTGACGTCACCTATTGTTCTTAATATGCAAACCAGAGAACTATTGGCTGGTGAAACAAAGAGTTCTTTTGGTTAACGTTTTCAACATTTAAATAACAAAAACAATGTTTGTAAACAGATATCTTGGCTATAACTGTTCTTGGTCACTGTTGTTTTGGCAACTTGACCAGAAGTCATCTTCAGATTCAAGTGGAAAGTGTATGTCAGTTGACTCTGGTTTGATGTTGTTATATTGAATCAGTGTCAATGGACCAGTCTTAAACACTGTTCTCTGATAATTAAACACATTTCATTTGGCAATATACTTGGAATTCCTGTAATAAATGTCCTAAGTGAAATGACTGATAGAAATCAGAGATGTTCATTGTCACATTTGATAAATATTCAAAGACATGTGTCAACAAGATACTCAAGTTTCAAGTTTATTATTGCACACTGTTTACAGAAAATATAACTTAACATAAGATGGTATACAATGATACCAAGACTACAAAATTAATGTAAAATTAGCTAGAAGAGACAATAGTTATTTAGTAGTGTACAGTGACCAAAGTAGCCAATGAGCTTTTGAGTTGGTCACTGCCATGTACATATCAAAGTAAGGTGGCATTGGTTGCATGTTGGTAATTCAATGCATGTTAGTAATTCAAGACAATCCATTTAAGTCTTCCTAGTGCTAGTAGTCTACTGAAGGTATCAGTATACCCCAAATGACCATCATTCATTGGCACCAATGTTAGAGTCAGACGTTTCATGCAAACCCCCAAAAAGCATACATTATCTGAAAACATATGAATTACAGATTATGAAGGTAAATGTGTATTTGCTAAAATAAAAGAAATTAAAGGTTTTCCAAATATACATGTAGCACCATATTTCACAAAGTACAGTGGCTTACTAATCTAGGAAGTAGAGGAATTTACGTACTTGGGAAGTATTATGAGCAAGAGCAATGCTACCGTCATGGATATCACCAACCGTCTCCAGAAGGCCAAATCATCATTTGTCCAACTAAATAAAGTATGGAGGTCACCTAACATCAGTGAAAAAACGAAGATAAAGATTTATCACAGCACTGTCTTATCAGTACTACTGTATAGTGCGGAATGTTGGAGGGTTACCCAAAGAGATAGCCAAAGACTGTCAGGTTTCCACACGTCTTGCCTGAGGAAGATATGTAGGATATACTGGCCCCAGAACATCACAAACAAGGAACTGTATCAAAGGACAGGCCAGCAGGACATCACCATGGTAATAATGCAAAGAAGATGGAGGTGCTTGGGCATGTTATCAGGAAAGACCGTGATAGCATAACAAGAACTGCATTAAGGTGGACACCGGATAGTGGAAGAAGGAAGAGAGGCCGTCCACGAGAAACTTGGAGGAGGACGATCGAGGCAGAAATGAAAACAGCAGGGAAGACATGGCAAGAACTTGAGAAGGCAGCAATGGACAGGGAGCAATGGAAATCTCTGGTCTCAGCCTTATGTGCCACCTAGGTGCGATGAGGATTATAGATATATATACAGTGACTCACTAATCAACTTCGTTTCTGGTCAGATTTGAGTGGGAGGACATGATGAACATTGCTAAGTCTTCTTGTATGGAACAGTTTTTATATCAAAATTAACTTGCCAACTTCTCTCTTTGTACAAAACTTTGTGCAAACAACGTCAACTTTGTGCAAACAACCATCACACTTTGCAAAACAACACTATATGCGAGTTGTAAATGTTCTTTTAATTGCTAATTGTTAATAAAGTTTATTTGTTTGTTTGTTGGGCAAAGAACGACAACAACTTTGTATGAATAATGTTTACACTGTACAAACGTCAACTTTGCAAGGACAATGATAACTTTAGGCACAAGGGTCTTCAAATAGGTCTTTCCTTGAGAACGATTTTTTTTATTGAGCTCTTGATTTGGTGGATCCCCAAGCCAGACAGCTTTTGTTTAAGGAAATTGGACAAAGGTTTAATTGTAGAATCATTCTTTGCATTGCTCTTTAGTCTTAATTTTTACTAGAGACACTATACAGTAATATTTTTAGTTTTCTGTTATCTTGTCCCTCTGGCGGATATGTTCTTGAAAATACTATCGGCCAGAGGGCCAGCTTGTGTTCAAGGCAGCTAATTCGGCTTAAACGTTTATTGCCCCCGCAGGGTTTAAGCCCAGAGGCCAAACCCGAGGAGGCATTAATAGTCTCCCCCACGTATACATGTACGTATAAAGATTGTGTGAAATATTGGTGTAGTATGCATATCAATCCCGATTTGAAGAAACTAGGCGTGCACGGTGGTCTCGGGTAATAGGTCGGGTTTCGCCATCTTTGAGTGGAATTTCAAGTTCAAAAAAATACACTCCAATTACAATATGGCCTGCATTACGATTTCAACGTGATCAAATAAATTCCCTTCGAAATTGCTGAGATTCTGATCTAAAACAAATTGAAAATGCTTTCAAAGATCCTGAAGACTGATTTTGGGAGAAAAACAGCTCAGAGGGTATTGTAGGAAATTCTGAAGAATACTATAATAGAAATTCGAGGTCAGTGTGGTTCAGTTGCAACTAAATAGCTAAATACCCTTCCGATCGTCAGTTTTACCTTTGGCATCTCATTTATTTGGATCGTTTATTTTTACTGAGTAATCTTACGTGGCATAGACCCATGTGACAGCTGGGTGACTAGCAGGGATCCAAATGGAAATGTTTTGCAGCGTTTTCTCTGGGAACAAAAAGCTTGACTCTAATTAATTGCATATGCAGCGACTGTAATGCGATACTTCTGTTTACCTCTCAGGCGCGGAAAAAATCTTGACTTCTGTTCTGCTTTCGAGATACGTTTGCTGGTATACATGTAATTATCAAAACATAGTTAATAGAGGGGAATGGTTATGAAACCCGTTAAAGTTCTTTGTTGTATGTTAATGCTCTGTTTTTTTGGCCTTGACCCTGCACAAAACACAATAGCTGAAATATGAAATATTCAACATGACATGAGCGTGGGACAAAGAAAAATTTGTTACATATGAACTCAGTAAAATGACCTTGCTCTCCATGAGTTCTTGTAGCTCAGTTGATAGAGCGCCCGCCGGTGTTCGGGAGGTCCATGGGTTTGTGACGATTACTTTCGGGGACTCAGAGTTTTCTTTGTCCCACGCTCGTGTCATGTTGAATATTTCATATTTCACATTTAATTACCGAGCTCAAAATTCACCATCTTCATTTACTTATCAACACAATACCTGTTTACTCCGAACTGAGGAACTAAAAAGTAGAAACGTGTTAGTTATGTTACTCATGCCTAGTGTATGAGCGTAAAACATAAGATTGTGCTGGGTGGTAGATTTTCCAACATAAATCTTGGCATCTTTGTTTGTCCCTTTGCTAAACAAGTAACCAGTCCCTCTATTATATTAACTATGATCAAGACAAATGGTTCAGTGTTTTAGTATCAAACTAGAACAACAGAGGTTTAATATTTTTTTCCAAAATGCACTTCGTCTGAGTATTAAGTAAAGAATATCATGCGATAGAATGAGTTAAACAGAATGTGTTGGTTTACATGTAGTTCACCTAGTTGATTCTTTGGATCACATTTATGGTAAGATGCCTAAGTTACTTGAACAGTATGAGTGATATAGTTTACAAAAAATATAAAATTTTAGTTCATACAATAACGTTTAATATTTTATTGTTTTCAATCAGCAGAAATAAAAGAAAGCGGGGGCAGCTTTAGTGATAACTACATTGTACATGTATTACTACATGTAGTTTGTAGAAAAGTCCCATACATTGCTCTTTAATCTTACAGTAGACAAACAACACTCTGCAGTAATAACTGTATATAAAATTCATCGTACATGGACTCATGCATTTCTTTGTTAAGCGACAAAGAATCTTGTAAACTGCATGGTGATTATGTCCTTCGCTGTCAAAGCATGGCTTTGGGATGTGACCACTACTACAGGGGAATTTTTCACTTGTCTTGTACCAATATCATCAGTAGGACAATGTAGGTGAAAAGGTGTCACTTACTGTACATTGTCTGAGACTACTGGAATGATGGTGCAACCATATTTGTGGGAGATTATTAGTCAGCTACATCATATTAGGACATGATGACTACAGAATAAACTGTGTAATATTACTGTAACTTTATTTGTACCATATATAATAATTATTATTGTGCTCTGAGTAAATATTTAATCAGGTGGGTTTTTTAGCAATATTTAGTATGCTCATGAGTGCAATTTCCAAACTATTCAATCAGATAAATTCCAGAGTAATTGGGGTTTAACACTTTGTTATTTTGTGAGCCTCCTTTTAGAAGTGACTTATCTCTTGAGGGATAACTTTATATATACATGTAGGACTGAGGTAAATAGACTAAAAATGTTGCATAGAGAGTGGCTTTGTAAGAATGTCAGGTCATCCTTTAGCCAGTATGTTTTGGTTGAATAAAGGCTTTCCTGAAACCTTTTTTTAAAGGTATAAAGCACCATTTACAAAAAAATAAGGCAAAAGAGGGAAAATTAATTGCCTTAATTTGTGTTTTTTCAATTATTTCATAAACAGACATACATGTAGTCTCCGTATTAATTAAGTTTCCATAACAATTTTTTTGCTTAGATATAAGCAATGTCTGATAATCTTCATATGTAACTCATCATTATTCTAACCTTTTTTGGGACTCATGAGTGGTGTTTAGAAGTGTTCTATTTATCAAACTGTGAATGAAGTTTAAGCCTGCCTTGCACACGAGCTGTAATTTTGGCCTGTGTTATTTAATAACTAAATTTTCTAAGCCATCAATTTTAAGATCCTGACTGACCATAGAGACAAGATCACAGAGCACTGGAAATATTATTGTGGAGCAATTCTAGTGCAGTGTAAGACTGACAAGCAATGTATTGAACTATTGGGCAATTAATTAGAAATAAGACTGCGCATGGAGTTTTGGCCAAGTACCTTACACACAAGCTGTACTTCAGTCTTCTGGCAGGTGGAATTGTCAAAATCCTACCGACCAGAGAGACATTGTAAAGGAAGTTTGAATTCAGGGATCCACCAAATCAAGAGCTCAATAAAAAAATCGTTCTCAAGGAAAGACCTATTTGAAAACTCTTGTGCCGAAGTCGAAGACGACAATACAATTTACAATTTATGACACTGGGGGAAGAGACCAAAAGAAATACACAGTATTCACTGCTTTACTATGTTTTTTTCCCCTGTACACATTATCCTTAACATGTCAAGTAAATAAAAAAGTACTTATCTTGATGATCAACATAGTTTTACCACTGGCAATTCTGTGACCGGTACAGTCCACCATATTGGAATAGCTGACAATTTCCAAAGGCTACTCAAGTCAATCGATAAACTCTCGTTTCCTCATAGTGGATTCGGCACTGTTCGGACAAGTGTGGACGTCCTTGCAAAGTTGACATTGTTCGTACAAAGTTGACGTTGTTCGTACAAACTCGATGTTGTTCGTACAAACCCGATGTTGTTCGTACAAACTCGATGTTGTTCGTACAAACTCGATGTTGTGCGTACAAACTCAATGTTGTTCGTACAAACTCGATGTTGTTCGTACAAACTCGATGTTGTTCGTACAAAGTTGACGTTGTTCGTACAAACTTGATGTTATTCATACAAAGTTGACGTTGTTCATACAAAGTGTGAACATTATTCGTACAAAGTCGTCAATTGTCCTTGCAAAGTTGACGTTGTTCAGACAAACTCGATGTTGTTCATACAAACTCGATGTTGTTCGTACAAAGTTGATGTTGTTCGTACAAAGTTGACGTTGTTTGTACAAAGTGTGAACATTATTCCTACAAACTCGATGTTGCTCATACAAAGTTGACATTATTCGTACAAAGTGTGAACATTACTCGTACAAACTTGATGTTCCTCGTACAAAGTTGACATTATTCGTACAAAGTGTGAACATTATTCATTCAAAGTTGTCGTCATTCTTTGCCCAAAGTTGACATTGTTTTGCAAAGTGTGATCGTTGTTTGCACAAAGTTTTGTACAAAGAAAGAAGAAATTGGCAAGTTAATTTTGATTTAAAAACCGCTTCGTATTCTTGACACCTTTCTCTAAAAATGGTGTCAGGGAATTTTCATTACTTGTCTACATTGTAATTTAGCTTTGACATGAAGTTAAACTTTGAAATTTGATAAAACACACATTCTCTTTACTAAAGTAGTTATAAATTTTGATGAAGTAAAAAATAAAAATTTCCCAACACCATGTTTTCCCTGATTATCAGGCAATAATTAATCTCTCCGCATTTCAGCGAAAAATGTTGAAAACTCACCAGAAACAAACTCAAAATGTGCACCTCGCTTGCTGAAATTTTTGTGTTGAAACCCAGACCAGCTCTTGACTTTCCCAAACACAAACATTTCTTTATTGTTCATACGCGACAATCTGTCAGGCAACTTACCTTTCATGATAACCTGTTGACAGTGGTCAGTTAGGGATAGTTATGCAAAGAAACGTTTCTCTTTTGTAACTTTGCATAGAGCAATCTTTTTTCATTGCATTTTTTTTAAATGAAAGATCGCAATAAGATGCATGTATATCTGAAAGACCGAAAACGTCTTTTTGGAAAAATGGACAATCTTGGGGTATACTCACTGATACCTTAATTTTTCTTTATTACGTGGGTGCTATTATGTAAAAAGATGCAGATACCAGGAGTTCCATTAGTATTGTCAGTAGCAAGACGATATTTGGCTTTTACAGGCAGACAAAGTTACGTTTCAAGTTGACTTTCTTTACCAGAAAAACCCTCCTTCAAATGGTTAAATATTGTTGTTGGAGCCGACTGTAAGGCTGGGACATTCTTTGTCCATTCACTTAATTTTCTGCTAGAACTCTGACAGTCCTAGGACTGCCACCTATGTAGCTGCAAGCCTTTCCTTAACAACCATTCTCCTCCATGTTTGTGTTGAGTTGATCTGGTCTTCTCCCTCCTCTAGCCTAAACTTCAATGTTATTAAACACAGTGTTCCATACTGTCGCTTTCAATTGATGTCCAAACAGCAGTATACATGTAACTAAGCAATCCATGCTTTTAATAAATATTATGGTAACAAAATGTCTCTTGACTCTGTAGGGTGCTATTAAAACAAAATTAAAAGAGCTTGGATCTTATGTTGGTGAGTATTCAGTTTCATTGATAATTACAGTGCCATTCAAAAGTAAGTTGGGGAGCAGGAATGGCGCAGTAGTGAGAGCACTAGCCTCCCATCAGTGTGTCGACATCCCTGGTTCAATTCCCGGACCCGGCATCACATGTGGCTTGAGTTTGTTGTTGGTTCTCTACTCTGTTGCAGAGAAGTTTTTCTCCAGGTACTCCAGTTTTTCCCCCTCCTCAAAAACCAACATTTCCATAAGCAAATTTGATCCTTGTGTGCATCCACTGACATTTCTTAATGAGTTCTCGTGAACTCCTTTCGCTTGAGAATCACTGAAGTGTTAAGTGTAGCATACATGTATGAATAACATTTGCTGCTCTGCAGTTTGTTGGCACATCAAGGCAAATAAATGATGATGAAGGTGATGATGATGATGATGAATTGGCAAACCAATGGGACTGTTAACATAAGATTTACATGTACATGTTGCAGTTAATTTTTGGTCTCAGTTAATTGTATAATTTTCCTAGTTAGTTTTTTATTCTAACTAGGTGATTCCATTTCTAACTAGTTAGTTTCTTCTTAATAGGTGATTTTTCCATTTTTTTTTTTTTTTTTTGGGGGGGGGGGGGGTTAAAAAAAAGAAACACCATCACCCCCCCCCCCAACCTTATCCAAATTCCCTCCTTTTTTACCCCCCCCCCCCCCTTAACCCTATCCCTATCCCTAGATCTAGCCCCCAGGTTTTTTATTATCTTGCACTCACCTGGATTTGAACTCCAGACCTCTGACTTTGAAGTCCATCTTCATCTCCACTATGCCACACAAGCAATCGTTGCAAATTTGCTTATATTTGTTGGTCTTATAAGTTATTGGTCCCAGACTCACCCTTTCACTTTGACACAAATTAACCTGGTTAGAAAAAAACTAACTAGTTAAAAATCAAATCACCTGGTTAGAAAAAAAACTAACTAGGTAGCTAAAAATAAAATCACCTAGTTAGAACAAACTAACTGGTTAAATTATAAAATTAACTGAAACCAAAAATTAACTGCAACATACATGGTATTTCTTGCTATCTAAATGCACTATAAAACAAAGGAATGTGCAATTTTAAACGTAAGCTTATGTAAAGTGTATCTAAATTGAGTTGACTATTGAAAATTCATTGAGGGCTGAAAGAGTCGCGTTTCCGCTGGCAGTTACCTTCTGTTTCTGAAGCAATTAGGAGTATTTCTACTTACCCCCAGATGGAATGTGAGTCCATCACAAGGTTACCCCCAGTATTAAATTCACTACTACCCATTCAGAGATCTGTGGGAGAGAGATCATGCAAAGTATAACATGGGTTTACAGCATGAAAGTGCAATGTGTGGAAGAGCATGCCCTTGCAACTTGCTGACAGACAATACAGCTCTGGTTACACTACATTGACGACAGTTTTACCCAGAATCCGTATACATGTATAATGATCGGTATGGCTGTACACTCCACTAATTGTTATGTGTGCATTTTTTTTTCCTTGAAGACGAAGAATTACCTGACTACATTATGGTAATGCTAGCCAACAAGAGAAGTAAGGAGCAAATGACAGAGGACTTGGTTTTATTTTTGGGTGCAAACACAGCATTGTTCACAGATTGGTAGGTGTTCTGGAGAATATGTGTGTAATTATTCTTTTAATAATGAAGAGATTCTTAGTGTGTCGGAGACTGGGCCCGTGCCAGTTGATTGACGTAATTGTTATGTACAATAGGTTTGCGTAATTCCTCAAAAATCACCATGTGATATGCTGTGAACCAGGAGGCGTGGGATTTTGTGTAGTATTTGGAGGCTTCCCGACAAGTGAAATACAGAAATTACTGGTGTAGCTCTTATGAATATTTCTCACATTTTGCATATTTAATGCTTGGGATTTATTCCTTTTTTGACAGGCTTGTGAACATAATACAGAAGCTTCAAGATGTGACAAGTTTACAAGGTAAAGCAAGTTATATATCAGCTTTGTTCAGTATATAATAAGTAATTGTTTCCTGACAATGTCCAAAGTCCATGGGAGGAAGTGCAAAAGTAAGTTCACTCTGAGGCCTTACTCGCCTGCACTGCAGAGCTTATACCAGCTTCAACAAAGAGGGAATATTGAGCAGGCATTCACAGTGTACTTTCCCTTGATGAATGCTTGTCCAGCACCGAAGTGCACCCCTCTTTGCTGAATGTAGACATTCAACTCTTCTTGGATAAGGACTATAAACTTTAGGCCCCATCTCCTGCATCTTCAGTGTTACATGGTTAGCAGAACCCACACACTTGTTAAAAAGAGTAGGGCACATAGTTCCTGTTGTTGTGGTCTGGCCTCGTCTCGCAGGTTGGGGCTTCACGTAGTGTTAACCCCATAGCACCTTTCCCCCTTGGACAGAATCGTCCAAGAAAAAATTACTATTACTATGACTATGACTTACTCCTTGGTGACACAGTGGCCCCAGCTGATGTTTAAACCAAGACTTGTACGTGTATGGTAACCTGTATCACATGTATTTAATTTCCTTCTGGCAGAAAATACTGAGCAGTCAAGTTTATTGGCAAAGGAATCTACACCACTGCAAACAGTAAAGACAGAACCTGTTAAAATTAGGGAGAAAAAAGAGAGGCGAAGAAGCCCTCATAGAACAGAAGCAAGAGAAGAGCAAATAAGCCAAGGTGATAAGTCTTCTGAGAAGGCAGAGAGTAAGTTTGCAATGACAGAGTTCATGCTCAATGTTATATTTACGGCTTGATGGAAACAAAGCAGACTGCAAACATAATGTCCGTTTTGACGTCCCAGAGTCCCATAGGGTCTAAGTTGGAAACAACTTGACAATTGAGCAAAAAGTTTGGTCTTGAGTCTAGTTTGGCAATTTTTTGCAGTGAAAGTGAAAGAAACAACACAATTCTGACATGTAGAGCAATACCTTAAAACTGTACACCAACAAGTCTGCATATGACCCAAGTGGCCCATCAGGCTGGAGCTTATCCCCGTTTCAGTAGCATGAAGTGACTAGGAATATTTCTACTCCCCCCTGGATGGGATGCTAGTCCATCGCAGGGTTACGCCCAGCATTAAATTCACTAATATCCATTTATACACCTGGGTGGAGAGGGATACTGTGAGAGTATAAAGTGTCTTGCCCAAGAACACAACACAATGTCCCCAGCCAGGGCTCGAACCGTTGCCACTTGTGGAAAACCTCCGCTGTTTGATCATGAAAGGCTGAAAAGTTTTTTATCCTGAATTGAAAACCACTGCTGTCATAACAGGCTAAATCTTTTTTCAAACAGATAGAAGCAGTTGCTTGAATGGCTGAATAAATTCTGAATTGATTAACCCTAGCCATTCGAATGGCATTGCTATCAATGTTGAGCGTATAACGAAAAGAAAGTGTGTGATTTTTACATGTAGCAGTTTGAGCAGATACCTGTTGGTGTATGTTTTCATGTGAGAAGTCATTATAAAAGAGAGATTGAAAATCTAAGATTTACAATTATGGTTTTGATTGTTTATTCAAGAATGAACAACCCGACCGTCTCAACATGACAAGATCAGTAAACATAAAGAGTGAAAGAAAGTTTTTAGCTGGTCAAGAGTCCATTCTGGCTGGACATAGTCCATCGACAGGTCGTCATTTTGAGCCTTGTCTCCTCACAGTCGTGTGATATCCTCTATACATCTATGGAAATCGTTCTGTAGTGTTGTTGAGCCTGTGCATTGACTCAAAAAACTCAAATGGCTAGTGAAAATGCCTGGCGATACTAATTTTACAATAACTGCAGAAATTCTTGCGCGTTCATTGGCTTATTCATTGGCTAATTGTCAATAAGCGGACAGGCACATGAACTTATAATTTATGCGATGCGTCAACAAACGAGAGCAGACAATTCGACAATTTGTTATCGCAAAAAACAAATTGATGTCAGATTTTAATGCGCCTGTCCTGTTATTGACAATGAATTTCTTCAGAACATTGTCAAAATAATTAGTCTGCAGATCCACAGCTACTTTGACAATGTTATGACAAAATTTTGTGATCAATAACAGGACAGACGCATGAAAAACTGACGTCAATTTGTTAACTGTATACATGAAAAGTCATTAATTTTACTCTCCTGAATAATATTAAGCTTTGACCTTTGTTTTACAGTATGCTGAGTCAAGAGAATTGAGAACCTTACAACTACATGATGCCAGTTTAACTGGTTTTTTATAGTACAAGTACATGTTATTTGCCGGCTGAGAGCTCCATATAGTGAGAAAGTGTGACTGAGATCTTGAAAATCCTGCTGGATGCCACAGGCCAAGGGCAGTATTTTCAAGCCAGGGTCACAGTTTTTCATTATGAGGTCTGACCCTAAGCCAACAAATAACATTGTATATTTTTTCCTGCAGTAAATTGGTTGTAATGAGTACAGTAGGTTTTGTTTACGAAACCCATCTTGACTGTAATCGTCTTAGTGCTGATCACTTTCATGTTTACTTACTTCTTAATTAGTTCCTGTATTACACGCTGGGTATCTTCGTTATTATACAGCCTTGAGTAAATTTGTTCAATTTGTTGAAGATCGTGTTCGACTCCTTGAATGTTCACCTGCATCTCTTCTAGCTCCACGAAATCATTGTGAAGAGAAGCCCAAGAAATTTATAACACGCAGAATGAACAACAAATCGCCTTCACTCTTCGGTTTTGACATATGCAGGCACAGTGACGAATTTTGAAAAGCCAGTGAGAGCATATTTTTTCATTTGGGTGAATGAAAAATGGTTTCAGTCGAAGGAAAACGACTTCATTTGAAAGAAGACGCCTAACTTGCATGTTTTGCCAAAAACAGAGATTTACCTGGATTTTAGCATCAAAAATACTGGATTTGTTTTCGCGCTAGAAATATGTGACTTGTCAGTTTTCGTGTACAATTTCTACAGTTTTAATAAATATATCGTTGTTGAGTTAAGTTTTGTACAGAGAAACTAGGAAATGCTCGCAGAAAACTGCTTAAAAAAACTGCTGAAATTAACAAATAAACAGAGTGTTTTCATTCCCAACGCAGCTATTTTTATCCTGGAGAGAAATTTGATCAGGGCAGATTTTGATCAAATGCTATCAGCGCTCCAAGCTCACTTTTTCATTTGGTCGCCTTTTGGTGGCCTTTAACTGTAAAATGGTCGCCATCACCCGACTTTTGCCAGAAGTTTGGTCGCCGAAAAATTATTTCCACTTGCCATGGCAACCAAAATGGTCGCAGGTTGGAGCGCTGGCTATGCAACCTTTTCTGAGCCAAGAGCGTGCGTCATGCAATCAACAAAACAATGGTATAAATTGTAATTTCCGTCAAGCTTCAGCTAAACACTTGATTACCCTTGAGTGTAAAGCATACCTTTCTTCTCAAAATCGTTATCAAAAATTTAGCCGGGGAATGGTTTGCCTGGGTCCTTGCCCATGGGGCAAAGAAGGAGAGGAAGTTACTTGCCTGAAGGGAAAATCTACTTGTCCCAGACGACCGACCGACCGACCCAGTCAGAGATTGATTTCCGTGACTTCAAAACTTTTGTTTTGTTGTTGACCATTAAAATTCATCAATAGAATATGACACTTCCGTACACATGAGACGCCGCAGGAACTGGCAATAATTTTAGAATTGAATTGTTCGCAATGAGCTCCATCGAAACACCGAAGAAGATTTTAACTTCCGAGGTTTGTTTTCTTTGATAAAGGTGTTTGGAAAAAGTACAGCAGGAATTCACTCATTAATTCTGCATTCAACTGAAGTGATAAAATTGTTGACAAGCCTGTGCGACTCCTGCAGTTCGCAGATGAATAATTTCTAAAGCCTTCATAGCTTTTTTTTTTTTTTTTGGGGGGGGGGGGGGCTCCTTAAAGATTTTTGTCAGTTGATTGACATTTCCCCATGAGTGTATCCTTTAGGTTAGGCAACGCCGGATAGTATTGTGTTACAACGGGCAGTATTTTCTTACGTGCGGTTTTGTTTTTCTGTGCTAGCGACATATCTCTATCAGAGAATTTAATCTCTGAAAGGTGTTTCTCTACAATTCTAGCTGGGTAACCTCTATTCTGCAGGCGTGTTTTAAAATTACTCATGTTTTCCTCAAAATTAAATTGAGAGGAATTTGTTGGTAGAAGCCTTAATGCTTCTCCTTTGATAAAGCCTTTGGCGACACCTGGTGGGTGACACGAATAGAAATTTGTGTATTGAAAGGCCTCTGTAGCTTTTAAATGTGTTTGCACATCAAGAATAGATTCCTTATTGAATCTAACACCTTTGTACACTTTTGTGTCCAAGAATGTAGTTTTTTGTAAATGCAAATACTTGGAGATTTAAAAACATATCTTTCAATAGAAATGAGCCAAAACAATACACTAGCACATGGCAAATTACAGTGACATGCAGATAACAGCGGAAATCATGCAGCCCTATGACCTCTTAAAATCTGCCATAGCACGATCTAACTGCTCTACTGCACTAAAATTCCTCCTTATAACACAACATGAAGTGCCCTTCATAAACACGAGGGAAGCGACAAAAAAGGTTGAGCAACCAACAGAGATAGGCAAATATACAAATGTCACGAACCGTAGAGGTCATAATTATAGGCTAGTCAACCTCATTTTACACTGGAAGATTTACAAAAACATCGCTCTGCGATTAAAAAACAAATTGCAAGGCTTCCTCTTGATATTAATTGAGGTTATCAAACCCGAAAACTTCACACACTTTCCTGAACGCATCCTCTGCCATTTTTTAACATGCGTTTGGGAGCTCCGTGCACGATTTCTGCATGTTACCTCTTCAGATATGTGATGGTTTATGAGAGCTGACGTCACGGAAATCATTCTCTTGGCTCGAGTTCGCAGACATTATTTTCGGCAGAGACAAGCAACAGCTCGAAATACTATTGTATTGTAATACGAATGTATTATTTTTTAAATTCTATTTGTAGTTGCTATGCTTTAGTCTGGCTGGGTTTGAAAGTTTCATAAAACTATTCAGTCATCCTACAAGGTCTGTTTGTGTGATTTTTCATGATGGATTTTGTCCGTGGGGTGGGTCATAAAGCTGTATTGGTATGATGTTCACATCAAAACTTTTAATGTCAGTCTTATACTATTTACAAGGTGCGACGAAAGTGCTGTCCAATAGCCCGGGGCAAGTGGAATGACTTGTTGGGCTAGTGTTATCTTATTGCAGCTTGCCCGACGGGCAAGCAACGATGGTTCCTCTTTCCTAAGATAAAATGAAATTTTATACCAAAAAGTGTGTAGCAGAAAGCTCCTCAGACCTTGGGGCTAGTAACCTCAAGTAACAGCTTGCCCGAAGGGCAACCTCATCTTTGCATTTTCGTCTCACCCTGATTTAATATGTCTAGGACAAAAGACAAGCAGCAATGTTGTCAAGACTGTTGGCTTGACCTCAAAAGGCTCTACAAGAAAAAGAAAGCACTCATCATCTGATGAAGAAGACTCTCGAGCAACAAATCTTCACAGTATCGTGAAAGTGAAGGATAGAAAGTAAGTCAATCATTTAAATGTAATGTTTAAGGGCCTGGTATGAAAAATAATGAGAAAAGTCAGTTTTAATTTTAGGGAGGTTAAGAAACCAAAATGCCAATGGCAATGGCAATGTCTGCAAACAAAAGCAAGCAAAACAAAATGGCTACAGCGGTTGTGCACATGCGTCACATGATGATTGTATATAATTCTTGGTACATTTCTTTGCCACCTGCTGTGAACCACGACAGATAATTTCAGTCTAAAGTGTATGTTTTAAATTTTAAGCTGTGCTCCATAAGAAGGTTTGAAGTGGTTTTGAAAATTCCTTTCCTTAATTGAAACTGTACTCAGTGTCAGCAACATAGTTACTTATAATAAACTCTCTATTGTGCATGTTACTGTAAATACTACTGTACATTAACAATAACATACTGTACCTAGCTGGCTTGGGTTGTTGATGATTCTACTTAGCTTTTTGTAGCAACCCTGGTAATCACTTAACTGAAGCAAACCTTTGTACATAACTATTGTGTGATCATCCGGGTGAGTGTAGTTCTGAAAAGAACTGTTGTTGGTGACTGACGTTTCGACAACCTGAGCAGAAGTCATCTTCAGAGTCAAGTGAATAGTATTTGTCAGTCGATGATGTTACAAGTCTGGTCCATTAAAAATGACTGGTCAGTTAAGCTTAAAAAGACTGACGCTATTGACACTATTGACATGTTACTATTGACTAAGGGGCCTTGAACTTGTTTTTATCAAAAACAACTACAATGCTCAGTTTATTAGATGAAACATTTACCGACCTACTGAAGCTGACACCACAAACAAGAACCCGACACCTGTTACTGCAGTGACTATACCTTACATTAGGGTCACTTCTGAGACCTTCTCAGGGATCATACAGCCCTTCGACATCCGTGTAGCCCACAAACCTACAACTACGTTATGGCACTTACTGACCAGCATTAAAGACCGAGACAAGCCCAACAACAGGCAGGGAGCATGCTACAAGATCAAATGCTCTGACTGCCAGCCTTCCTACATTGGTGAGACTGGCAGAAACCTTAACACGAGACTGACTGAACACAAACAAGCCACGAGAAATGGTGATGTCAACAATCACATTGCTGTGCATCATCATCTGACAAACCACAACATTGACTGGGACTCTGCTCAATGCTTAACCTACAGTACTAACTATTTTCAATGACTGACTCTGGAAAAAAACTAAATCTACTGGGTTAGATAATATCTTTGCTAAGTTAATCCGTGAGTGTGCTGATATTATTTCAGGTCCGTTATGTGATCTGTTTAATAAATCCTTGATGGCATATTATTTCCTGATGATTGGAAATGTGCCAGAGTGATTCTGTTGTTCAAACAGGGCGAGTCATTTGATTTCAACAACTACCGACCTATCTCTGTCATTTCAGAGACTGTGTACGATCAGTTATACAACTTCTTAAGCAGTTAAGGAGTAATCTCTAATTAACAATCTGGTTTCCGGTCTTTGCACTCAACTGTCAGTTCTCTTCTTGAAGCCACTGACCATTGGCGTTTAATATCGATCGTGGCTAGGTAAATGCCATAGTGTTTCTTGACTTAAAAACAGCCTACGACACTGTCGATCATGAGATACTATTAACTAAAATGAATCGGTACAAAATTCAAGGGAAAACACTTGATTGGTTGAAATTATATTTGACGAATCGCACACAACGGTGCCCTGTTAACAGTTGTCCATCTGATTTCACCACTCTTAAATGCGGTGTGCCTCAGGGAATGATCCCTGGCCCTCTTTTATTTCTAATTTATATTAGTGATTTGCCTAACTGTTTATCGTTCAGCATTCTTAGAATGTATGCTGACGATACCCATAATTATTTCTAATGCTGGCTCTGATTGCATCTGATTCAGTCTAGTCTTTCTCACGACCTTGAAAAGCTAAGCAAATGGCTTGTGTGTAGCAGACTTACCTTGAATGCTACAAAGACTGAATTTATGTTGAGCGGCTCCAGGCAAAGATTGAGAACTCAATCTGATACACTAGAACTCTCCATTGATAATATTCCAATTGAACAAGTTTCCTCTGGGAAAATTGATGAAAATTTCCACATTTATAAACTGTGTAAAAAGATTGCTTCCGCAATTGGAGCCATTAAACAAGTTGAGCCATTTGTGCCACAGAACTAGCATGACCGACCTGCTGACGTAAAGATGGCGCAAGCAAAGAGAATTTACATTTTGATGATCAAAGTAAAGAAGTTTTCATCACAGGGTTTTCTAAAAGAAATAAAAAATGTTCTCCATGTTTCTATCCAGTTATAGAAACACTCATGAAAGTTTGGGAGAACTTGAAAGAGCTGTTGAGACACTCACCTACGGCTCATGTTCCCACAGCATTTCTCGTTCCCAAACTTCCACTTGTGATAGAAACTGGTACATTAGCTATTTCTTAATTAACATTCAGTACTATAGATTAAAAGATAAGTTACTTCATTCCTTGTTACACAGCCTGCCAGAGTTTCAGACATTCAGTGAAATGCTTTCTCCTTGCAATTTACATGACATTAAATCAACATACAAGTTGTTGCATTATTTTTAATATTTGTTTGTTTTATACAATTAGACCGACTCTTCCAGTATCTAAGCAAGCTTCTGGCAATCTCCTTAAGAAAGCTGTGACTGAGGCACACCTCTCTGTTAATAAATCAGTGCTTTCATCAAGTCTGAAGTACGACCCAACCTCACCACCATCACCAATAAGATCTCACAGCTATGAGGAAAAGCAGCAGCAGAAGGAGTTGTTGCTACAGCAGCATAGAGAATTACAAAAACAATTTTTTCAAATGAAGCAAGCAGAAGTCCATGTAGAACAAGAGGTAGAGGAAGCAGGAGAAGATAGTGACAAGGAAATTGAGGGAGAATCAACAGATCTGGATGGAACCCATGTCCATAGTGATGGAGAAAAAAGGGAGAGTAAAGAATCAGTGCATGTGCAAGAACACAAAGAGCTGGTAGATGCCCAACAACCAGAGGTCTGTCAAGTCGTAGCATTAACTCACAAATTTTCCTCACTTGCCTCATTGCATTTCTCACAGCACAAGTTGAGAAAATTAAGTTATAATACTTAGATTTAATTACTCTTTTAGGAACCAGTTATTGAGCTTCATGTCTCTGAGACTGAAACGCTGGAGTATGGCTCAGAGCCTGCTGTGGGCGATACCAGAATTGTGGCCTTTGCAGACAGCCAGGCTGGAGGAGAAGATTCAGATGAAGAGCGTAGAAAGAAGAGGAAAAAGCGGCGAGCTGTGAAGTCTAAAAAGTAGGTGTGCACAAAATGGTAACACATGCATACATTAGTCCTTGTATCCAATGTTATACCTGGTCCAAATTTGGACACTGAAATGACCGTAGACTTTTCCGTAGCGTTCTACAGCCCTACACTTACCTATTTTTATATTGGCCTGATTTGAAACACTAACAGTCACATGTAATGGCGTTGAGCAGTAGATT
>CM042759.1:6829122-6836622 GCA_022496165.2 Catalaphyllia jardinei
ATTCTAGGTCATTTTTCCAGTAGTATTGTGGCTCCATTCGCATCTTTCATTCTTTCTAAACACAAGGCCAAACATAAACGGAAAACCTCACTGTAAAGTTACCAAAGTCAATCAAAATTCTCGCTTATCCTGAGTCAGCGTAATACATCAATCCGGCTAGAGCTCCGCTTTTACGCTTGGCTGAATCGATATATTATGGAAACAGACATCTTACAACGCAATAGAAGTTCACTGTGGGTGCCCATAAGTCATTTTTGCAATTTTGTCCCGGGTGTAGGGACATTTGAACGTCTAAGATGGAATTTAGGTGGGGAATTTGCACGCTACTCAGGAAATGGAAATTTTGACAACCGAAACTTTCAAAGTTGAAATGCTTGGGAGGTTGCTGGGGTTTACTCGGAGGTTTCCTGAGAAGATTTTGAAGTTTTGGATTGACAAAGTGGATGATCCTCCTGATCGTGTCGTAAAATTTCTTCAACAGACATGTGGATTCCATAAGTGTCACAGTAACACTCTCCTGCATGTATACTACTCAGGGAATATCAGAATCTCCGGATGCAGCCAATGCTGCAATCGTTGGTATTTTACGTTCAACAATACCGAATGTAGCTCCCCTGGTGCTATTGATGCTGCGTTGTACCAGGCTCACGCTGGAGACCTCAACAAACACGAGCATGGCCATATTGAGGGCTACTGCGGCGGCATTCCTGCAGGAAATGTCGAGGTGAAAATCAACGTCGGTGAATGTGTTGGCACTGGCCAGGCGCTGGGAAATGCTTATACAGGCTTTGGTTCGACTTCAAGAATCTTTGTTGAAGAGGTCTCACCGCCCGACCAGTAAGACGTGCTCTCGTGGAACGTCAAACGAGCTGTGTTTTAAATTAACAGTTAAAAATGGAAGTAAAAATGAAACAGCTCAAGAAAGATGTATTGTCAAAGCACGCTGATAGATTAAGAGAAGTCAATCGCTGTGTTCTTCTTAGCACAATAAAGGCAAAAGGGAAAATAATAGTTGTCACTAATGTTCTTGTTCTAATTTCTAGGTCACAGATGTGTCCATATTTTTTTGAGACAGGAACACTTATAGGGAGCTTTGATTAAGCTTAATTGCACTTTTCTAGTTATTAATCACTTTTGGGGTAGACCACTTTGTTTCTGAGCTCCTTAACTAAACGAGCATACGAGCCAAGTGGCGTTTATCTCCGATTTCTGTAGCATGAAGCGACCAGGAGTATTTCTACTTCCCCACTGCACGGGATGCTAGTTCAACGTAGAGTTACGCCAAGCATATTCACCGGTACTCATTTATTCACCTGGGTGGAATCAGTCACACTGACAGTCAAGTGTCTTGCACAAGGGCTCGAACCCAGACCGCTCGATCCGGAGTTGAGCACACTAATCGTAAGGCCACCCTAAATTGTAAGATTAATAGCACAGTACTCTAACACGTTTTCCAAAGTGAGTCATTTTATATTAGATCTCAGCAATATAATTAACAAATATGGGAAAATACAATTTGTTTAATTTATAAAATTGTGAACGTAAAACGACACATGGCAGTGCAGTCCTTTTTCTCGAAGCCACGTAAGTACAGTCTTCAACGTTTCCATTTCGTTGGTTTCACTTTACAAAATTTTAAAGAAATAGCATCAGCGAGCGTGTTTACATGCCCTGTAGGAAATAAAACATGAAACAATATTCGGAATAATTTATATTTTCCAAAACATTTGCTCGTTTCACGCAAACCTACCCGGCCGGGGGGGGGGGCCCCGCCAGCACTCCCATATTAAAGGAAGGGGTGCTCGTGAAAAAGTTTGAAAAAAAGCCCTAAGGGATACCAAGTTCCTGTTCTGTGGGCGCGGCTTGACATTATTTTCAATTTGACAATTTGTTTTCATTAACGAGGCAAAATAACGCTGGAGCTGAATGAAATTGAAAAATTGTCATTATGGCTCAAAACACTTCTATCTAGACCCTCGCAGATAATATTTTTGTCGATGTTCAGATCAATAGCAGCTTTTATAATGGTATCTGCTTGATCAAATGTTTGATTAAAAACCATATCAAAAAATACTGATAGAGTTCATAATTAACAGTATCTAACCTTTAGAGGAATTAGCAACTAATTTTTCTGTAAAAGCTATTGAATGCTACACGGGCAAGATCTTTGCAGTTACGTATTAACTTAACTGTTGTTAAGACCTCTGAGCTTCCTTCAAAGATCTGAAACTAACAAATCACGGCAAAAGTCCTTGGCACAGCTGGCTAAGATAGCACGAAAATGTGTTGACAAGGTATTTTGGGGCCAATATCTAATTGCATCATTAAAATAGGGAACCCTCCACGCCCCCGACAATGTTGTAAACGGGCAATGACGACTTCATCACGAAAAACAACATTGAATCAGGGGGAAAGGGAAGAAAGTGATAAATTTCTGCGACAGATATTGCAAAAGTGAAAAGGTGTGCCAAGACTTTTGTCGGAGATTGTAGCCAGGCTATTGCTAATTTAACGGAAAAGATATCTTTTTATTTGGGTGTCTTAATAGTAATCAGCGTAACAATCAAGTTTATCTCATAACTGCCCAGGTTTGCTCGCTACATTCGCATGTTCACATGTCTTGTGTTCATGGTTATTTGCAGACATGCAAGAACTGAACATAGAGAACGGATTTGCCCTCTGCCTTATGCCACCGTCCTCGTAACGCGACCAAATTTAACCTCCAAAGTTTCTTCTATAAACGAGCTTCCGTCATCCTTCTTTCTTTTTCCTGTTTCATGTATGTACTAAAGCTAGAAAGCCGTCAGTGACAACAGCCCACCGGTTCAAAGTTTTTCTCGCTGGACGCGTCGTGGATCACCCTCGATTGAAAAATGGAAGAGAAAAAAACCTCTGGAATCAGGATAATACTCCGCTAATGTTTATGAAAATACATAACTAATAGACATTGTAAAAACAAACAACGCTCTCAAACAATGAAATATAATCCTCTATAGAAAAAAACAGATGGCGGGTGTACATTTTGCCACAATACCACGCGAACTTTACACAGCCCATAAAGTACAGGGACAGCAATATTTTTGAAATATCTGTCTCTGTACTAATGACATTGTGCATTGTGTATTCATAGGGTTGAAGGTTTAGAACTTTTCCGTGCGTTTTCATGAGCGGTGTTTAAGTTTTCGTGCGCTAAAAATTATGGGCCTAATGTACCAGTCGCCATCAGGAGCCTAGGAATATTGCTTAGTGTCCCCTTAAGGAAAGTGTCTCGAACCAAAAGCCAGTTGACGGTATAAATCAGTGTTAAAATACTCCTCCTTTGGTATGGTGTTAAGGAGTCTTTTTAGTTGTCAGTTTAGAGAGATCATTGAGTTTTATCTCCCATATTTGTTCTGGTATATCATCACAGTGCTCCATGACTGGGTACCCTTTCTTGGTCGCTGTGACGCAGTTGTTTGTAATCACATGAAGCAATTTCTTGTCCTGTAGAAAGGTCACATTAAAAAGAAGTAAGTGAACACTTCTTCTTAAACTGATGAAAAATTACGAATATCAAACACACATCTCTTTTACAGCGGTTTTTTACCTGAGTTTTGACAGTAATTTGCATTTGAAATGGTTTTGCATTACTACGCTCCGCGATTGGCTTAAAAAACTCGCGCCACTTTGTCATCCAATCAGAATTAAAAACAAAACTAATCGTGACTCGGTCGCACGCGTTTTCCCGCGCTACGCGTCAGCTACATGTACTTACTTTTGATTGGTCACTGGATTGTCTGCGTCCTCTGTGATTGGATAAAATGATTACTTTGGTGCTGATATTACCATACTCAATTGAAAACGGTTCTTATTCTGCTCCCGAGAGTCTATGGGGGAAATTCCATTCTGATGACGTAACTATACATAAATCCAAATTCTTGCTCTGATTGGTTCTTGGAAGGTTTTGAATTTTTGCGCGAAAGAAACAACCAATTAGGAGCGACGGTACAAATTAAATCAAGTCCAGTCTCCGACATCTCTCAACTGGGAAAGAACTCAGCGTGCTAAGAGAGGTGGGTTTCCATCAGAAGGTGGCACATCCTACAGAGTCTTGTTTTGATCTTTGCAGAACTTAGCCGTAATAAAATTAAAAAGGCAACAAACCCATGTTTTCTAACGACAATTTTAATCTCTTTTAGAAAACGAGGGCGTGTTGCCATGATATATCAAAAAGAAAATGCAACAGTCAGAAACAAAGAAGCAACAAGCGCGTGACGGTCTTTTATCAGCGAACTAGACAATGATCAGAAAACCAATCAGATTCGCAGATTTTCTATGCGAGTCTTTACCAAACACTTTTGTTAATTATCAACTTAACGCCGAGGAAGGTACTTTAATTGCTGTAAGAACTTGGGAAAGCTGATTTTACGAACGTTTAGGGTTAAGGATTTTACGCTAAAACAAAGGACAAACGCTCGAATTGCTAAGGCAGGTGACTTATCTTTAGCTGACAGAAGCCTATAAGCTAAATATCCAACTCGTAAATTACGAACTCGCAACGTGCGGACCAGCTCACAGTTGGCATGACATCTCAGCTGGTAGAGCACTGTGCCGTTATCGTTTCCCCGTTCAGCCTAATTTTTTTCAGGATTAATTTCGCAGCCGGTTTTGGCTGTGAAATTAAAAGCTTGCGATGATCATTGATGTCTTTATATCTTTCTCCGCAGGTTAAGATAAGATCTTCCATATATTCTCTTGCAATATAGCCCTTAATTAACCCTCTCTACCTTGGTGTATTTGAATTCTTGATTTCCCTTCAGTTCGTGGCATCCATAAAACGTTATTTTCGCTCCGCTGTGACCTTGACTTACATCTAAACAAGCCTCGTCTTGTCGGAACTCGTCAAGAAACGTGTACTGAAAAGCCTGTTAATAAAGGGAATTACATGGGTGTTAGCTTAGGTAGCCGGCGAGACTTCACACGAGAGGGCCCGCGCGAGTGCTTCGCTTCAACAGTGAAGTCGCGGACGCTAGCGGACTGAGGCTGAGAGGAAAATTCCTACATTACTCGCCATTCTCCTCGCGGTTAAAATTACATCAATTTTCGTTATTACTTCCTCGTTACAAGTAAAAATTGTCAACTCTCTTCTTTATGCTCGAACCCAATTTGATTTCTTCAGTTTATCCCCTTTTAACCTGAGAGCCAAATCAGAAGTTGGCACATTTCTTCGTACTCTTTTTCTAACTAATCTTGCATATTTGTATGTAGTGCTATTACATCACCTGGTTTCCCATCATGCCATGACAGGTCACTAGTCCCAGCTCTCCTCCTACCTTCCTTCCCATGGAATCCAAACAAAGATTGGTGCTTGGATTTCGGATCTAGGTTAAAGACATTTCATCTTAAATTAGACATAAAGAACATCAGAACATTGATAACTTATTATTTTTGCTATTGTAGTCAAGATGGTTATCTTATTCTACGTTTTAGAAGCACTGGTTGAATTATTGGCGACCCACAGAGTTGCATGCTTGCCCCAAGTGAAGTGAGGAAGTGAAGTGAAAACTTTGTTTACCCTCGGATTGTAGAGTAGCTCTATATGAGCTAATATCTCCGAGCATTTCGGAGTGTCACAACAAAGGCCAGACCACAACACCGGGAACTTCATGCCCTGCTCTTTACGATAAGCGTGTGGGTTCTTTAACGTCCCCTGCTAACCATAACAGGAGACGGGGCCTACGGTTCATAGTCCTTGTCCGAGAAGACCTGAACGTCTAACCATTGAACCGATACATTGAACCGAGAAGACCTGAACGTCTAACCATTTGCAGATATAATTACAAAGGCAGCACGTTCTCCTCAGTTATTTTAAGACCCCGAGTGTTGGTCCGGTCTGGGGCTCGAACCCTCGACCTCCCGCACAGCAGTCCGGCATTCTACCAACTGAGCTAACCAGGCGGCGGTATAAATGGATCAATAGACTCCGTAACAGGAAAGCGTTTAAGACGCGTTTGTCGAGGTGCAGTAACAGCTGAGAGTCTGGATTAACTGTGAGACTCGGAACATCGCAAGAGAGTGGGGGTGAGGGTGCTGCCCTTACAAGTCAACTGCCACGAAAAAGACGACGATCAAATGTCATTCAGTTATGAATGGCTGTATGAAAATAATTCAACACTGCAATTAGAGAGACGAAAGAAGAATGACCAATTGGCACGAAAAACAACGAAGTGAACATGTTAATACTGCATACCACCATTGCAGTTACTTAAATCTGTCATTTAACACAACTTAACACAGGCTAATTGTACTCTCGTACCGGTCCGTTGGCCCTAAGGGGTTCATATATTGATCTGACAGTATCATTTGCCACATTCTCCATGTACCACTTGAAACTCTTGCACTTGAGTCTTTTACGAAGAGCAATTCGATCACTGATGTCACCTGGGTCTACATTTCTTAGTTCTGGCTTCTTGTCGTACAGCCATTCTTTGTATTCATCCATCCAAACCTCTGCGACCCGACGGAAGTTTGTAAGAGTGGCGTCAGGCTTGGGGTATGAATATGGCACATGATGTCGATAGACATGTCCCACCCGGGAACACGGGATGTTCTCCAGTTGGCCGCCACACTGCCAGAGCTGAAAAGCCAAAGAGGAAAATCCATTGATAATTGTTATCTGCTCGATTTTTCTCATTTACTCAGGAAGTCAATGGGTTCAAACTTCAGAAGGTTCTATTTTTAAATTCTGTCAATGAAATGCTGAGAGAAGCCAGTGAAACGGAAGCTATTGACCATTACTTCGATGTGTAACTGCTAAAAATTATTACACTGCACAAGGCAGTTCTTCCTTAAGTCAGTGGATAAAACCCTACTGTTTGGCCACCTAAATGAAAACTATTGAGCAGTTCTTTCAGGTGGTACTGTTTATCATTTTGTACAAGGTGGCTATTTAACAAATCGAATGTGGTTTAGCGTGGTGTGTACTCTTATCGACAACGATACGCGTCATCACAGTGGTCAAAATGTTGTGGACTCGCGAGACGCAGCCGCACAATATCAAAGATAACGAAATTAATTTTTTTTTTAATTATTATTTTTATTTTTCCTTTTCTTTGCCACACTTATAAGTTATTAACAATACACATACATACATTAATTACAATTCTAAAAACATCAAATTACACTACTTACAATACTGCATTTGCTAACACTTCATTACAATACATGTCTAACGCTTATCTAAATATCATAATAAAAAAAAAACAGCCAAATACGTACAGTTCTAAGAACATAGAACAAAACACACTTAAAATAGATTACGGATTAGGTTTTGAGCCCATGCACAAATCCCACTTCTTATTAAATTAAATAGTTTAGTAAAGGGTAATTTGCGTAAATGATACCAACTATGACATCTTGCAGATTAAGGTGGACGAATTCTCTGGTCAGTAGGAAGAAGAAATATTCGAAATCTTTCCAAAAAGGTTGCACAAAGCTACAATGAAAAAGGAGATGATGTAG
>CM042759.1:6839122-6844249 GCA_022496165.2 Catalaphyllia jardinei
GTACATGTGGTTCCAAGCTTTCTTTGTTTATCTGTCATGTAAACTTCATTAATATGTGCTAATTTATGACAAACACACGCTATTGAGGTTAATAATTTGTAATAGAATACAGACCAACATGGTCTTGTTACTCTTCAATACGCCTTGGCTACCAATCCAAAGATGTTTTCATTTATATATAATTATCTATTCACTTGACTAGTACACTAACTTGACCTCTGCCACCCAGAACTCAGTATTCAGCAGACACGTGGAGGAATGAGGATAGAATCCTGGAAATGCCAAGGCCAAATATATAATGTATTATATATCTACACCCTCTGTCCCACTTATAAAGATTGCAAATTAGGATATTTGGTTTTTCACAGAAAGAGACTGGAGCCAAGAGTGTTGCCATGGCAACAACATAACATGTGTCATTTTGTTTCTTTTGTGATGTACATTTCTGGTGCAAAGTTTGAAGAACACTGCTCTAATAATTCTGGAGATATTCTTGATTGAGTATTGTACTGTTTTAGTGAAACCACCTATGACATCATCACTTTCCTCATTTGCATAATACAGAAACGTAAATACGTATAAAAATATAAAACATCTTGCAAAAAGGGAAATGCCATTCTTCTTTACTTTGAAAAGCTTTTCAAATAAGCAGCAATTATTTTTTACTTCATAGGAACTTTAAGTGTTGATTAGCTGCCATGGTGCTAAAAATATGTGTAACAGTGACCGTGTTTTGTTGACTTTTCTTGCAGTGATGCGGTGTTCATTAATTTTTTGGGCAGTGTTGCAGTGTAAAGACCCCCCCCCCCTTGTCCCTGTCTGCTGTGGCATAGTTTTGTGAAGTTCTTATTACTTTGCTACACAGGTCTACACTGACTGTAAACTTTCTTGCTAAAATGGCTTGTTGCCCAAATGTTCTCAGAGATAAGCTGAATCCCTGATTTGTAAGGAAAATGTTGCACAAAAGGTGGGACTTATGCGCTGGTGTCTATGTTAACAATGTACAGCTAACCGTCTGGTAGACAGACTACCACTGAAATGGGTATTACCTAGATATGCCATGGTTCGCAATGTTCTCAATTCCCAACATGTCTTACACAGTACAGGTAGACATTTCCAATGAAAGTTAGATGCCAAAGTAATTGTACTAACATTAAATGGTTAAAGATCAAGTTCTGTCTGACCTGACTTCTTGAGTAGGATCTTTCCTCTTTTTCATCTCCTCAGGACGGACTGGTCTCTCTTTATAATCAAACCTCCAATTAAAAGTTCCTCGGATATAGGGGTCCATAGGCTTGTATTCAAAAGTGTTATGATCAATGAAGTCTATCGTAGGGCAAACTGCTGTTCGTCGATCAAGGGCTATCCTTTCCAACAATGGAGGAAGCCAACCCAGATTAGCCTCACAGTGTGCATCAAGAAACAGAACAACCTCTCCAATAGCATTGATAGCACCAATTGACCGTGCTTTTATCAGTCCCACTCTTTCGTTGGTTCTGACAATTCTTATTTTTCCTAATTTTTTTGTGTAATCATCTAATTTCTTCTTGAGATGTTCTGCAAGTAAAATCCAAGCATAAGCAGTGAATTCAGCATAGTTGAAGTAAAACTTTTAATGAAAATGATGCTGAATTCGTCATGCCGCATAGACAAGCTAACAAGCTTACTATTATATTTAACAATTGAGGTGGCCTATAAACCTAGTGGTATTACCTTTATCACTGTAATCGTCCACCATGACTATCTCTTGTAACATGTGTGGGGGGGATCTGTTTATAACGCTGTGAACTGTGCGCAATAAGGTGGACCACCCTTCATTGTGAAACACTATTACAACACTAGCCCTGGGGAGATTTTGTGGGTATTTGCGCTCCTTGCATCTGAAAGAGACAGGAAGAAAATTACAGCTTTTAAAGATGAACCTTCAACTAACTGGACAAAACTACTAACAGTAACTGTATTCACATAGAAATGTTGAGTGGTCAACCATCTATTTCAGCTTTAGCTTACATCCTCCTTAAGAAGTACTTTTGAGCCTTAGGATGAATACACCTTAGGAGATAGTATGGCCTGGCAATTAGGACACTGGCCAAGGCTGCCATTAAGTTTTGAGTCACCTGCAGCCTTATTCTCCATACCCGTAGATGGCTTGTCACTTTGTGGCTGAATTTGATGACATTTCAGGAAGGAAAAACCAAGCACACTCAGCCATAACAGGTGCTATGGATTTCGGCCGTTAATAACACTAAACAGCCTTACTGGCACTATAAATCAATATAGAGGTCCACGGTCCTAGATTGGCATTCCCTCCTCCTCCCTAAAAGGAGCTACAGGATCCAGGTACTATATCGATGAATCACTGTTCCTGAATTCAACTCCTCCAATGATGCTTTATTTGCCAACAGGACAGCCTTAGGATTCTTAACTATTACTGTCAAAAATCCCAGCCTGGGCCAAAATCCCAACCTGCATGGCCAGGGAGGGTTCCTGTTTGTTAGCCATCTGTTATGAAAAATTATTGCGTGACTTACGTGAAGATTCGAGAATATGCTAATTTCGTCTTGAATCTTCTAGCATATTTAATTACTGCTGTATCATTGCGACTCAATAATTCTATTTTAAACCGTTTGCATAGGTTGCTGTAAATAGCTTCTTATTGTAATGTTTCTTTATTTAGTAGGGCCGGAAAGTTCTGGAATCTTTCGCCGTAAAGTATATAAGAGAATCGGTGTAGTGTTTAGGTAGGTATTTTCCCAAGAGTGTTGAGAGAATTATCTTGTGTCAGAGCCAGTAGTGCTTACTAAAGTGTGACGAAGGTCGCATGTAAAGAGTCGACAGAGGTCGTGAAGTGTAACAGAGAAGTTAGGTGGATACCTAGGCAGAGGCCGTATGTTTATACAAGAGTGATGGAGGTCAAGTGTATTTACAAGCCTAAATGTAGCGTGTGCCCATTATGAAGTTTTGCATGGAATTACTGCATTCGTGTGGAATAAAATTAATAACCTTGTTGTGTTTTCCGACATCCCTGTGCTCTATTTGGACTACAAACTACCTACCACTAAAAACATTCGAACTCGCAACACCATCAGGCCTCTAACCCTTGACAAGTGTGAATTTACCAGAGGCTGACACCTCTTGCTGGCATAGCATTTTGAGATATTCATTGAGAAAGCCCTTACCAGGTAACAAAACCAAACAACATACAAAAGAAACACCACTCAACTGGACGATGAAAACAGGACATGTTGTAAAACAAGTTCACCTTATGAAAAAGTATAAGTTTTAGATCCTGTGAGTGCAACCTACAAATCATTCCACCATATACAATGTAAAACAGGGCTTGCCCTTTTTTCCTGTTATTGGCAAGTGAATGTAGAAAATGTGCATAACAGACAAGTTAAAGCAGGCATGCTATATGACCATAGATATTCCTGAAACACTCATAAATACTCTTCTATCTTAAGAATACAGTTAAACATCACCACCTCAAACTCAGCTATCTTGAACACCCATTTTGTTGAACTCGGTAATGCTTTTTGTTTCACTTATAAAGAGCTCCAACAAACAGGATTTAACTGAACTTTCTTTTAGAAATACGAATAGACTACAGTAATACCAGCTAAATAATTTATGATTCATGACTATTTGATGGCATTATGCTGAATGATATCAGAGAGAAGCAAAACAATGACATCCATACCATAATAGACTTACAAGTTAAAGGAAAATCATGTGACTTTTTCAGATCAAAGAATCAATAGATGTGTATGGCATGTACAACTGAAAAATGGAACTATAAGATTTGAAAGTATAATTTTTTTCTTTATGGTGGTACAAAATTCCTTGTTTCTCATTAATATTTCAAAAGTTCGGACCTAAATATCAAACAATGAGATGATCCCAGAAGAAAACAAAATATTGAGTAAGTCCTCAATTTATACTCACGCTGAATGTCTGGTATCCTTGATGGAACGATCCAAAGAAATTTGATCGCTGACAAATTGATTGAAGCCATATTCTGAATAAGCCATTCTTTTCTTTTGTTCATTTTCTGGTTCCGTTTCAACTGGCTCCCCATTTGAACCTGGTCCACTAGGGATGATTTTATTCTTCTCCGGCGTCCAAAACTCCTCAATGGTTATCATGTCGCCTAGTTTAGGATGTGAGTCTGCCACGTGGATTGGATCCAGTTCGTATTTCGAACAGCCACTGAAACCGCAGTTTGCGAACAAATACACAATCGTACAAGTGACTAAAATTGCCAGACATTTGCAGGTTTTTTTCAACTTGAATCGCATGATCAAGGTGTAAAACAAAGGTTTCTTGCCGGCCAAACACGGTAAAATGCAGCGACACAATAAGCGTATTAAAGCTTATTTAAGTACTAATTAAAAGGTGCACGCAGATTTCTCCAGCAGAATAAGGTAAAATGGTTTGGCCACTGTTTTTCAAAGGCCGAATTCAACAACAAATAGCATCTTTGGCATAAAATTAACTGCAGTTCATCAGTCAAGTCCTTGTACATCCATAGGGGCTTATTGCAACTGTAGATAGCACCTCACATAGCGCAAGAGTCCATTTGAAACCAAGGAAGTTACACCAGCACAACTTGTTATTTACACCGGCAGAAGGACTTTTTTGTTTCCACCACAACAGACACCGCAAATTTAAGGTTGATGGGACAACCAATCGAGATTTGTTAAGCAATCCCACAGATAGGTTTAGCGCGTAATCAAATCAAGTCAGGACGATCGAAATATTCACTACTCCAGAAATGAACTACCGGGCATAATGAACTGAGATTGAATCACGCGAAATTCCTTGATGAGATAAATTTTCCGGACGATGTTGTTGACATCCTCCAGCTCCGCTTTTCCTCTACAGGTCCTCTGATTGCTTATTTAGAAGTATTTTCGAATAATTTCCAGAAAAATACAGTATCAACGAAAAGAATTAACTAAAAATTTGAAACAGCTCGTACCTCCACGATCCTTCTGCGCTCGCACGTTACTACCCACATCTATATTTGGCCAGCAGTGTTTACCTTTGAGGAGATATCTTCATATAGTGGACACGGAGTTAACCACAAAAACTTTCTCCAGAAAGCTACGACAAACACCTGAGGGG
>CM042759.1:6844349-6846849 GCA_022496165.2 Catalaphyllia jardinei
AAAAAAGTAATTTTTTTACTTTATTGCGCGATTTTATCCTTCGTTATTATAAATTCCATACAATGCCTTGTAGAGCGTTCAAATTCTCAACGGCTCAATGTGTAACACAACACGGCGCACTTAAGTCAGTCACGTCTCACTCGATACGCGCGCATAAATCATTAATATTTGATCGATTCCTCGTATCGTGAGTTTGGGACACCTGTGCCGGGAAGTGTTTTCAAAATACTAGACACCCGCCAGTCTGAAACTATTCTAGAATTTCCACGCAAAATCTCAGCCAATCCTTCTTTTATAAACTGTCAAGCAATTTCAGTTATAATTTTGGCTTTAAAAGAGAAAACAAACAGTGGTTACTTTTTAACAAACAAGTTTCGCATGGTGTATTCAACTTGGGAGAGATGACGTTTCGTATGTAACAACATACATCTTCAGAAGTGACGGTTACAAAATCATATCTGCCAACTCTCCCGGTTTTCCCGGGAGTCTCCAAGTTTTTCATTAAATCTCCCGGTCTCTCATTGAGTATTTGTAATTTGTTTGGCTACGTTTTCATTATAATCTTAATTCGAAGAAGCGAATTTTTCATTGACAATTTTCATTGACCAGGTTAAGCGTTTTCGTTCAACTGTTGCTTAACTGATTGTGGTGTGTTAGGATAATAAAGACCTTTGTTTTCCTTCATCGTGCATCGTGAGAACTAGTTGTAGGCAATCAGAAATATAACATGTCAGTTTAGCGCCCAAGTTGTTGTCGCCATGTTATAAAAGAATTGGTTCGTGCTTTTAGCTGTGCATATTTCGAGTTATGGATGCACTTGGGAACTTTGGAGAGCACTCAAGAAGCTAGAGTTGCTCTCGGCTGCGCCTCGAGCAACTCTTACGCTTCTTTCGTGCTCTCCACATTTCCCGCGTGCATCCATAACTCGATATACGCACGCTAAGCATGAACCAATTCTTAACTAGACGTCGTCTTCAGATTTTTGTACTCTGGGGGTTGGCAGGTATGCAAAATATGACAAGATTTAAAAAGACTAAAACTAAAGCGAAGTATTGGTAACTATATCCGGCGCGAATTAATAAAGTCACAAAAAAGAGTTTTTCACTCAACCAACGTTTTCATTTACGGCGGGTTTTAAGTCTCGTATCAACAGTGTTTCCTTAATTTAACACTGTAAATCAAATTGACCGCTTGCTAGGATCTTGAAATGATCCCATTTGATGTTGTGACGGTAGAAGTTGAATAATCAGCACCCGGGGGGGGGTTCTCCCATATATGGGCTATATAGGCATGTGCCGCGGAACAGGGTATGGTTTTTGAGGTTCTCGGTCCTTAAATAGGATATCTTTTTTAACCCTTTTGTTACTGTGTTCACGGTGTGGTCCTTTGATAGGGTAGCTAAATTGTATTATATAATAATTGAGTGTGAAAACGCCATCCTAAATTAAATTTGATGTACCTGTTAAAGTATTAACAAAATGATTGTGCAACAGCGGTTTAATAGCCTTGAATTAATGGGGTGTCATTTTGCGGGTTTAGGCCTTAAAAAGGGCATCAGTTCTCGCTTTCTTAGTCCTTAAATAGGGTTAGGGTTCAAGAACCTTCGCGGCACACCCCTATCCAAAATTCGGGGGAGTTCCCCCTCCCCGGGGAATCAGCAACAGCTGAGGCGTGCATAACCAACTTGAGTGATTGAGTGAGAACTTTGAAGTGCTCCGTCTTTTCTGTCATGCAATCTTCTTGTGGTTTTACCAATGTAGAAAGCATCACAATCCCAGCATTACCCTTTCACTCGTGACCTGAATCCTACCACCCCTAGAAGACGCACGTCAATTTTGATTTAAGATGTACATCTTTTCCAAGAAACATATATCAAATTGTTCTTTTAAGACGATTCAATGTATCAATTGAGACTTTTTAATATTAATTTTAATTGCGGGCGAGCAAAAGCGAGCCCGCAGACTAATCTTGACGTTGGTGGTCAGCGGCACGTTTTTAAAGAGTACAGCGCTAGAGCCGACTTGAAGCAAAATTTGGTCACATTCTTAGCATTCCTTTGTTCTTCCAACTGGAATGAATGGTATGCGAGGAAACGCCGGAGCAAAGGCCCTGGTGTTGAGTTCACGTGAATAGCCAACGGCGCTTTCCATTCGACCAAAAATTCCGGAATGAAATTTCGGGTATTCCACGTGACGAATGAAATAGTATTTTCCGGTTGGTTGAACCAAACCGTCCCAGGCCATCACGTTCCAATTTTCGCGCAAAAATAAGAAATAAACAGGGGAATTAAAAAATGGCGGACTCTTTGCCTCTTTTACTTGCTTTAGAGTTGCTCGACGACTCTGAAGTTGAAATAAGTGAAGTACTGGGCGAGGACGACGACGTAACGTTGTTCTTTGTAGGTAGCTCCTACATGGGTAGGAATGTAATCCGCGACTACTTTGAGGGTACGATACCTCTCTATTTTCCTGATGAGTTTAAGGGTCACTTCAGAATGACG
>CM042759.1:6851849-6854349 GCA_022496165.2 Catalaphyllia jardinei
TTAATTAACTTGGTTTTGAGGGGGTGAGGTAGGTAACTTTGATTCCTACGTAAAAGTACATACTATACTTGCATTATTTCTTGGATAACATCACAAAACTATATATATATGATTCCAATATTCTCTTGTTATCCTTGTGGTACTATTCTCTTAAGAACAAAAGCAATTTGCTTGAAGTGTATGTGCAGATTGATTAGCATTAGTGTTAACTATATGTTAAGTAAACCAGGCATTTCATACACAAATATACACGAACGCTAAATGCTTTTCCTTGTGGTAGAACACAACATGTAAGACGCATGTGCTCTAGCATTATCAGCTTGATACAATGCATTCTCGAGTTCAGATTCATGCGTGCGATACCACACTCTTGTCTTAACAGGCAATAGCAGTTATATTTCAGGTAATATCAGTTCTCCCTTTTAGTGCAAAGAACGCTTTTGTGACAGCGTATCTTTAAGAATCACCCTAGCTCGGTTCAAAAATGTTGTGTGCTTTTTTCAAACTATTTCGTGTTTGCTAAGCTTTAAAGAGGGAAACGAATGGATCTCGTCAGCCGCTTGTTTTTTTTTTCTCCCCTATGAAAAAGAACAAGAAGTCCACAAGTGTATTCACCCAAAACATTTCCCAGTCATGGCATTAAAATTAGTAATGTCATGACAAAAGCCTGGGGACAAAAGAAACTTCTCAAATATTGCTGCAGACACTGTGGCACTTACAGAAACCGCAAATAGAAACCGCAAATAAATAGTGAGTCTATAAGGGGACTCATTCACTGATGTAGGATATAATATTGGTCAAGTTGAAATGCTTCTCAGTTGTATTAATAGATATCATTGTGTATTTTGAACTGGTTTATTGTTAACACCAACGATGGCAACATAATAAGCATGTGCTATTCTGAGACACGATGTGACTATTCAATAATTAAACTAGTAACTGTTTATCAATGATATGGAAATTTACCTCTTGAATGAAATAAAATCATTCCTCTTCCATTTTTTTCATAACTTAATAACATTTCATTTTTCTCCAGCAGGAAAAAAAGCACGCATATCTACAATCCTTTGAATGTTTTTGAGAAAAGAAGGGTATCATGTTACAAACTTTGCGAGGAAAACAAAAGTGTCAAGTTACAAATGTTGGCATTGAAAAAATAAAATTATCACGTTTGCTAGTTCAACGTATTAATGAATTTAAAGTGAATGAAAATTAAACGTAAAACACCACAGTAAATTTAAAACCGTATTGACAAACAGTTGTGGGCCTTCACTCTGCACTATCTGAGATTGTCTCGCTAGTTTTGGCAAGTGGTTAAAGGTACCAAATACCTTAAAGGTGCCTTGCATCTAAGTGATGAAGTGGGGTGGTCAAGTTTAAACTGCAGATTAATTTAAAGCTTATAGAGTTGACTATCAAACTATATCAAGAATTTCCAGTAAAATATACTGTCAAATTTTTCAGTAGTATCTGAATCACCTTTTGGAAGCTACAAGTCAAAGAGAATTTATCTGTTTATCCTCAAATTTGGTCAGTAGCTAGCAGTAACATGTGCATGCATTTATTTTTTGAAATACGTTTTCTCTGAGAGCAATTTTCCTATGTTCACTTCATATTTATTCATAATATATATACCTTTAGATCATTAAGAATACAAGTGAATCAATGAATTAGGTTGAATGATTTTTGGGCATTAATTTCAAAGCTGCTTAGGTTGTGTGTATAACTGTCAAGATCAATCATGTCTTTATGCGTTCTTGTTAACTGGCTTCATGAGGTTACAAATAACAGTTTTTGAACAAACATTCAACCTGCCTCTGAATGATAAATGTTTTTTTGACAGCCAAGAGACTTCAACTTCTTTGTATGACTTCAACTTCTTTGTATGAGCATAATTGAAATAATAGTAAAATAATGCCTGTAAAACATTCATGTCAAGAGAGATTGTAGTTATATTTCTGATTGTTTGATTTGTTTACTTAGGTCTGTTATGCCAAGTGTTTTGTGCCACAGAGGCATGCTGGTTCCCTCTTGTGAACAGTTGGATGCACTAGAAATCAAGTGGCCTATAGAAAACAGCTCTTCTGCTTCATTCATTACTGATGTTCCAGTGGAGATTATCAACATGTGGAAGCCATTAATAGAAGTACTTGATAAAGCATCTTCAGAGTTTATTGCCTCTGTCATATTTTACTTCCTTCAAAGTCAGTTAGATGTTCCTGGCAGTCAAACTGAAGTTATTTCTCATGGATATGCTGGATGGGTAAAGCACTTTTTGGAATCAAAGGGAGAACCTTCTCTGGTATTGACTGGTGATCTACCTTGGGTGGACTTGTTGAGAACTGCACTGGATAATCCAGCGCTATATTCTGTGACATTTATTCCATTGTTCTTAGAGAACATCCCTTCAATTGATGCTGTGTTTAAAGAAAGACTTCAACGCCTGGTTGCCATTTTTCTTGGACCAATTTCTTCAGCTTGTGATAGTTCTAATGATTTA